>OX457088.1:25910352-26252788 GCA_949752835.1 Empis stercorea
GGGAGAGATCCAAGAAATAACAGAGAAATTATGTATATTTTATTATGAAAATTTGAGTAATTTTTTAATTTGGTAATATTAATTTGAATGATCATTAATCGCCTCGTTTTAGTGCCGTTTTTGCGTTCCGTTTTGGTGCCGTTTTTACGTTGTGTTTCGGTGCCGCTTTTACGTTGTGTTGGCGGCTCGCTTTTACATTGCGTATTCCATTCTAAAGTAGGGAAGACTGTTTAACAGTGGCTCATGTCATACAGTGGTGTTTTCTATTTATCTCTGTTCCATTTCATTATTTTTTCGAACTCTTTTCTATGAAGTTCCATTGTTGTTATTTTAATTTCACTCAACCAGTTTCCCGGTAGCTGCGTGCATGTGAAGACCTGTTTTTTTTATGTAGTGTTTTTTATGTAGTGTTTTTAAAATTTTATATTGAAATTATTTTAAATATAAAATAATGAAATCGGATTAACAGTGAGCCGCGCATAACAAGGTAATATTATTTAAATATTCAATTTTAATCTATAACAATTTATTTTAAATATTATAAACAGTGTTGTGAAAGTTTTTAAAATTTGTGTAAACAATAACTGCGTTCATGAGTGGCGCAGTACTGAATGTCTAAGAGTGGCGCACTGCGCCACTCTTCAACATCGAATATTATTTATATATATTTTTTAAATTTCAGTTATAAACAACCAAAATTAGATTTTTAGTATTAACAAGTTTTTAATTTAAGCTGGAATTTTGATAAAATGATGCCACAAAATCGAAAAATTGCTAACTTTACGGCAAAAGATATGGAAGAAGCTTTAGTGTTGGTAAAGGATGGAGTAAGTATCCGGAAAGCTGCTTTGTTAAAAAAGTTAGCACCAACCACGTTAAGGCGTTATATAAAAAAGCAAAAAGAAAGTGCAAGCGACATTAGATTAACACCAAAGTATTCTGTCAATAAAATATTTACGAATGAAGAAGAAAAAGCACTTAGTGAATACATAAAAACTTGTGCCAGAATGTATTATGGTTTAACGCTAACAGATGTTCGTAAACTTGCTTATGAAATGGCAGTTAAAAATAATAAAAATATATCAGAAAAATGGAAATTATCGAAAATGGCTGGTAAAGAATGGCTTAGGAGTTTTAGAAAGAGAAATAATAATATATCTTTACGCTCGCCGGAAGGATGTAGCCTTTCCCGTTCAACTTCATTTAATCGCCACAATGTTGAACTTTTTTTTAAAAACCTTATGTCAATATATCAAAGATTAGATCACTTTGCCGATGGAAGACGAATTTTCAATCTAGACGAAACTGCGACGACTACAGTACAAAAATCACAAAAGGTTCTTGCTGAAAAGGGGCAAAAACAAGTAAATAAGGTCATTAGCGGCGAACGTGGAATATTAGTTACAACTTGTTGCATTGTAGGTGCATCTGGGCAATATCTTCCGCCGGCGATGGTATTTCTACGAGTCCATTTCAAGGAACACATGCTACGAGGCTGTATTCCCGGAACATTGGGGTTAGCTACAACGAGTGGGTCGATGACGGGACCATTATTTGTACAAGTTCTAAAACATTTTGTTAAGTTTTCAAATAGCTCACTTGAAAATCCATCACTATTAATTTATGACCACGAAAGCCATCTGGCAATTGAAGTGATCGATTATGCTAAATATAATGGTGTAACTATTCTAACAGTACCTCCGCATTCAACCAATAAATTACAACCTCTAGATGTTGGAGTTTATAAGCCCTTTTCAAATGCATATAATGCTGCTGTTGATTCATGGATGATGCAACATCCTGGAAAGCCATACACAATTTATGATGTAGCTCAAAGTGTAGCGTTTGCGCACGAGAAAGCTTTAACACCATCAAATATTATTTCTGCATTTAAAAGTTGTGGTATCTATCCATATGATGATGCAATTTTTACGGATGTTGATTTTCTTCCAAGTGAAGTTACAAACCGACCTAAGCCTGATGGAAATAATGAAATAGGATCTACGATCTCTACTAGTCTTCTGAATGAATCTACGCATCTTCAAAATGAGAATAATTTGGAGGAAAATGAATTTGTTTATAACGTGGATTGTTTAATATTTAATGTTTATTTGTTATGGTTTATATTAAAATTTATATTTTTATTTCAGTAGCCAACTATTCAGCAGAAAATTTTGTCAGTCCCGAATTATTTAAAGGATTCCCAAAGGCAGCAGCTAGAAAAAATACACAAAAGTTTAGGAGAAAGGGAAAAAGTATAATTGCAACAGACACCCCTGAAAAAAATGAACTGGAAGAACGGCAAAAGAATAAGGAGAACATCAAGAAGAATAAGGAGAACATCAAGAAGAAGAAACAATTAAAAGCAATTGAAATAGAAAAACAAAAAGTTAAGAAGAACATATTTTTTTCTAATTCATCATCAACTGAAAATGTAATGGATGTACCACTCAATGATATCTCCATAGATGATTCTGATGATGAGAATTACGAATGCTTGGACCCATACAACTTTAAAGATTTAATTCGTATACCTGAAGAAGGAGACTACGTTCTTGTAGAGTTTAAGACTCAAAAAAGTTTAGTTGTTTACTATGTAGGCAAAATAATACAAAACAAAAATGAATTGAACAATTTTGAAGTGAGCTACTTAAGGATGAGTCGTGGCAAAAAATTTGTAATGCCGATTGTACCAGATTTTGCTGTTTGCAAGTCAAATGATATTAAATATATATTGCCAAAACCTTCATATTGTGCTGGAACAAGCAGACAGCAGTCAAGTTTGACATTTCCTGTTGATTTTAGTCTTCTCAATATGCGCTAATAATTTTTTACAAGTTTTTTTATATGAAAAAAACTAATTTAAATGTTGATTTAATGTGTTTTATAAGTTTCTAATAAGAAACATTGAAAATTGTTTTTTTTTTTTAATTTCTATTATTTTTTAAAGGATAACGACTGAAATGTTATAGTATTTATTTTATTACCATATTTTTTTAATTATCAATTCAGAACAACTTTGAATTTCTGTTATGTTATGTTTTTTTTTTTTAGTTTTTAATACTCTTATAAGAAAGATTGAAATGTGATTTTATTTTGTATTCATTTTTTAAATAATAATATTTTTAAGTTAAGAAACAATGAAATGTGATTTCTTATTGTGTATATTTAAAATAAATATAATAATATCTTAACACTTTCAAATATTTTGCTTGTAATATCTTTGGGCCACTTTTCAACACGGTTTGCGCCACTCATTAACACTGGTGTTGAAGAGTGGCTCAATCGAGGTAGTGTTATTAAATATGTTCTAGTTTGATAACCATTTGCTTTTGTGAATATAATTTTAAATCCTTTGCAAGATGAAATATGTCGGAACCATTTACCGAAAGAATTATTTCAAAATATTTAAGATCAAAAAAGTTATGAGCCAAAGAAAAAAAAGTGTGCCACTGTTAAACAGTCTCCCCTACTTCCCTTTAAGAAAAAAAACGAATTCGTTTTTAGCAGACCGTGAACGAATCGCCTTTTAAGAAGAAAAGACGAATTCGCTTTGTAACGTGACACCCACTAGCTTGAATATTACCTAAAAAGAAATTGTAAATTGTATAAATAAATTAATTATAAAATAATTAATTAAAGATAAAAAGAAATAAAAATAATACAATGTACAAACCATCTGCGCAGTCAATTTGGAAAATGGTCACCTGACGTTAAAAATATGACAGCCAAATACACATGAAGTATACATGGAGTAGTTCGAGACTCGAAAAAAAAGCGGCGAAAATGTCATATGGACTAAGAAAAAAACTCAGCAAATAACTTTTGCAAGTGATTATTCGTGGAGACGTCTGGTGGTCGAAATCAAAGTTAAAGGAACAGAGGTATAATGTGTAGACGGAAATGTTCCATCTTTCTTTCTAGAAAATAAAGTGAAACTGTCCAGACGTGTTCGGGTTATAAGAATAGTTATTTTATTCTAAGTAATTTTTTTATGCACGTGGAAATTTTATAAATCAATCTTAAAAAAATCGCTTTTATAAGATTGATTATATATATATAAAAAAAAAATTTAAAAGAGAAAGCGTAGAATTTAATTAAATCGGAAAATATAATAGTGAAATCTGGGAAAAAATTTAATAAAAGAAAATAAGGAAAGGACAATTGGAAATATACAAAAAAAAAGGTAATGATAATTGTGAAATTTCTTTATGAACCAAATCTGAAACCAATATTAAACAACTAGAAAAAAAAAAGGAAAAAAAAGGAGATACATCGTGCGATTAACAAAAAAAAAAAAAACAGAAAAAAAGAAAGAAACCATCGTGGGACAACAAAGAAAAAAAGAGGTGAAAGAAAGAAATCTTACAATTTTGGTTGGAGCCCGGCTAGCCACAAGAAAAGAAATTTTCAAGATTAAAACAACAAAAAGTGAAGAAGAAAAAGTCACAGCGGAAGAAGAAATCAACAAATCAACAAAAAGAGAAAATTATAGAAAATTTTCTAAAGCCAAGTAACAAAATTTTTTTTATTTAGTGTTAAGAAAAATTATAAAAAAAAATTTACCCAGACAAATATCTAAAATTCATATAACAATTATGAACATGGTTTAGCATAAAAAAAAAATTAGTTGCAAAATGCTAAATATAAAAAAAATTAGAATCACAAAAGTGAAAATATTCATAAGAGCAAAAATAGTGAAATTCATCACTTTTGTGAAAATTATTAATTACACTGCGGTTACCAGGATTTTAGTTAGAAACAAAATGTTTAAAAAAATATAAAAAAAAATTAAAAAAAAAAGAAGTCTAATGTAAAAATTAAAAAAAATTTCACAGTTAAAATTAATTTCAATTAAAAGTAAAATATTACAGTTAGATTTATTTCAAGTAAAAATAAAATATCACAGTTAAGATTTATTTCAATTAAAATAAAATATCACAATTGAATTTATTTCTATTAAAAAAAAAAAAAAATCACAGTTAAACTTAGTTCTAGTAAAATTAAAGATATCACAGTTAAATTTATTTCTATGGAAATTTAAAAAAAAAAAAAAATATATATATATATCTCAGTTAAGATTATTTCTATTAAAAATTAAAAAAAAATATATATTACAGCTAAAATTGTTTCTATGGAAAATAAAATAAAAATAGATCACGGTTACAAGAGGAAAATCAAGATTTAGTTCAATGATTTAAATATTAAATTTAGAGGAAATTAAAATAAATTTGAAATTTAAAAAAAATTTTAAAATTAAATATTTTGTTTGGATAAATTTGAGATTTAAAAATCAAATTTAAATAGATTATTTGAAATAAATTTAGAAAAAAAAATTTAAAATTAAATATTTTGTTTAAAGTCTGAGATTTAAAAATTAAATTTAAATATATTATTTGAAATAAATTTAAAAGAAAAAAAAATTAAAATTAAATATTTTGGTTAAATGAATTTGAGATTTAAAATTTAAAAAATTAAATAGATCATTTGAAGTAAATTTAAAAAAATTTTAAAATTGAAATTAAATATTTCAAGTAAATCAATTTGGAAATTAAATTTAAATATTTCATTGAAATAAATCAGAACTTAAAAATAAAAAAAAAAAAAAATAAGAAAATAAAAATAAAGAAAAATATATCAATTAAAATGAAAATGAATCAAAAAAAAAAAACTGATCAAGTAAAAAGAAAACAATCTTAAACAAATTAAATTCAAAAATTTAAATTAAAAATAAACGTATTACAAATTTAAAACAAGAAAAAAAAACATTACTTTCAATTAGAACAAAAATAAAAAAAAAATTAAAAACAAAATTAATTCTAGTATTAACGTACAAGTCAAATAAAAAGAAGTCCAAGTGAATAAAAATTTAAAAAAAAAAAAAAAAAATACTTTGAGTTTGAAGTACAATTTAAATAAATTTGAAAGTAAATTAAATAATTTTAATAAATTTTAAAGTAAAAATTTTAAGTACAATTTAAATAAATTCGAAAGTAAATTAAAATTAATTTAAATAAATTTGAAAATAAATTAAAGTAATTTAAATAAATTTGAAAGTAAATTAAAATTAATTTAAATAAATTTGAAAATAAATTAAAGTAATTTAAATAAATTTGAAAGTAAAGTAAAACAATTTAAATAAATTTGAAAATAAATTAAAGTAATTTAAATAAATTTGAAAGTAAAGTAAAACAATTTAAATAAATTTGAAAATAAATTAAAGTAATTTAAATAAATTTGAAAGTAAAGTAAAACAATTTAAATAAATTTGAAAATAAATTAAAGTAATTGAAATAAATTTGAAAGTAAAGTAAAACAATTTAAATAAATTTGAAAATAAATTAAAGTAATTTAAATAAATTTGAAAATTAAAGATAAAGTAATTTAAATCGAAATTGAAATTAAATTGGAAACAAATTAAAAATTTTTTTTTTTAAATATTAATGGAAATAAAAATATAAGATAGAAATTAAATAAGTAAATTAAGTTTCCAAATTTAACTAATAATCAAACTCAAAGAAAAATTCATAAATTCATTTGGTTCAATAATAAAGTTACTTAAGTGATGATGAATAAATTAATTCACTCACTCTCACCACACTTGACAATATATATAATTAAAGATAAATTAATCATAATGATTGAAAGCGGAATGATAGCGGTCTTCCGATCATATGATTAAATTAAAAAAAAAAAAAAAAAAAAAAAATTTTTGTGTCAATCAAAATTAAATTGTTATCAAAAAAAAAAAAAAAAAAAAAAAAAATAATTTGATATAAATATATAGAAACATTCGGTTTTGCTAAAATGAAAAATATAGTTTTCCTCTTAGTAACTGATGATATTATAGTGATAAAGATGTAAAAAGAAAATAACTTTCCAAAATATAATATAATAGTATTAGTCACTCATATATACGCATATATAATTAATTAATTTGTTATGATTAGATATACATATATAGATATGAATATATGTATTATGGTAGAAAAAAAAAAAAAAAATAAAATTTTTGATTTTATTTTTTTGACAAATAAAATAATTTATCGGGACTTAAAAAAAAAAATTATATTTCTATATTTAAATGAAAAAGAAATTTTATTTATTAAATAAAAATTTATTAACAAAAATTATATAATTACTAAACCAACCTCATCGATTGGATGCGCATCAATTCGAATGGCAGTTGAGTAAGTACAGTAAATATGTTTAATTTAATATTAGTTTTGGTTATATAATTTTTATCGTCGTATCGAAATTTGGCAAATTTGGCCATGTTAAATTTTTTGTCGTATCAAATTTTATTAAAATTTTTATCATATTATTTTCGTCGTATTGGATTTTCAAATATCATATGGTGATTTTGGAAAGTAATTTTTTTTATAAAAAAAAAAAAAAAAAAATTATTAGGAATATTTGTATATAAATTATTTTTATAAAATTAAATCATTATCACAATTTATAAACAAATGAAAAGAATTTGTTAATGATTTTTATATAAAATTTAATCACAATTTATAAACAAATGAAAAGAATTTGTTAATGATTTTTATATAAAATTTAATCACAATTTATAAACAAATGAGAAGAATTTATCGTTTTATAAAATTTATTTTTAAAAAAAAATGTAATTAGAATTGCAATTTATAAAAAAAAATATATTTTGTATTCTACGTTGAATTATTTTATTTTATTTTATTTATTTGAAAAGAAGTAATCCCAATATGGGACACTGAGTTCTCAGCCCTGGTGGTGAACCTTGGATTCAACTTTACAAATGATCGATAGCGGTGCACTCAAATCTACACGGATCATTCAGGCCTAAACCAGAATGATCTACCTAGTTAGGGACAACGATCTTAAACAGGCGATACGTTGTCATGGTTGTGGTGTCAATTGTATATGTTGACCTACAAGTGGGTGGGTAAGCCTAGGGTTAAACTTACATCATTAACTCATCACCGCCATTTATAGTTTATGAAGTCACGCCGATTAGATTTAGTATTTTTATTTTGACATTCTTTCAATTTTTATAGCGATTTCAATTAATTTTATTTTAACTTTATTTCTAATAATTTTCGTCCGGCAGTAATTTAACTTTGTAGCTACCTATACAGGTGAGGACTAGTTCCTCTTCTTAAGCCTGTATGCTACTCCGACATGCAAAATAATAATTTGATAAAGTAATATTAGTATTATTCACGTAGCAAGAACCACCCCAATCCGGCGAGCTAAGTTGTGCTTAAATGCAAGGCATGTCACTCCGCTACAGATGAATGATACCCTCCAAACAAAAAGGACTCAGAATGCAACTGATAAAAAAAGTCAAAATAATTTTTCATATCACCGTCCAATTGCAAAATGGTAGATATCTTGGAGAACAAATATTACAGCTTTTAGCGGACCGTACACGAATGGTAAAAAAGCCAAGAGAAAAATCAACAGATGTTGTTCCCATGGGTGATGGCCAGTATTCTCATATTGGTATGAGAAATAAAATAGAAAAGTTTGTTGCTTAGAATAATTTAAAAGAACCAGTGATAAAACTTGATGTAGGAATTGATGGTGTTCCACTAACAAAGAGTTCCAATAGGCAATTGTGGCCCATCCTTGGCAACATAATTTCGTTTAAAGAAGTTTTTGTGATAGGTATTTTTCATGGGTACAAAAAACCATCATGTGCCAATAGTTTTCTTCAAGCATTTATTGATGAAATTAAAGATTTTGAAAATAAACCAATAATGTATAGAGGCAATGCTGTACGAGTAGAAGTAAGATCTTTTATTTGTGATATATTTTAGGTAATTATTTTTATATTTGTATGTGTAAATTTTTTGTTTTTGTTTAAAGTGAAATGTTATTTTTTGTTGTGTTTTAGGAGTCAAATCTCACTCTGGCTACAGCAGTTGTACGAAGTGCGCAATAAAAGGATTTTATTATGGCCACAAGGTGTGCTTTCCTGGTGTTGAAAACACTCTGAGAACGGATGAAAATTTCAAACTTAAAATTGATAAAGATCACCATATTCGTGGTACATTATTAGAAAATTTAAATATCGGTTGTGTAACACAGTTTCCCATCGATTATATGCATTGTGTTTTGCTAGGAGTAACAAGGCAAATGCTACAGTGCATGGTAAAGCAAAGGAAAAAAAAAATTTCTTTAAAAAATAATGCTATTGAGGCAATTAATGAAAAATTGAAATCCATTCGAAAATGTATGCCATCAGAATTTCAGAGAAAGCCACGAACATTATATGAAATGGATCATTGAAAGGCAACAGAGTTTCGAATGTTTCTATGTTATACAGGTATATTTATAAAATTATTTTTCATTCATAATTATATAAGTTTTTTATTTAAAATTGAATTTTGTTATTTTCAATATTGTACCAAAACAATTATTTAGAACAAATAACAAATATTTAAATTTAACAAAATTGAATTTGATTTTAAAATATTTAATTTGAAAAATTATTACAAAAATAAATTTGTTTTTTTAGGAGCAGCGGTGTTTAAAAATATTTTAGAAAAAAAGTATTATGATCATTTTTTGCTGTTGGTATGCGCTATTAGAATTTTGAGTCATCCGGAAGATTGCCTTACTAATAACAGTTGTGCTTCTGAACTACTTAGAGAATTTGTTGGAAATTTTACCGAACTATATGGGGTAGAGAATCACTCTTACAATGTGCACAGCTTACTACATTTATCTGAGGATGTGAAGAATTTTGGACATTTAGATTCATATAGTGCTTTCAAATTTGAAAATTTCATGCAAATCCTTAAAAAGATGGTTAGGAAAACATCTTTGCCTATTCAGCAAATTAAAAACAGATTAAAAGAAAGAGAACAACACCAAGAGACAAGACCTGAAGCAATGTAGTTTTTCTTCAAACTTTCCAAACAACTATTGCGTTTTATTGAAGAAAAAATCCTTAAAATAAAGGAATTTCAAAACGAAATCGTAAAAGGGCAATTTGTGATAAATTTGCAAGACTTCTTCTCTCTCTAAATCAAATTTGGCTAGATTGCCTAGTTGCGGACTAGCTAGCCAAATTTTACTGGAAATTTTAGTTGATATAATTAGACTTTAATCCATGCTAACTAGAATTGCTAAAAATGGAAAGTTATACTAAATAGAGTTCCATTGAAATCATTGAAAAATAAGTGCGTTTACTAGATTATAGTTTTTATAACTAGAATCCAGTAAAGGTTTTAACGAAAAAAGTACCTAGATAAAAACCGCAGTTATTTTAGCTAGACATAATATTTGAATATCAAAACAGTAAATATAATGGTATTCAGAAAATTCTAGCTGATTTGAATAGAATCTATTTCACGCAACTAGATTCCAGTAAATTTCACTAGATTTTAGGTGTGTTGCGAAAGAAAAACTGCATGCATAAGAAAATTGTCAATAAATTATATCATTCTATGGGCAGTATATTTTTGCACTTCTTATGCAACGGGCGTCTTTTTTCATAAATATTTATTTTGTAGGAGATATTGTTTTTTAATAATAATTGTGCGTGTAGTATATTTTGAAGTGTGTGGTAAAAATGAATGCAGATGAAGTTTACACATTTTTATTGGAAAACCAAGTGGACGAAGAATCAGCGGCACTACTAAAAGGTAATTATATTTTTTCTTAATTATTATAGTTATTATGAAACAATCGCACTTGTTTACATAAACAAATTGTAAACAGGTGCAGGACATCAGCTAATTGGTATTACTGGAATCTAGTTGGCATTACTAGAATCTAGTTGTGTAGTTGTTACATCCAAATAACTGTTATATCAGCATAATTTTCTAAATATAGTTAAAATAGCTAGAAAAAGGCTATTGCAACTAGATAGATTCTATTTCTAAATACCGGAATCTAGATAATTCTTAGCATTTTAAGAGCTATAATTGAAAATATCCTCATAGTATTTATAACTTTTGTTGAAGAAGGTCTTAAATTTGTTGGTGCGAGTAATATGTTAAAATTACATTTTACAAAATTAATAAATAATTAAATAATTGAAATAGTTTTAGTTATTTATAAATAATAATTAATGATTCTAAAATTAATATTTGAAACTTATAATTTAAAAATTATTTTAATGAAAAAAGTTTATTTTGTTGAAACAGATATTAAATTTGTTAGTGCGATTAATAATGTGCTAAAATTACATTTAAAAAAAATATTTTAATAAATTTTTGATTAATAATTAATACATAAAGGATTATAAAATTTATATTTGCAAAATTTAAAAATTTTTTTGATTAGACAAATTATTTTATGTTGATAAAACGATTTAGTGGTAGTATTAAACTCAATTCTAATTTTGTTCTTGGTTTAATTAATAATTAATGATTCTAAAATTAATATTTGAAACTTATAATTTTTATGCTTTCAGTTACAAAAAATAAATAAAATGATTCCAAACAAGGAAAATAAAGCGGAAATATATAATGTTATGGAACAAACTCGAGAGCACAGAATAACTCTAATTAAAAACTGTCAGTCAGTAGACGATATTGTTGAAATGTATCCGGCTATTTTATATTATGATGGACACTTGGTAATTAATAAAATAACTAATATAAATTAGCGTATATAATATAACTTTTATTTTCCATTAGATTCAAATGGATTTTTTTGCATATACCGGTGCACAAACAGGGGATCTTGAAAAAAATTTTGTACCACTCATCGAGATCATAAATCATAAAAGACCAGTAATGCCTGTTATTAAAAATGGTCAGCACATTTTGTAGTTTTATCTTTTATACAAAAATATTTATTACTCATCATACCTTCATATATTGCGACACCCTAATATAGCATTTCCAAAGCAAATTAGTTTTTTCTAATTCAAATTAGTATTTTTCCAAATTAGTATATTTCTAATTAAAAGTAGTATTTTTCCAAATCAAATTAGTATTTTTCCAAATCAAATTCGTATTTTGAAATTTTAAAATATATTTTATTTGATATTCATGTAATTCATAATTAACGCATAATAATTAATAACAATTCCGTTAATAATTACCAGCAATTGCTGGTAACCATTTAGATTAAAATGGACTGAACTGTTATTAATTATTATGCATTAATTAGGAATTACATGAATATCAACTAAAATATATTTTAAAATTTCAAAATACGAATTTGAAATGGAAAAATACTAATTTGAATTGGAAATGTACTAATTTGGCTTACTAATTCGGAATTCTATATATACGCAGACATTTTTAAACAGATTTTATTCGTTCTCTGGTGGCTTTGTCGAAAATGTTAGTTGTCCGTGGAATAAAAAGAAGTCATGCGCAAATTGCTGACAGTGTAGAGGAGTGGGAGCAACAGCATACATTCCAAGAAATCAAAGCTCTGATCTGTTGGGTTAATGTAATGCTAATAATACTTTTCCGTAATCTACTTTCTATTATTTTGTATTTGAAATTCTAGGTAGAAGAATCTATTGAAAATTTTATTGGAAAAAATAAAAACCCGCATCCATATATTGTATGTCGCTCGGAGACTCGTGGGGAAACAGGAGAGTACTTTGTTGTTGTGGGAAAACACAAAATAGACGTTGGTTCTGATCCCAAAGCAGCTTTCAATTGCCTGTTTTATTCTTTTTGGGTTTTTCAAATATCATACGATAAAACTTTAAAAAAATTTTATAACTTTTTCGAAACTAAAATTTTCATATTACCAAAAATTAAAATTAAAGTGTTGGAATCAGTCCACAAGTTTTTTGTTCAACTAACAAGCTAAAATATTTGTTTAAATATTTATTTTAAATTGTTATTAATTTAATTTTAATTATTTTCTTTTATTAATGAATAATAAAGTTATGTTTTTGTGATGTATGTATATTATTATTATTTTGAATTTCATTTAATCTTCGTTGGAATTAAATTATTATTTGGAAACTAGACACGAGAAGTATTGGCAGCTGGAATTCTAGATGAATTTACTTAAAAACTAGTGAATGAGACTTAAATTCCAGTTAAATCTCAATAACTAGATTTTAGTTTCTTTTACTAGAATTATAAATAGAGGCCTAGTTGTGAGTCTGAAAATCTAGTGGTATAGCTAACCGATATTTTCTATCTAATGCAACTGCATTCTCTAGTAATAGTAAGTAGAATTCTAGAATTACTTTACTAGAATCTAGTGATTTCTACTTCCTTTTTTCTAGCTACTACGACTACCTTGCCTGGTAACAGATTGGATTAATAAATCTTGTAACTAGAATCTAGCCATAAATTCAAAAATTGAATTCCAGCTGTCGTAACTAAAGCTTCTAGTTAATTAAACTAGAATCCAACTAGAACATACAGTAACACTTTTCACTAGGAATCTAGTTAAAATTTCCTAACTAGATTATGACTAGAAGTTCTAGTTGCTACAATCTAGTTGCATCTTCTAGTTACGCTAGCGGTGATTCTAGCCAAATTTTATTTAGAGAGTATTATCCTGTGCCGTCATCTAACTTTTTAATATTTTCTTGTACTAATGAAATACTATCCGAAGATTTAAAAACTTTCAGTATCAATGATATTAAAAATAAAGTTGTAAAATTAGAATTAAAAGAGAAGTGTATATATATATACCGCTACAACATTTATAATATTTGAGAAATTTCTAAAATATTGAAAAAATTAAACAATTAAATTATATAATATAACTTTTTATGCATAGATTTAATAAAAAAATTATATATTTATATATATATATATATATATATATATATACAGGGTGGCGCAAAATGAACGAACGGGTTTGAATTCCTTATAACTTGTATATTATTAATTTTTTTAAATATCTTTTTTCAGTATTTTGTAAACAAGACTTGGGGAATTTAAAATGGAACAGTACACAATTCAACAACGTGTCCAAATCGTTGAACTTTACTTTTCAAATCAACGGTCCATTATTTTGACTCAGCGTGCATATCGTCGCTATTTTAATGTGCGGGTTGGACCCTCAGTGTCAACAATAAACCGTCTGGTTGCAAATTTTCGACAACAAGGGGCAGTAAGAAACCTTCCTGGTGTCGGCAGACGGCGAACGGTGCACACGGATGAAAATATTGAACGTGTACAGGAGAGTATTCAGGAAGATGGAGAAACATGAACAAGGAGACGTTCGACACAACTTGGCCTCTCACGAAGGTCGCTCCAGAGAATTTTGCATACAATAAGATTGTTTCCATACAAAATTCAGCTTGTCCAAGAATTGAAACCGACAGATTACCAGCAACGACTTGATTATGCAATTTTTTTGCGGCAAAAAGCTGAAGAAAATAATGATTTTATTCATAATTTAATTATGAGCGACGAAGCCCATTTCCACTTACATGGCTTCGTTAATAAGCAAAACTGCAAGATATGGGCTACGGAAAATCCAAGAAGAGCTCAACAGCGTCAATTACATTATTTAAAAGGAAAAGTCTATATTAATAAGCCTAGAACCATACAGCAATTAAAAAACAATATACGACACGAAATCAACAACATTACACCTGAAGTTTTGCGAAATGTTGTGGAAAATGTTTTGGAAAGAGCACGAATTTGCGAAGCAGAAAATGGCCACCATTTACGAGATATAATTTTTCATAATTAAATTAAAAATATTTTCCATTAATTAACTGTATTTAAAAAAGAAAAATATATAATAAATATGTCTGAAATAAAAAGTTATAACAAATTTAAACCAGTTCGTTCATTTTGCGCCACCCTGTATATATATATATATGTATATAATATTATTTGTGCATGTACTTATTTTTCAGATGATGTATCTAGGAAGTGATGATGAAACTCAAGTTCCAGATTTTGCAGCTTTACACAATACGTATGACGAGTTTGGAGAAAATAATACAGAAAACTATAATGAATTTTTAAAAGTTGATACAAACATAAAACCATCTACAAGTACACAAAAAACATATTCAGAAAAAATATTTTATTACCAAACAAAAAACAACATACAACATAAAAATAAACCATCAAACGGCTCATCATAATCATATCACGAACCTCTTCCAACAAAAGCAAAACCAAAATCGACAGGTCATGTAGGTGCAACAGCAGGACCATCGACTAAATCACCATCACATCAAACCACTTCATCTTCAACATCTGATAGACCAAAACCAAATTCAAGTTCAGTTGATATACACGTCCAAAATAATAACTTATTGCGAGAAGCTTTAAAAGAATTAAAATATATGCGACATGAGCAGAAGAAGGAAATTAAATATTTGCGTAAAGAGGTGGAAGAACTGAAAGCAAATTGCACTTGCAATATTTTAAATAAGAAACCAAAAAATAGTTTTAATATACCAAAATCCAGTGCAGATAATTTCAAATTATTAGAGGAGCAGTTGAACAATGAACAATGATGACGAAATTGCTTTGGTATGAACTTTTCTTAATATTTTTTAAATAATAATTAATTCTCAGTACTTAATAATTTATATATTCAAGAAAAACAAATTTAATAACCTGCCGGATGTATCGTTGGAAAAATATGTGCGAGCCTGTTTAAAATCAATCATTACAGACGAAGCAGCATGTAGTTTTTCGTGGTTTGGCCAGAAAAACAATATTGCAGTGGAATCGTTCACCGCGATGAATATCATCAAGGGTAAACTTTAATTATTTAATATACAAGTTTTTTTTTTTTTTTTTTATTTTTCAATTCTTAAAGTATATGAAAGATACTTGTAGCGAATATAACATTATAATACATTCATTTGCACTGGTAATGTTTTACAAAAAAAAAACTTCTTAACTTCTTTTTTATTTTAGAATATGCAGGGGCGAAATTCCCAAACAGTATGGTTGGTGATACCATACAAATAATAAAAAAGTGGTTCCAATATGCCAAGGACCGGGTACGGAAACATGAAAAACCATTCAAAGTAATAGCTGCCACTGCCACATTACATGGAATAGACAAACCACCAAATTTAGATAGAATATAAGTGTACATATTTAGAATATAGAATATAAGTGTATATATATTTATTTTTATTTTTAAGTAAATCAATTTTTTTTATATAATTTTATCTGGTCGAATTTAAATCCTGTATATTTTTTTTTAATATTTAAAATCAATTAAGTCCTACATTATTTTTATTTATTTTTAAGCAAACCCATTTTTTTTATTATGAGGTAGAATTTAAATCCCGTTAATATTTAAAATCAAGGAAGTCCTACATTATTTTTATTTATTTTTAAGCAAACCCATTTTTTTTATTATCAGGTAGAATTTAAATCCTGTATATTTTTTTTTGTGATAAATAATATTTAAAATCAGAGAAATCCTAAATATCAGGTAGAATATAAATCCTGTATATTTTTTTCTTGTGATAAATATTTAAAAACAGGTAGAATTGAAATCCTACTTTTTTTTTAATAAGTAGGATTTCAATTCTACCTGTTTTTAAATATTGTTTCTGATATTTTATTTATAAAAAAAAAACAGTTCGTAAACGGACCGAATTTGGCGAACCCGAAACGAATCGCCCTAGGAGTTACGTAAACGTACTGTATTTGGCGAAACGAAATAGAACCGCTGTCACGATACATAAACGAACCGCTGTTAGCGAACTCTTGGCGGTACGCCTTTTTTGTTGAATTTTCATACGACGAAATTTACGTTTACGGTTCGGTTACGAACTGTAAGGGCGGTTCGTAAACGTAGTCTTGTATGAAGAAATAACTTCGCCAGCGGTTCGCTTACGGTTCGCTTTTCTTAAAGGGTTATTCCAAATATTACGTAAACGTGCCGTATTCAGCTCGAAAGAGCGGTAGGAATACGGAGTCTTCTATAGAGAAATGACTCAGTTTTCGTGCCAAAAGCGGCATGCTTTTCTTAAAGGGTACCACTGAACAGAACAAAAATTTCTTTCTATGTGTTAGTGCAGCGATAGGCGCCACACATGAATTTTGTCACATGGCCCTACCCATTTTCACTGAAAGTGGACGGTGTTTTGTCTTGTACGATTCATGCATGATTCATGCTTTTTCAGCCATCAGGGATTATATTCTAACATATATCATAAGATAAATATTTTTACTAATTATTACTCATACTTATTTGTAAACAATTGAAATTATAAATCATAGATATTTGTAAACAAATAAAATTAGATCAATAATCAATAGCTTAAATGCATTGTCACATAAGTCTTAAATTGAATATAAAAGTATTATGTTATTATTTACTATTTCTAGAACTTTTCTAAATCATAAAAATTTGAAGAATTTATAATATAAACATAGAAACCTTCGATTTCTATACTTTATAGATCAAAACATAATTATGTAAACAATACAAAATCATATATAAAAGGGCTAAACGAAGCCACGAATTAATTAAACAGTGAGAATTGAACTATTAACATAATCAATTTCAATTGTATGATAAGAAAAAGTTAAATTTATATATTATTTGTATGAAGAAATAAGTAACTTTTTTTTTATTAGAGCTCTACCTAAACACCGGCGTACGGCGTATGGCGTATATACGTCGATACGCTGATACGCCAGCGTATCCCGAAATAAAATGCCACATTTATATACATTAAAATTTTTTTGATCAATGTTTCTTTTTGCTAAATTTCAAAAATCAAATTAAAAATTTTTATACGCCCGTCAAAATTGGAAATTCTCGGCGTACGTACGTCGCGTATTTCGGGTGCTCCAATACAAAATGTATGTACCAATATCGATTTTGACAGACGCCATACGTCATTTTTAGAACAAAAACTTTTTAAAGTTAGTAAAATTAACTTTTCAAAATTAAGTGAAAACGGATCGTTATGTCAAATCATACCGACTACTCCGACTATGCTTGACATGCGCGGAATAGAATCTGAAGTTCTACCTCAATGCTTAACCGCAGAGACACAGAGACATCTAGTAATTAGTAAAACTTATAAAAGAGTCAATTGATACTCAAGTTTTGCCAATCAAAAAGATATGTCATGGTGGTGTTGTATAACACCAGCAGTTGCTTTTGTGCCTATAGCATGGCATAATAATATAAAAGCTAGAAGAGATTTACCTGAATATTATTATGATAATGATAAGGTAGTTATTTCTACATTTCAAGATACACTCACGTTCCGTAATGGCGTGATTGAATCACTAGTTTTAACTTTTAACAAAACGGTGATGAAAATTTAATATATTTGTTATAGTTTATCACGAATTGAAAAACTACTAATGTGGCCATTATTGGTACATATGTGCGTTATTCCCTACAGCCTACATAAATAACCGTTAGACTACGATAATTTAAAAATTTCCTGCAATTATTCATCAATAAAAAAATTAAACTAACACAGATTTCTTAAAACTGACTATACCAATTTCAAACGAAAGAAAAATTAGAGAAAGCGTTTATATTAAACAATATAAGCATAATAAGTTCCATTATCAAGAAATTAAGTACGTGACTTATATATACGGTACAAACTAATAAAACTAAATCCTCATTATTTACTGATTTACACCCACTCTTCACTCAAATGAAGCATCATTCGCTTCAAAATCAAAACGTTTTTCAATTCACTCTCATCAGGATATCTTTACTTTTAATCTGCATCATCGAAAAGTATAAATATAATAAAAAATATAAATCATAATTTTGCAGATCTTCTACCAAAAATATTATTTCTTTTTAATTCAACTTTTAATTTTTTCTAAACTCATAAAACATGAGTAACTTAACAAATCTTTAAGATTGAATATTTTTTGTATTTATGTGAAATTAACTTGGAAAAAAAAGCAATTCAAATTTTTTTTTCACATCTCAAATCGATGTTCACATTAATTAAATAATTACTTCTGCTAGATTATTAATGATAGCTTTGAATAAAAAAAAATTATTATAAATTTCGTTATATAATAAACGATTAATATAATTTTACGTTTATGTAAAGTAAAATCATTTTTGTATGAAGCGAAATTGACTTACAATTAATTATACTAAGGCCCGAATTTATACATATATTTTGTTTTAAATAATTATAAGTGTAAGAATTAAATCCATACATAAAGTAAGTATACTTATATATATTACGAAATATAAACAGGTCAAAATAACAACATTTTTAACAGCTTACCCCTGGAAATATGATATTTAGACGATATTTTTCCAATTGTAGATTGATTAGTATTGTATACTATTCTTGTTGTACTTTCTTTAATCATTCGTTGTTAAACTGGTAATTCAAATGGATGGGATATTTCATTCAATGATCAATACGATTTTCATATATTATTTTTGTTAGTTCTTATCGATGGATATGATAAACCACAAAATGCGTATTATTCCTACTGCATAACAATGTTTCTGCTTTGATAAAATATTCTAAAATTAGAAAATATTTAGATTATTATAATAAATATTTTATACTTATTTATATTTAAATTAAACATTTATATTTATGTAGGTACATACTTTCATTTCAAACAACAACTTTAATTAGCCAAAAGGTAAGGACACAGTTGCAGCCAGGTTACTTAGCTAAAAGCAAATAAAATATATGAATTAATAAACAAATTTTATTTTAACTTATTATTAATTTATTCTTTCAGTAAAAATAGTAAATATTAAGAAAAATTAGAGAAAGCGTTTATATTAAACAATATAAGCATAATAAGTTCCATTATCAAGAAATTAAGTACGTGACTTATATATACGGTACAAACTAATAAAACTAAATCCTCATTATTTACTGATTTACACCCACTCTTCACTCAAATGAAGCATCATTCGCTTCAAAATCAAAACGTTTTTCAATTCACTCTCATCAGGATATTTTTACTTTTAATCTGCATCATCGAAAAGTATAAATATAATAAAAAATATAAATCATAATTTTGCAGATCTTCTACCAAAAATATTATTTCTTTTTAATTCAACTTTTAATTTTTTCTAAACTCATAAAACATGAGTAACTTAACAAATCTTTAAGATTGAATATTTTTGTATTTATGTGAAATTAACTTGGAAAAAAAAGCAATTCAAATTTTTTTTTTCACATCTCAAATCGATGTTCACATTAATTAAATAATTACTTCTGCTAGATTATTAATGATAGCTTTGAATAAAAAAAAATTATTATAAATTTCGTTATATAATAAACGATTAATATAATTTTACGTTTATGTAAAGTAAAATCATTTTTGTATGAAGCGAAATTGACTTACAATTAATTATACTAAGGCCCGAATTTATACATATATTTTGTTAATAATTATAAGTGTAAGAATTAAATCCATACATAAAGTAAGTATACTTATATATATTACGAAATATAAACAGGTCAAAATAACAACACTTTTAACAGCTTACCCCTGGAAATATGATATTTAGACGATATTTTTCCAATTGTAGATTGATTAGTATTGTATACTATTCTTGTTGTACTTTCTTTAATCATTCGTTGTTAAACTGGTAATTCAAATGGATGGGATATTTCATTCAATGATCAATACGATTTTCATATATTATTTTTGTTAGTTCTTATCGATGGATATGATAAACCACAAAATGCGTATTATTCCTACTGCATAACAATGTTTCTGCTTTGATAAAATATTCTAAAATTAGAAAATATTTAGATTATTATAGTAAATATTTTATACTTATTTATATTTAAATTAAACATTTATATTTATGTAGGTACATACTTTCATTTCAAACAACAACTTTAATTAGCCAAAAGGTAAGGACACAGTTGCGGTACATACTTTCATTTCAAACAACAACTTTAATTAGCCAAAAGGTAAGGACACAGTTGCAGCCAGGTTACTTAGCTAAAAGCAAATAAAATATATGAATTAATAAACAAATTTTATTTTAACTTATTATTAATTTACTCTTTCAGTAAAATTACCTTATTCTTATTGCACAAAAATCAAAATTTCTCGATATAAAAAAAGGCTTTCACTTTATTAATATGCATATATTAATAATTTAATCTAATATGTACAAATAATTATTGATTCACGCACAAATTACATATTTCGATCGATCCGGCTTTATTATATTATAATTTATGCGACGCAATTTCTGTTATTATAAAAGATTGATTATTATAGTATTATAAATAATTCAATAGTGTAATGATTTATATTTAAATATTATCGCGTTTATAAATATTATTTTTGCAAAATATTATCTTAATTTATTTGCATCGAACACTTTTCGTAAAGAAAGATAAAGAGCGAAAATAAGAAAAAAAACAAACAGCTGCAATAATAAACAATAACAGTACTTAACATAAAAAAACACATGTTTTGTTTACCCTGATAGCGCGTCATGGCAGAGAAATTTTTGAATTATTCATATGACATATCGTCGGTCCCATGCCAAAACCGCGAATGTGCAAAATTACAGTTTCGAGAAAATTGCGTTTTAATTTTTGCCGATTTGTGAAATTGTTATATAAGCGATATAGAAATTTTAACACAAGCGATATAGAAATTTTGTAATATTAAAAAAACTACGACGAATTGCACATTTGTAGTTTTTGCATATTGTAGATTTTGAAATTTTACAATTTTTGGCATTAAAAACTCAATTTCATAAAAAACGCACATTCGCGGTTTTGACATGGGACCGACGATATGTTCTGTATTATTTAGTTACGATTTTTTTTGCTTTGTTCGCTCCACATTTGAGCATAGGACTTCTGTACGCACGTCGCATCGTAATCAATTTTGTGATAAAAAATATGGTTCTTTTAACAATATTTTTATTTTATTTTGTGTCAGTATTATTATTATTTATAATTTTAATTTAATAAACCATAACATAATCTTTATTTGACAAAAATTACGATCTAAAAAATATTCTGTAAAAATGGATGACAAAATCAACTAAAAGATATTTATTATACCAAAGAATATATAATAATAAAAGAAGTCGCATGTGAATTTTGCAACCAAATTTTTCAATTTCTTTCGATGCCGATGGCTGTGAAACCCTCTAAGAAAATTTACGGTCCGCTTTTAGCGGCTCGCATTTTAAAAAAAGCGGACCGTAAAAAGCGGACCGTAAATTTTCTTAGAGGGTTTCACAGCCATCGGCATCGAAAGAAATTGAAAAATTTGGTTGCAAAATTCACATGCGACTTCTTTTATTATTATATATTCTTTGGTTATTTTAAGCGGTTCGAAATGGAGCCGAAAAGGCGGCATAAATTGGAGCCGAAAAGGCGGCATAAAATTGAGCTACAAAAGTGGCATAAAATTATGCCGCAAAAAGCGGCGTAAAATTGTATCGCAAATGCGGCATTAAAACATTACGCTTTAGCGTGCCGTCTTTCATTTCAATTTCCATACGCCCATGGGCACAAAAACGATCCGCTTTAACGCCGTAAAGGCGGTTCGAAAAAGGAGTCTGATATAGGCAAATGACTACATTTTTATGCCGTTTACGGCACGCTTTTCTTAGAGGGAAGGGAAGTAAAAAAATTCTCAAACTGAAAAAAAAATTCTTTTTTTAAGAGCCAAACAGAATATGTCGTTGTTGCTGTAGTCGGTCGCCGTGTTTTTCGCCAGCGATAGTTTCGCTGTCGTTGTCGCCCTTGGCCAAAAACAATAGATCGTCGCGAATAATTGTCAATTATGATAATTTAATTTATGAAAATTATATTTTCATTATAGTGTGCTTTGAAAAATAATATTTAAATAAATTACAAAATTTTAAAACAGCGACGAGCGAAAATATCAAATATTAATTGAAAAACAACGCCAACGACAACGAAGGGCGACATCATTATGGTTGAATAATACAAAATACATACTTTTGAAATTTTTTTTTGACATTTCAATGCGAAGGACGATAGCGATAACGACATATTCTGTTTGGCTCTTTCTTCTCATAAAAATATTCTGTAAAAATAATTGCAGAAATAATTAATTTTTTTCACTGAGAATAAAAAAAGAATTTTTTTACTTCCCTTTCACAGCCTCCGGCACAGGCCATGGAAAGAAATTGAAAAATTTGGTTTCAAAATTCACATGCGAATACTTTATTATTATTATATTCTTTGGTAATAACACGGGTTCTCGACTATCCATGACCGTTTCCATTTCCATTTCTATTTCCATAGCCATTTCCATTTATGGATTTCGAAACAAAAAAAACTGGGCATTTCATGGACTGAAATTTTATTCGAAATATCATTGAAATTTGTATTATATTTTAATTTTCAACGTGTAAAATAGTTTTGTATTGGTAATATAGAATATTGGGAATACAGAACGAATGTCAATTAATAAATTAACCACAATATGAAACCTAATTTTCAAATTAAACCACTTTCCGCCATTTTATTTTTGACATATTCGTCCATAAACTTATCCATAAATGGACGTCCATAAAGTTTGCCATTTATGGAATGGCTGATGGACGAGTGCGATTGGTCTCCATTATCCATAATGGTTTCCATTTCCATTTCCATTGCCATTTATGGACAACATTATGGATAGTCGAGACCCCATCCCCATGTAATAAATATCGTTTAGTATATATATATATATAAAGGCCTGTACGCAGGTCGAGTGAAATTAAATTTTCAAACAAATTTAACATCGTGGAATCAGAAATGAAAATTTACGCTTAAGATTTCGCTCTGGTGGTACGCAGGTCGCGTGAAAAAGTTGTGATAAAAAATGATTTTTTTTTATAACAGATGGCGCGCAAAAACTCTACAATTATTTTTCATCGTGAAATAATGTTCTGAACATTATTTCACGATGAAATTTTTACATTTGCTAGTTTTTTTTTGGTTCCTTTGATCAAAAATTTGAATAGCTGACGTTGAAAAATTACTGACCTTTCAACGGTCTTGAAATGTCAAAATATTGAAATGCCAAATTAACTTGTCCAATTTTATTTACAAAATATTTTTCACGACTATTTCACGACTATTTCCCCGGAGAGTTTGGAGAGCTTTGGAGATCGCGTTAAAATTTCATTTCAATTGACCTCCGTACAGGCCTTAATATATAAGCTTAGAAATAAGCGACAAAAACACTTGAACTTGAAAAATTAATTAGAGTTGAAGTTGATATACTTAACCCTTAAATTTAAATAAATATAATATAATATATTATATATTATATACATACATATATATATGTATATTATATATATAAAAATTAATTAAATTTTTAGCATAACATTACACGAAATTAAATTATTTTTGCTTGTTGGGATTGTTATATTATTTGAAGCGCCATCTGTTGGAATTATATTTATGCATTAACTACAGGGCCATCTAATGATTATTATTTTTTATATTATATTATATTATATTATTATTTTCTGCTCAAACAAATTTGATATGGAAAGTGAAAATCGTGAAAAACACATGATATAAAAACTTTTCAGGTAATATTTCATAAACCGGAAGTGGAATTATTTGAACTAAATATACTTTCAATTTTAACTATATCCTATTAAGTACATATATTATATATGCAATATACATATGGATGGCTCAGAGCTGAGCCGAACTAAGTTAAAAAAATATTTAGGAGTTAAGTATATCAACTCTAATTAAATCTTCGAATGTTTTTGCTGCTTATTTCTGCAATAATTGCAGAAATAATTAATGCAATTATTGTAGAAATGAGCAACAAAAACACTTGAATAATTTATTAGAGTTGAAGTTGATATACTTAACCCTTAAATTTAAATATTTTTCTGACTTGGTTCGGTTCAGCTCTGAGCCATGCATATGTGTGTATTTTAATTTAAGAAACATCAGAAATACGGGAAGTTGCAACTGGTTCAAATTCAAAACCATCCTTATTTATTCTTGATTTCAAAAAATCAGATAAGTTTTTTGTTACATAAAAAAATTTATATAAATACATAACTTACAAGAAACCTGAAATATTTTACTCAAAAAAGCATTCTTATTTTTTATTTAAAATTAAAATATTAATTGGTTCGATTATCTTTTCTTTGACAGCTATAGAGAAGATATAAAATATATAATATAATAACTAACTTTAATAATGTAAAATTGAATCCATACTTTCTAACTATTTAAAGTATAAAATATGCTTTTCATCTAGGACTTAGATTTTCACTTATATTGCATTAAAAATTAAAATTCCACTCGAAAAAAAATTTTAATAAAAAATTATAATAATTTTAATTAAAATTATAATTTCACTTCTCAAACACTGCTCATAGTAAATTTAAATTAATTTCCGTTTATAATACTGAATATCACAAATTGTATTTTTATATATTTTTCAGCTTATAATTCAGCCTACTGTGTGATGTCCGTCCTACTGTGAGCCAGTAGCCAGAGGATAAGGAATAACATTATATTTTGTATGTGGCTGTTTATACACGCCTGCCTAGGAGCGACTTGATATACTTTTTGTGATTAGATGCGCCTTCCTCACCCAATTTTTTCATTTAAAATTCAACAATTTCAAAATGGCCGAAACTGAATTTTAGGGAAAAGATCATACCTGGGGAGTTTATTGAGGAACATTTTGGTATTGAAATATGTTAAGTTTGACATTCGTAAATTGAAAAAAATCATTTTGATTTTGAATGCTAGAGTTGTAACTTGTAACTCTTAATGAGCCACGAAGCGCATAATCTTAGAGTTACAATTATTAATAAATCTAAGTTTTACTACATATTCGTAAATACAAATATTTAACTAATCATGAATTTGAATTAATTTCATTGTAGAGTCAAGTATAATATTTTACATTTTAATTGAGTTTAGATAATTTATACTATGTATAATAAATATAATATATTTGTTTCTATGTATATTATACATGGTATACATTATCTAAAATTATGTAAAATATTATACTTGACTGCAAGTATAACTTTCAGCTATGATGCTTGCCAAATTTGTGGTTCCTCGAATAATGCGATCGACGTATCCATCACTGTTTTCAATATAAAAAAATATTAAATATAATTTAATTTAATATTATTTTAATATTTGTTTTATAAAAACATATCACAAAATTCTTAATTCCTCCTCTGTTTCTTAATTCCTCCTCTTTAATTATATATTTCATTAATATTCAGTATTAATATTAATATTAATATTTATTTGCTCTATATTTTTTCCGTGAAACATAGAAAATTTATTATATAAATATTTATATAATATTTTATATACATATTTATTGTCTATATTATTATATGTATAATAATATAGAGACAGATTTAAAAAAATTAAGGACAGAGAGATATATATATTTATCCTAATTTTTTTTATATTCCTAAAATACAAAACCTGAAAATTATTAGTTTTGATTTATCATTACGATTATAAAATCTATGAAATCTATTAGATATGAAATCTATTTTATTTGTTTTTATATAAATATTTCTCTATTTGTATTAAGCAATTATTACATTTTTATTATATTATTCTAATTTTATTTTATAATACATAGTTATAAATTAGTTTTCTATATATGACTCAATTGAAGTTTTGATATTACGATATAGAAAGATAAGATAATACTTCATAGTTCAACATTTAAAAGAAGAAAGAAGGATTAATTCATTTTAAACAAAGTTAGAAAGGTCAATTTTTTTACTATTTTCCATCTTTCTATAATATTTTATTTTCCTTTGTATAACAAAAATGAAAAAGGAAATTAAGGCCAAACAAATAAAGTCCAATAAATATATAAGTATTACGATAATAATTTTGAAATCCTTCTTTTATCTTTATATAAATATAAAAATATAATTTTTTTTTAGAAAAAGATATAATAATTATCTGCTTTTAAAATCATTTGTAAAAAAATAATAATTAGAAATAATGGAAAATATTTCACTAATAAAAATATTGTTTATATTTTCCACAATTACTAATTTATTTATATTTTCTTCCGGAGATGTTGCTCGTTCGGCAGTTTGAAAATTATGGTCAATGAAAAATATTTTCTTCCGGAGATGTTACTCGTCCGGCTGTTTGAAAATAATAATAAATTTTTGACAAAAAAGGAATTATGGAATCTTGAAACAAATGGAGAGGAACGGGGCAACAGAAAAAATTTCTAAATTTTTTGAACTTTTTTTACCTCTGCCCGCACTTACCTCTCTTCTACGAAAATGGTTCAGGCAGTCGCCTGGGCAGGCGTGTATAAACAGCCACTATAAGATTATTATTTTTAGATCCGTATCCGTACCGAGATTTAGCTAACAAAGTGAGTAGTGAGTGAGTGAGTGAGTAGCTAAAAGCGATTTAGCTAATGAAATGACAAGTGAGATGAGTGAGATGGAGCTGTCATTTTACTCACCATATATTTTAATAGTGAAAAGTGAATTTGTAGTTATTATTTGAAAATGGTAAAATTTAAAAATATTTTTTATTTATTTTGCTTTTTTTTTTGGACAATAATCAAATTATTTGTGCAAATACAGATAAATTGTGCTTGTTGTTTAATAATATTTTATATAATATATATGTTTGGCCTTCGCCAGTATTATATATATATTTCATAAATATTGAAGGAGCGTAAATCTTTTAATTATTTAAATTAAACTCAAGATTTTCCTTTTTCAAGTCTTTAATTTATTTATTCAGAACTTATGTTAACAAATTAGCCTTGTACAAAACTTTCTGTTTTGAAAGCTATTAACTGTAAGCTGAATAAATTTCAACTCTCGAATTACCCAAAAAACCCAAGTATTTATACACAAATATTAATTTGCCGGCCTTTGTTTACATATAAAAATGTAAACGAACTTTGATTCAATAATAATAATACAATTTACTATTGAGCAATCGCCACTCAATAATAATTATTATTAATTGTAATTGTTCATACCAAAAATTTGCATACACTGCATAAATGCGCACTAAGCATTATTTGCTTAGTTTTATTAACTTTTGACTTAGTTAATTAATATAAATATAATATTTAATAATATTATTGCGCAATGCCAATGCGTGTGCAAATATATTTTGTGGTATAACAATCAAATACATTATTTATTACTAGGACGGTGTTTTTATTCCACAACATTGTTCTATTTCTTTAATAAGTTTAAAGATAAGTTTAATTAATAAAAATATTTTTTATTTTAGTCAACCAAAATAACTAAACATCAAAAGCTTCTTTTATTAGAAATAATTAAAGAAAACATGGAGGGAAAATTTCCAAGTGGAACAATTTATATATTTCTGGCTATCTGTTTGCAGAATTCATTAGGAATAAATATATTATTTAAAAAAACACTTTCTATATTTAAAATTACATTTATTTCGTTTTAGATTCCGGCATTACATATATAATTTAATAATAATAGTGCTACTATTCTTTTTATATTCTTTATAATGTTAATTTAATTGTAATTTTCCATATTTTTAATAAAATTAATTTGTATTTTATAAATCAATGTAATTTTTAAAAAAAACATTATTTAAATATTTATATATCTCGGTACCGAAATGAAATTATCTCCTACTGCGTATATGATATAAAATAGTGTACGATTGTTACCTTAAAATTTATCGTTTGAAATCCGAAATGATTGTAACATTTTCGACGTTATTAGAACAAGAATTTTCTATAACTTAGTATAATATTTGTATACAATTTTTATATAGTGAAATTCTAATCCGATATATTTTTCAAATAAAATTTGTCACTGAGTTATAAAAAAAGAAGATTTATAACCGCGGGTTTTAGATTGCTTCTGAAATTTAATATGTTCATAATGATCAAAATAATTAATTATAAAATTTAGCACACTTATACATAAGTATTTTGCTGAACGTGATTGATAAGCCTTTAATTTACAGTTTAGTTGTAATGTGCGAAATCTAAGAGTCCATCATAGTTAAATGATTTTAAAGAAATTTTCTGTAATATTGGAATCAATCTTATTTCAAATACATTCAGTATTCAATCTATCTACTAGTTCAAATATTTTTTCCTGTATAAAATATAAACACTTGACATTATATAGATTTAAAAAAAAGGCAGATGGCAGATATTAAAAATACAAAATCACTATGGAAAATAATGTGACACTATACATATGTATTATAATATTTTACTTCTACTAAACAGCCAGTTCTGAACATATGCCCAAAAATGTAATATTTATATTAACACATGGTTTCTTTTATGGTGTCTTTTCCACTATTATTGCCCAACTTATAGAATATAATATCCTTTATTTTATCCTAAACTATATTTAGATTAGAAAAAGTAAATAGGTACCTACATTTAATATTTCTATATTTCTATTGTATTCTACGTGGGTATGAAATACATATAATTCATAATATCATAATGTATTATTATTATTTAGCTTTCGGTCGTAAATGTACACAGTATAGTTATTAATAAGATTAAGGATGTACATAAAAATATATTTTATGTATGTGACCAAATATACTATAGTTTACTGTATATATCCTAAAATATTTCTTGTTGTGTTTACAATTTATTTATACTTTAATTTCCATTTTTCAAGGGAAAGAAAATTATGATGATGATAAAATTGTTGAATATGTTGTAACACTAAATCATGGGATGACAAGAGTATAATAGAAAAATTAAGTACGACATTAATTATTAATTCATTACGAAAATGTGATGACAAAAAATTGGCTTAGTATCTTATATCATAAATACTTCTTTACTGATGAAAAATCGTACATAGTAAATTTAATGATTTAATGACTTCGAGAAAGAAATTATGATTTTTTCAATTAAACTTTTAAATTTCACTTTTAAATTGATAAGTTGGACAGAAATATTATTAAAAAAGGTTTCATTATAAAAGTTTATTTTTTCTAAAAACTTTAAACACAAACAAAAATAAAGTTTACTTGTAATAAAAAATCGTAATAAAAAATCGATTAATGTTTGTAGTTTGTTTAAAACTTTTATTCAAGTCTTCTTTTTATATGAGTGAATATGTGTTTCTTATAGATCCTGAAAAACGAGTATGTATAGGAATGTACATTTTTTTTCAATTCCTGTATACTATAACTTCTTAGATAAAATATAATTAATATAATTTTTTAATTATTTTTTCACAGCATAGTTATTTTTTTTATAAATAAATAAAACTAATTAGATATAAATAGATATAATATAATTGGGTTTTATATTTTATCAACCACAGATGACAGATTATAAAATAAAAAATAAATCGGCTTACACAGTAAATTGTATTGAATTAGCAATTAGATAAAAAGGATTTGCGAAGTTTTCTTTATAAGAAAATACAGTATGTATACATAAGTAAGTAAATGAATAATATTTTTTTTAAATGTAACGATTAAACGGAAAATATGAAACAGAACATTTATAAGGTACAGACGGAAAAAATGCCTTTTATTATTATTAAAAATATGAAAAACAAACCCAGGGTTTGTCAAAAGCACATTTAATTCAGCATCGCCTCATGTAGAACTATGTATGAGCTATTCTAAAATAATGGGAATTCCTATACGTGTATAGTATTTTTTAGTAAAAAGAAACTTGTATTATACTATTTTGGTATAGTACAACCAGCAACCATACTTTTATTCATATAAAAATTCTTAACACGTTTTAGTTTGGTTCTCTATAGATCTAGAATTTCTAATACCCAGCAAACAAAAGCGAAGTAATTACTAACCCCAATAAATATTTTGCGTGCTTGTATATAACTCTATGAGTAATACGTAAAAAAATTTATACATATATAGAGACGCGTCATAGTAAACTAGTGAATTTTTGCCCAAGTCTCTATCTTTTTTCACTGGAAGAAAAGTACTTTTCCGGCATACTCTTGTACCCAGCAAACGTAGAACTACTTCTACAAGTACTACAAGAGTACGCCGGAAAAGTACTTTTCTTCCAGTGAAAAAAGATAGAGACTTGGGCAAAAATTCACTAGTTTACTATGACGCGTCTCTGTATATATATGAATTTTTTTACGTATTACTCATAGAGTTATATACAAGCACGAAAAATGTTTATTTGTGTTAGTAACTACTTCGCTTTTGTTTGCTGGGTAGTACTTGTAGAAGTAGTTCTACCTTTGCTGGGTAGAGATTGCAAGTGTGTATGTGTAGATATTTTTCGTTACTGGAACCTAAACTGTCTTTAAGTATTTACAAATTTCATAAACATTTATAGTTTCATAAACTTTCACCATGCTAATAAATATTTTAGTTAAATGAAGCAAGTATTATCCTTATATAATAAAAATATATGGAAGGAGCATAAGTAATAAAAATTGAAGCCAGCCTGGATATAGAAGTCTCTTTCTTTTCACCACCGAACTGTCAAAATTAATAAATCGCAAATAAGAGCCGGACTAGGTTTTTTTAATTCAGGCAGCAGTTTTTAAGGAGATATAATTTTTTTTTTTTGAAAATTACATGTAAAGATCATCCTAAGGAATATTTTAGGTCGCGCATCGATAATTATACAAATGGAAAGTAAAATAGAGTAATTTTGTTTAGCTAGTTAATATTTTTAATTTATATTGAGACTCCTAAAATTAAAAAAATAAGCCAGCCCTGTAAATCTAAAATCAGCTGTTATAATATTTTTCATATTATTAATTTGACAGTTCGGTGGTGAAAAGAAAGAGAACTATCGAAATCGTGGCTTCATAAACAATTTTTCAATATTATTAAAATTCTAATGTGTTAAAAAGAGAGGGAACATTTATATTTATGCTCCTTCCATATATTTCTAATTCGTTGATAAAAATTGTTCAAAGTTAACACTAACGACAATTTTATAATGTGTTAAAAGTTGTATTTAACCAGATTTAACCACATATTTTCGTTTACAGAGTTCTTAGCGGATAATTTGAATATTGTATTTTTATGTGAAAAACATTTTTATTATTTTAATATAGTTTTTGGGGTATTTTATTTTTATATACAGTTTTAAAAATATTTTATTATATTTTTTTTTGGACATTTTTTTAAATAATTTTTAAAATACCGCCACTATTAAATATCAATAAACAACAAATATGACAGTTGTCAAAATTCTCGAAACAAATTTTTTTTTTACGTGTAGTTAAAAACCATTTGACGTTCGAGAATTAGGCAACAAGAAAAAATATACTGTATATACCACAATAAACAAGAAAAAATATACTGTATGGTCATACAAATATATATATGCTTATACAAATATATACATACTTATTTTGGAAAACTTCGTATTTGAGATTCCCTTCACTTTGCGTTTCACTTTCACAAAATTGGAGTATTCTCGAAAACGATCGAACAACTAGATTATCATACGTATTCAAATACGTAAATATGTATTTGAAAATTTAAAAATAAAGTTTTTAATGTCAAAATCGAAATAAAAATATATAATTAGACCATCCGTATAGCTGTATCATTAATTTAATGTAAATAAAAATGCATCGATTCTTTTTTTTAAATTTGTACCAATTTCATCTGGTAGACGTTTCGAAAACTTCGTCCATACTCCTTATTCAGTTTCAGGTCATTGTTTAATTTTTGAAATTATTTGATAATTTATTTATTTATTGCCTCAATTTAGACCTTTTCCTAATACAGGACGTACGGCGTCAGCGTCTGTCAAAATCGTTTTATTTTGTATGAGAGCTCCCGAAATACGCGGCGTACGAACGCCGACAATTGAAATTTCCAATTTTTACGGGCGTATTAAGTATGTACTACAAACAGTTTTGACGTTTTATTTCGGGAGCTCTCATACAAAATAAAACAATGTTGACGACGCTGACGCCGTACGTCCTGTATTAGGTAGAGGTCTTATATTTATATTTACAAAATTTCTTATGACTATAAAGTAATTGAGAGTTATAGGAGGTTATCTTTTACAACTAAGATAATATTATATTTATACAATTAAGATAATGTATTGAATTCTATGATTTAATTATAATTTAACAACCTTTTAATTAATTTTTGAATATTATATTTTTTTTTTATATTTTTATATTTTTATGAACTTAAAGTAAAAACAAACAAATTTGAACTAACTTATTATGTGTATTAGCAAATTTTTAATTTTGATATTATAATTCATTTATAAATATTTAATAAACATAATATTTTTCTATAAATTTTTTTTATTTAGTTTTAACGACATATATTACAAATTTATTAATTTATTTGTACTAGAAGAATTTTTTATGATCAAATATTTAATCAAATTATATTAATGCAAATTTACAATTCATAAATTAAAATTTAATTTCTTTAAAATTTAATTAAAAATATGTATAAATAATAATTGCATAATAAATAATTGATTTAAATAATACAAATACATTCACTAAATCGTCAACAGTCCGAAAATTATATAAAAAAGATTAAAATGTTTTATTGAATTAAAATATGTAATTATTTACTATGATGATTAAAATCAAATTTTTTCAATTATGATTTTGTTTTTTTCATTCAATAAAAAGGATAAATTTTAACCAGACAAATGGAAATTGATAACGTTTGAAGTATAAATCTGTATATCATATCAACCTTCGTCTCTTACCAACAAAAAAAATTATAATATGAGATAATGTTTTAAAGTTTAAAATTTATGATTTTACAATAATTTTCCTAGTTGATGTCACAAAATGGTAAATTCATTTATTTTAATGTTTTTTGAATCGTTCGCAAAATATTCGAAATTATAAAATATCATTCTATGCTAATTATTATAATAACCATAAATTAATTTTTTATGGCATGCAGCATATTTTAACAAGTTCAAAACAGATGAAGAACATATTTGAATTGGCATTGTATACTTTAAATTATTTTATTTTATTAAAAAATAAGATATGTATACTAAAGCAGAGAAATATCTAAAATATGTTTGAAGAATTTACATTACTACATATAACATATAACATATAACATAGTAGATAATGATTAAAATAATATATCTTTCAACACAGATTATAAAGGAATTCTGGTCCATAATATGTACATATATGAATACAACATTTTTGCTACTGAATATTTTTCCGAAAAACGTTCAAACAAATCTGTTACTGTTCTTAACATTTTTTTATAAACATTTTCAGATTTCTATTCTTACGCTTTAAAGTTGAATAAAATATATAATTCAAATTCACACCACACATTTTTGTTATATACCATCTACAAAAATAAGCACACAAAAATAACCATCAAAATTTTAGGTTGTAGGAGAATATCAAAAATAATCCAAAGGATTTAAAAAAAGTTCTGTTTGGTTTACTTCTATTTTTATTACTTACTTTATTTTCGTATTCAATGTATATTCTAGTAAACGTTGATCCCACCTTAACATAAGGTTTAGAACTTTTATAAAAGTAAATAAAAAAATATTTATTTAGTATGAATGTTGACTTTTCAAATAAACAACGAAAAATTGTTAGAATTTTTATGTATTTACATAATATGAATAAAAAAAAATTTAATTTAAATGTAAAATACTTATTTTAAATATTATGTAAAGATAACAGTAAAGACTATCATTTTTTTCATTTTATAAGTCGAGTTAGGAATTTCAACCAAATGTAGTACTAGTACTATATTTGAAAGTTATTTGAAAACTTTTATACATATAAAACTAAAAGAAAATTATAACAAATAAATAAAATGAAAAAAGGTTAAAAATTGGAAAGGTTTCATTAAAATATAGATAAAATTAAACCTATATATAAAATCAATAAATGAAATTATTTATCTCAAGTTTAATATTTTTATTTTTTTACAATTGTTGTCCAAGTCTCATACTCATCCTTTTACATATGTTATTCATAGACTTGAAATTTGTCGATATTATTTCTAACTCATAATTCCAATAAATGTTTGCATTATAACCAATCAAACAAGTATTGTGGTGTGGGTGGCCATCCTTTTGTGGACTCTAATGTCAATATTAAAGTATACTCGTATGAAGTAATTTAATTGTTATTTGTAGATTATTCTACAGTAATTTAATAGATAAAATTTCTAAATATATTAAAGGGAATATTTAAATATTTCATATCTTTTAAAAAAGTTTTTTTAAATAATTTTAATAAAAATTAGATCACTTGTACTACCACAATTTAATGCTTCATTCCTAAACATAAATACAGTCTGTTTTGTATTATAGTAAATGTTGGAATTTTTTAAATTTTCGAAGTATATAATCTTGCAACTTGAAATAAAATTTGATTTAATTAACTTGAATTCAACCTTTTTGATATTAAATATTCATAAGAAAATCGTTAACTTTATCATGAAACGAAAATTTTTATGGTTCGTTATCCAAAAATTTGTGAAAAATTTATTCTTAATTTAAATTATTTTTTTGCTGCTTCATAAAAATTAACCTTTGTTATAAATAGATCAACAAAAAAACCATCGCATAAATTTTTACCATTTTGGTTTTGAAAATGACCCAATTTTTTTAGATAAAAAAATTATTTGTGGCCTTCTTGTTAAAATATAATTCTTTGGAACTTTGATCTTTGAAGAAAGGCTGGCTATTATTATTTAATTCATTTCAGGATCAAATTTTCTGCTTGCAAGGAAATACGAAACTAATTCGCTTGCAATTCATGATCAAGGTTTCAATTTAAATGGAAAATTGTATAAAAATTCGTAATCAATCTTGTTTTAAAAACTTAAATTTTCATGAAGATATATTAACTTCGTATAGATTGTTTTTTTTTATGTTAAAAGTAAAGTAAATTACATAAACTTCAGATAGAAATATTCTAAAGTAATTAGAAATCTATTGGTAAATTCTATAAATTAATAAGATTTTTGTCCATTTTGAGTTTTTTATTTAACTTAATTAAAGAGGACAAATAGAATTTATTTTTAGAAAAAGGTTCCTATTAAATATTTTCTTTCAAAAATTTCCCTTCCTTAGCTTCCAATAATTTGAATTGAATTACAATTGGAGTCTTTGATTTTATTTACGCTTTATTTATTTAAATATGATTGATTGGTGAGGTTCTATTAGGTTTGTTGAGCATATAGAAGAAATATAATGATTTGTCTGCACTCACTTTTAACATATCTTTAGTTAAAACATCAGCAAAAGCTTTTCTTTATTTTAATATACTTATTCCAAAACAATTAAGTCTTACATAAGGTAATTGAAAGTTATAATAAAAAGAAAATTTAATTTGTATAAATTTTAATGAAAATAATAGCAATTAATTAAATTGTAATATAAAAAATAAGTATATTCTTAAATGTTGAATTCTTTGTCAAACGATACAATTTTTACAATTATTTTGTTTACTTTGATATTTGATAAAACAAACCACAAAATGACACATTTTAAATTATATATATTTATGTAAAATTTTCAATTTAACATTAATTTCAAGTTCATTAATTCAAATTAACAAGGTTGGCATTTAATTTTCCAGAGCATGGTATAATAATTGAAGCTTTTCATTTGTCTTTAGGAAAACAACTATACCATTAAAAAAAATATCTTTTGGTTAGGGTCTATACTTATTTGGTATCTTTGATTTAACGAAGAGAAAACTTTACATTAAAAATATATTTAAATATTGTAAGAAATTCTAAAAAGAATTATAGACAATATTTAAAAAATTGAGAATTTTTGTTGTTGTTAAAAAATCAATAAATGCTCCATGGAAATAATAACATAAAGAAAAATCAAAATATAATTAATTATGTTTTATTACTGTGAGAATTTTTTTTTTTGTCAATACTTTTCAGAGTTTGCTTTTTACACTCTGAAGCTAAAGAACTCAACGTCACCTATTCAGTAAATCAAATTAAAAATTCTAAATATTTTCATTTTTAATTAAATTAATTAACTTTTTTTTTTCATTTTTAACATTTTTGTATGAAAATACATATCTAAAATTAAACTTACTTTTCTATAATTCAGAATTTAACTGTTCTGAATCAACTATTCTCATAAATTTTTGATTTAACATAAAAGTTTTAATTAATATAATATTATATTCAAATATACATAATGTAAATATATTTAAAAAAAGCCTTGAAGTTACTAAATTTTTTTCCAAAATTAAAATAATTTTTGTAAATTATTATTTAATTACCCAAATAAATAAATATTTTTAAATATTTTTAGTTAGTTTCAATTAATATTTTTAATTGCTTTTTAATATTTCTCGGTTGTAAATTACTATTTAAAAATAATAAAAATGTTAATACATAAATATAGAATTAATTTCTAATAAAATGAAAAATAGTGTAATTATTTTTGATTGATAAATGATTTCTTTAGAAATCTTTCTTGTATAAAGTTTTTCTTTAGGAATCATGTATTAAAAATAATATAATTCAACGATTTAATACTGTAAATTTAATTGTTTATATAAGAAAGCTTTTATATATTTTGCCTAATTGTAGTTTAATAATTACAGATAGTGAGTGTGAATTATATATTTAAATAATTATTTTAGAATTTACATATACAAGAAAAGGCAATGAATATGACCTACAATAATAATTACAAATAATTGCTGTATAGATAGTTGTGTGCAAAATCGATTCCGAAGTGCAATTTATTTCTTATTTTTATATTATGTTTAAATAGCTTAAAGATATTAACGCAGGTTACATCTTAGAGTAGATTCACAATGTACTTCAACGCAGCGCAAAACAAAGTGGAAGTATAAAGTTACGTAAGAATTTAATTCAATTCACAATATACATACTATGCATTTCCTGCGTTGAATGTCATTTGAAAATAAATTTAATCAAGTCGCTTTATTGTAATGATATACAAAAGAGTCCCAAAAGAAGACTAAAAATTTAAGAAAAGAGAAAAATAAGAAAACATAACGTAACTTCAACAGAAATGCTTAAGACCAGTTATTTTATAAGAATCGAGAACTACCGCCCAAGAAACCTCATATTTCGTACAATCGATGCCAAGCAGAATTAAAGCAAAAGGTTGTCATACCAAGTACTAAAATTTAATTTTTTAAGTAAATAAATTTGATGTCCCTACACTTTTGTGAGTTAAATTTCCCAACTAATATAACAGAAATGCTTAAGACCAGTTATTTTATAAGAATCGAGAACTACCGCCCAAGAAACCTCATATTTCGTACAATCGATGCCAAGCAGAATTAAAGCAAAAGGTTGTCATACCAAGTACTAAAATTTAATTTTTTAAGTAAATAAATTTGATGTCCCTACACTTTTGTGAGTTAAATTTCCCAACTAATATAATAATTTTTAATGTTTTTTAGTAATATTTAAATTTAATATCTGTTTCAACAAAATAAACTTTTTTCATTAAAATAATTTTTAAATTATAAGTTTCAAATATTAATTTTAGAATCATTAATTATTATTTATAAATAACTAAAACTATTTCAATTATTTAATTATTTATTAATTTTGTAAAATGTAATTTTAACATATTACTCGCACCAACAAATTTAAGACCTTCTTCAACAAAAGTTATAAATACTATGAGGATATTTTCAATTATAGCTCTTAAAATGCTAAGAATTATCTAGATTCCGGTATTTAGAAATAGAATCTATCTAGTTGCAATAGCCTTTTTCTAGCTATTTTAACTATATTTAGAAAATTATGCTGATATAACAGTTATTTGGATGTAACAACTACACAACTAGATTCTAGTAATGCTAACTAGATTCCAGTAATACCAATTAGCTGATGTCCTGCACCTGTTTACAATTTGTTTATGTAAACAAGTGCGATTGTTTCATAATAACTATAATAATTAAGAAAAAATATAATTACCTTTTAGTAGTACCGCTGATTCTTCGTCCACTTGGTTTCCCAATAAAAATGTGTAAACTTCATCTGCATTCATTTTTACCACACACTTCAAAATATACTACACGCACAATTATTATTAAAAAACAATATCTCCTACAAAATAAATATTTATGAAAAAAGACGCCCGCTGCATAAGAAGTGCAAAAATATACTGCCCATAGAATGATATAATTTATTGACAATTTTCTTATGCATGCAGTTTTTCTTTCGCAACACACCTAGAATCTAGTGAAATTTACTGGAATCTAGTTGCGTGAAATAGATTCTATTCAAATCAGCTAGAATTTTCTGAATACCATTATATTTACTGTTTTGATATTCAAATATTATGTCTAGCTAAAATAACTGCGGTTTTTATCTAGGTACTTTTTTCGTTAAAACCTTTACTGGATTCTAGTTATAAAAACTATAATCTAGTAAACGCACATATTTTTCAATGATTTAAATGGAACTCTATTTAGTATAATTTTCCATTTTTAGCAATTCTAGTTAGCATGGATTAAAGTCTAATTATATCAACTAAAATTTCCAGTAAAATTTGGCTAGCTAGTCCGCAACTAGGCAATCTAGCCAAATTTGATTTAGAGAGACCATTTATTAAAGATCTTTGGCCATAGTTATTTGTAAGGAAAAATCTATTAAAACGCAGATTTGACCTAGGTATGTGGAATGGTAATAATTATAAGATTGCAGGTGCATCAATTTTATCCGATTTAATGCGGTAAACACAAATTATTTTGGCAACAATTATTCGATCTTCCAGGCTAGCGTTATCGATTAGTTTCAATCTACTTTCATAACTAGGAAGATTTGTTATATCGTTCCAGCGTAGATACCTTTAAACAGATCGTAAAAACTATTTCAATTTTTTAATTATTAATTAATTTTGTAAAATGTACTTTTAACATATTACTCGCACCAACAAATTTAAGACCTTCTTCAACAAAAGTTATAAATACTATGAGGATATTTTCAATTATAGCTCTTAAAATGCTAAGAATTATCTAGATTCCGGTATTTAGAAATAGAATCTATCTAGTTGCAATAGCCTTTTTCTAGCTATTTTAACTATATTTAGAAAATTATGCTGATATAACAGTTATTTGGATGTAACAACTACACAACTAGATTCTAGTAATGCTAACTAGATTCCAGTAATACCAATTAGCTGATGTCCTGCACCTGTTTACAATTTGTTTATGTAAACAAGTGCGATTGTTTCATAATAACTATAATAATTAAGAAAAAATATAATTACCTTTTAGTAGTACCGCTGATTCTTCGTCCACTTGGTTTCCCAATAAAAATGTGTAAACTTCATCTGCATTCATTTTTACCACACACTTCAAAATATACTACACGCACAATTATTATTAAAAAACAATATCTCCTACAAAATAAATATTTATGAAAAAAGACGCCCGCTGCATAAGAAGTGCAAAAATATACTGCCCATAGAATGATATAATTTATTGACAATTTTCTTATGCATGCAGTTTTTCTTTCGCAACACACCTAGAATCTAGTGAAATTTACTGGAATCTAGTTGCGTGAAATAGATTCTATTCAAATCAGCTAGAATTTTCTGAATACCATTATATTTACTGTTTTGATATTCAAATATTATGTCTAGCTAAAATAACTGCGGTTTTTATCTAGGTACTTTTTTCGTTAAAACCTTTACTGGATTCTAGTTATAAAAACTATAATCTAGTAAACGCACATATTTTTCAATGATTTAAATGGAACTCTATTTAGTATAATTTTCCATTTTTAGCAATTCTAGTTAGCATGGATTAAAGTCTAATTATATCAACTAAAATTTCCAGTAAAATTTGGCTAGCTAGTCCGCAACTAGGCAATCTAGCCAAATTTGATTTAGAGAGACCATTTATTAAAGATCTTTGGCCATAGTTATTTGTAAGGAAAAATCTATTAAAACGCAGATTTGACCTAGGTATGTGGAATGGTAATAATTATAAGATTGCAGGTGCATCAATTTTATCCGATTTAATGCGGTAAACACAAATTATTTTGGCAACAATTATTCGATCTTCCAGGCTAGCGTTATCGATTAGTTTCAATCTACTTTCATAACTAGGAAGATTTGTTATATCGTTCCAGCGTAGATACCTTTAAACAGATCGTAAAAACTATTTCAATTTTTTAATTATTAATTAATTTTGTAAAATGTACTTTTAACATATTACTCGCACCAACAAATTTAAGACCTTCTTCAACAAAAGTTATAAATACTATGAGGATATTTTCAATTATAGCTCTTAAAATGCTAAGAATTATCTAGATTCCGGTATTTAGAAATAGAATCTATCTAGTTGCAATAGCCTTTTTCTAGCTATTTTAACTATATTTAGAAAATTATGCTGATATAACAGTTATTTGGATGTAACAACTACACAACTAGATTCTAGTAATGCTAACTAGATTCCAGTAATACCAATTAGCTGATGTCCTGCACCTGTTTACAATTTGTTTATGTAAACAAGTGCGATTGTTTCATAATAACTATAATAATTAAGAAAAAATATAATTACCTTTTAGTAGTACCGCTGATTCTTCGTCCACTTGGTTTCCCAATAAAAATGTGTAAACTTCATCTGCATTCATTTTTACCACACACTTCAAAATATACTACACGCACAATTATTATTAAAAAACAATATCTCCTACAAAATAAATATTTATGAAAAAAGACGCCCGCTGCATAAGAAGTGCAAAAATATACTGCCCATAGAATGATATAATTTATTGACAATTTTCTTATGCATGCAGTTTTTCTTTCGCAACACACCTAGAATCTAGTGAAATTTACTGGAATCTAGTTGCGTGAAATAGATTCTATTCAAATCAGCTAGAATTTTCTGAATACCATTATATTTACTGTTTTGATATTCAAATATTATGTCTAGCTAAAATAACTGCGGTTTTTATCTAGGTACTTTTTTCGTTAAAACCTTTACTGGATTCTAGTTATAAAAACTATAATCTAGTAAACGCACATATTTTTCAATGATTTAAATGGAACTCTATTTAGTATAATTTTCCATTTTTAGCAATTCTAGTTAGCATGGATTAAAGTCTAATTATATCAACTAAAATTTCCAGTAAAATTTGGCTAGCTAGTCCGCAACTAGGCAATCTAGCCAAATTTGATTTAGAGAGACCATTTATTAAAGATCTTTGGCCATAGTTATTTGTAAGGAAAAATCTATTAAAACGCAGATTTGACCTAGGTATGTGGAATGGTAATAATTATAAGATTGCAGGTGCATCAATTTTATCCGATTTAATGCGGTAAACACAAATTATTTTGGCAACAATTATTCGATCTTCCAGGCTAGCGTTATCGATTAGTTTCAATCTACTTTCATAACTAGGAAGATTTGTTATATCGTTCCAGCGTAGATACCTTTAAGCAGATCGTAAAAACCGCATTTGTACAGACTCAATACGAGTAATTCTATTAGCATAATAAGGGGCCCATATGCATATTCTAATATAGAATGGACAAAGGAAATATATAACTGCTTGATTACATATGGATCCGAAAATTCACATGAGTAACGTGTAACCATTCCCCGTGTTTTATTTAATAATGGGATAATCATTAAAGCCAAATAATGGCTTTAATAATGGGATTATCAATATGATAATTAAAAGTAAGCTTAGCATCCAGCAAAACTCCTAAATCTTTAGCTACTCGTTTTAAAGACTTATATTGTCAATGAAATACTGGCTTAAATATGGTGTTCTTTTCGTGTAAAAGAATTATGCAACATTTATCAACATTAAGTTAAAGAAAATAGTGAAAGAAAATAGTATTAGTTAAATAGTATACCGATAAATGTAGAATTATTAATAGAACACGGAATGAATAAATCATACAGAAAAGAATCCTTGTAGAATTTATCGGTGGTTTAAGGTCCAAAGAATTAAAGTCCATGGACTTTAATTCAAAATGAAAGGGAATTTATGTCCATGGACATTATTTCTTTTTAAAAAAAGAAAGAATGTCCATGGACTTTATGACTTATTTGAAGTGGACGTTATTACTAAATTGAAATGGACTTTATTTCTTTTTAGATTTTTTTTTGTAATTCAACAAAAAAAAATTATTTAAACCATATAAAATATAAAAATTCATATTTAATAAAAAAATTATTACTTTTTTCGGAAAAGGCAAAACTCTTTCTTTTGCAGCTTTGAAAAAAAATTAAAAAGCTGTTTGCAGCTTTTTGAAAAAAAAAACAACAAAAAGCTAAAAAATAAGGAATTTTCCTTTTTCGAAAAAATTTCCAAAGTGAAGTTATTTTCCGATAAATAAGATAAGTAACGAAATCGGTGTTGGCTGCATCCAATGTTATTAATTCTCATGATTTATTTTGTAACTCACTTTACAATTTATATATATTGCCAAACAAAGCAAATTTGTAAAGAACAAATCTCTTATAGTGAACCATTTAGAGTAGAGAGTTCCAAAGGAGAACCATTAAATATAAGATTAATTTTAAGAAATATCTACACTTTATTAGATTAAGTTTGTATAATAATTTAAGAAAAATAAATAAAGTAACTTAAAAAAAAAAAAAAAAAAACCATTTAGAGTAGACAATGATTTTTCAATATTTTCGATTAAAAATCATATCACCCAAAAAAAATTAATTACCACCCCAAAATAACGTTACGTGGATTATCACAGCAAATAATACACAATAAAACATGTAAATTATAAAATTATATATTTTATATTTATATAATTTTTATTTGAATTTTATAAAAAGGTCATAAAGTCCATGGGCTTTATGACTCTTTTGCTTTGGACTTTAATTCCTTTTAGCAGTGGAAATTAATTCATGGATATTAATTCCTTTTCATTTAGAATTAAGGTCCATGGACTTTAATTCTTTGGACCTTAATTCACCCCATCAATTTATCATCTAATATTGCTACATCTCATTTCGCTACTGAACTGATACTTAAATAGTATACCGATAAATGTAGAATTAAATAGCAATTAGTTGGAACTAAAGTTTTATAAAAAGCTTTCCGAAGGAATTTAATTCCATAATGCAATGTCAAGTAAGAATAGTACATTCTGTATAACCACATAATTATATACATTATTTTTGATTTAATAATGCAAAACTATTAATTATGTATATAGTATGTACATTAATTTGAATTGTTGTAAATTAACCACAAAATTTAATTTGCATAAGACAACTTTTATCAAATAATTCATGTCGAAGTTTTTTATTTACATATTAAATTTATTTATTTTTCCTGCATTTAACATTTATAAATAAAGAAGAAATTACATCACCCAATGAAATTTATTTATGACTACAAAATTTTTTATTACACAATTTCTCAATTTTATAGAATCGTTATAAGATTAGATATTTACCCTAGTTTATGATTTTGAAAAGCTTATTTTATTCCCATAAAATATTCTTCACAATTTAGAATTTTCATTAAAGATGATAAATAATTTATGAATATTTTAATAAAATTTGAATAAATAACAATAAATTTTATCGAATTTTAACATAATTTTTAATGAAATTTGAAAAATAATAAAATCTCCAACAATCAAAGATTTAGATAATCTTAATTTAGAAAATTAGACTGAATATTAATGTAAATGAAAATAAAATTTGATTTCATAATATTTTGTATTACCAATAATGAAACATTAAATTTCAAATTTTCTCAACTTAAATAATAATAATAAAAAAAATAGTAAATTATTGTTTTCTAAATTTATTTAAACCAATTCAATTCCCTATTAAATGTATACATATATTACTTTGCTGAAATCACCCTGTTCTCTTATTCTGTAACTTTCTTCAACAGAGAAGAAAATATGACCAACTTGTTTTGAATAACTGAAAATGAACGATTTTACAAAAAAATATAAAAATTGAAATATTAAAAATTTACTATCGACAATAGTGTAGGAAATGACAATTTAATAAATCTCCATCCCCAAAAATGGATTAGATAATTTATTTTCATTATCATCATGTAAACAATTTGTTTAATATTTTTAGATTCACTGTACCATAATGTATTATACCAAGAATATGGTAGTAATTCACTCTAAATGAAAAAGATAAATTAATCAGTAATAAATAAATCTAAATACTATAATTCCTCTGATGTTACCAATTGTGCATTTAAATTATAAATAGTAATTTTACTTCCAGATGCTGCGATATATATTACCATACGAATAAATAAGAAATTGCTAGTTTCCTAAGTACATATAATTAAACAATACGAACAAAAATAATATTATCAATATCAATAATAATATTATATGCAAAACTCATAGTTATTTTCAGATCCATAATTAAAAATCGTCCTTTTTTGGTTAACCACTTTATTGCTAAAGTTATGTATGGGTGTTTTTCTGGCTAAAATTAATACATACCAAATATTTTATAATAATTCTGAGTATTCTTAAAATAATGATAAGTATTCAAACTTAATGTAGTAAAAATATATGAACTCATAATAGTTGAGCAATTAAATAAATAAAAAATTAATTGGAAACGAGTTCTTTTCTGAATTCCGACATTTATTAATAATATATTTAGAATTTTCTCTCAAGGTTTCATTAAAATTTATATCTGAGGCTGAAGAATAATAAATTAAATTTATATTATTATATAATTTAAAAAATATATATATCTGTATTATGTATTTACCTTTTGACAAAATTGGTATCATATTTAACAATTCATTTATTTCAATAGTTTTGTATAACAATTGAAACTTCTCCTGTTTAAAAAACATTAAAATTAATTTAAATATTGATATTAATACTTGGAATATTAAACACAATGCCTATTAAATATAGAAACAAAATTTTAATAGTTCATAATAAGTATATAAATATCATGTTAAACCTCAATAACTATTATTTCCCCATGTGAATTATAAATTATCATACATGCAGTACCACTAACTGATATGGAACTGGCTACAATTAATATGACACACCAGCTAATCACAAGAAAATTAAATAATGCACATATAATATTTATTCATTAAATAAGAAATCTCATTATTTACGTTCTTTTTATTTAATGGGTTCTTGGAATTGAAAATATTTACTTACAACATAAAATGAGTTCGTCGTAATTCACGTAAATAAATTGCAGATTCCATTTTGCATATAATTTCTTCTAAATTTTTAAAACTTTTGCCAATCAAAATCACTATTATTTCGGATTAAAATAATTGAAAATTTTGTATTTATATAGTAAAATTTTTAAATCGATATATGTACAAATATCATAAGTATGACAATTTAACCTATGGTAATTGGTAGGATACAAATTATATACAATTAATTGTTAATTATTTTTACGGATTCTTCCATTTACTAAAAAGTTTTTACTTAATGTTGTAGATTGATAGTTTTCTGCATTTTGTTAAGGTCAACTATAAGTTATCCTGTATTTCAATAAGCAAGTATTAATTATTGTTAACATGCAACAATTTTGATATACATATACGGTAATATTAATTTGGTAATATTATAATTTAAATCTCTAATTTTAGTTCTAGTAAATCCAAGATGTACTACTAATTATAGGTGAAAATGTACGCACGGTGGAGAAATCTATTCAGTATAAAGTATATACTTTAGCCACCTTTCTAGACATTAAGGAGGTCTTTAATAATGTGCAGGTGTCAGATATCCAAGAATCACTGAAAGAAATTGGTGTGAAAACCACACTCATCCAGTGGATAGTTGGCATGCTGAAGACTAGAGTTATCCGTGCTGACCTCGGCGGTTTTTTTATTTAGCGACTTGTAGCGCCGTTAGGGCAATGGTCAGTAAATCCTTACGGTAATGGCCGACTCGTTGGCCGGACAACCGCGGAATTTAACGTTCATTGATTATATAACACCCAGGTTGGATCTAGACAAAACTTTTAGTGTCAAAATATCGACAAGAAATGAAATGACAACATTGCGGACCAAATGGTTACTGTATGTATAATCAATAATATACACCACCAATGATGCAAAGTGAAAGAATTAAGGGATAATTTCACATTTATTAAACAAAATGTATTTCTAGTCTTTGAATATCTTTTTCTGTATAGAGAGTTCTGTACATAAATAATTTTACTATTCATAAACATTAAATATAATTAAATAAGGTTTATAGTTCATATAATTCTGAATAAAATAATTGTAATGTGTAATGAGATTGCAATACAAATTGGTGGTTTTTTATACTAAAGCAATATTTACTAGTGGGTATTTGGAAAATAACTATTTTAATCATTTAATATTATAAAATTATATATTTTTTAAATTTAGGATATTTTTTAATTATAAAATTTTTAATCAAATTATACCATTGCAAATATTTATAATTAATCAATTTATATTAAATAGAAAATTGAAATTAAACTTTTTTGAAAATAATTAATTTTCATAAAAGCTATGCATAATAAATATGCTATAGAAATAAATAGTAGATTTAAATATTGAAATTATGAAAATGTAATGCGAATTTAATTTATAGTCAACGTCTAAATTTAAAATTTAAAATGGTATAGTTAACATCAAAGACACAATTTCTGTAAAAAACGCCACTTGACTATCTAGGTGGGCTTTTTTTTTTACAGAAATTATATCTTTGATGTTGATTTTCAATTTAATAGTAAATGGTAATTAAATAACAAAATTTTAACCTTTCTTAATCAGGATAATGTTTTTTGCCTTTTAATAAATAAAAATGTGTTAAAATTGACCTGCAAAAAAATTGAAAAATTATATGGCGGGAGACTGTGAAATTATATCTGGAAAATATACTTTTTAGTTAAAATAATTTTTACGATTTTTGGCAGTCCTATTATACAAAAGTAAAGTGAAAAACGACCTTAAAATTTCATTTATAACTTTTTATTCTACGAAATGAATTCATATTATATTTATATTTGCTGTTAAGTTAATAACTTCAGGAAATTGATTGCCTAGTAAAAGTTTTTCTTCATTATTTATGGAAAAGTGTAAAATCTGCGGCCTCCAAAATGTCTGCAATTTTTTTGGTAAAAACTTTATAGGTTATTGAAATGATTATGTTAGGATAAAATTTAAATTTTAAATATAACTGAATTTTTATTGCATAATAAAATTACGAGTAGAATTCTTTTAATAATATTGTTTTATTCAAAAAAATTCTATTCTGAGATCATTAAATGTAAATGAATTGAATTATGATAAAGATAAAAGTTTCCACTTACAGTTCTTATTAAAGGATCATAGTGTTCGGAGTTAAAAATAAAATAATTTGTACAAATTTTCTTAATATTCCATAGAATAAATAAAAGAAAGAATAGACGCCTAGAATTTTGAGAATATTAGAAAAGTAATTAAAAGTAAATAAATCAGTAATGTAGCTAAGATTTTTAATTAATTTTTAGAATCTCTTTATAAAATATTATTGGTGTTTTAAATCTGTAATGTGCTATTTAATTTAACGAAGACAACAAAGTTGAGCAAATCTGAAAAATTTGATATCCAACAAGCCCAGAACTATGTGTTGTATTAAGTTTTTTTTTAACCCAAATTAAATCACATCGTAAACCAACCAAATCGTAAAAGTTTGTGGTGATACTCTCTTAAACCCTGAGAATAAAATCAAAAAAGTTTTAAATTATATTTTTAACAAAAAATTTGAATAAAGAAACAAAATTTGTTAATATTCAAAATTTAATTTAATATTCGGTTTCGGTCAAAAAGTTAAGGGTTTTCTCATGAATAAATTGAAATAGCAAAGGGTTGATTTGAATTTCAAGTAAATTGATATATGTAAAAAGTAAATTTTTTTATCATATTTAATTTTTTTAAAGTTGTAAGATTTTTGATTAGAAAACATATTTTTTGTTATAAATAAAGTTTCAGATGCCGCAAGTTTTAATATCTAATTATTAAATTACTTAAGTTAAACGACTATTAATACCAAAATATGTATATACATATGTATGCAAGGACTGGATAGAGAAATCTTTGATATTATTTAATAAATTTATTTAATCATTTCAATAATTTGTAATAAACTTTCATATCCCGCATCAGATTTCAGACAAATATTTTCATAATTCCCGTTAAGTAATTAAATTGTTATAAATTAAATAATTATGCTAATGAACTTTATCTCATTATTATCATTATGTTAAATTTTGTATTAATATTCTTAATAACAACTTAAATATTGATTTGCTGAAATTTTATTTACTTTCATTTCATTAATTTTTTCGATTTTTGGTTCAACTAAATTTTTTGATGATACATTAATACAGAAAATGAATAAAATTGTAACGTTTTTGCGAATCTTATTTTTATTCATTAAGGGTTTTTTTATTAATTTCATTATTTTCCATTTTGTAGTTGAATAATCTCTAGACTAGATCATAAACTGAGCTACGTCAAGAAAATTTAAATTTTCTTAAAATAACTTTACTCTCTTTGCTTGACTAAAATAATAATCAATATACAATAATTCTTTAATAATATTTTTTTTTAATTTTTATTTGTAAATATTTAAAATAATGCTGTAAAAGGTAAGAAAATTTTAATATATTTCCAAGCAGAAATACAAATTTAAATTTTTCTAGTAAATGAATCAACAATAATGAAAGTATATAACTCAGTCCTATATCATGGAGGAGGAGGATTTTCAATAATGATGACGATATGAAATTTTGACAATCCGAAACACTGAAAAGGAGGCTTGTAATTATTTTTTAGGACGGATATTAAGAAGCATTTAAACAGAAAGAGAAATAATTAAAATTTAGTGTTTTATAATCAAGGAGTTTAATTATGTACTATATTTATTTTATTGTGTTACTTACGATTTAATTTCGTTATAGCTGATCTGAATTTCTCATAAGGTGGGAATTAAAAATAACTTATTTAATGGTAATGTAACTATAAGTATAATTTTCTAATATCTAAATACTCGGATATGGCGCATCACATTTCATCACAATGTTTTGGTATTAAATTATACAAATATGAATAATTGTTGGTTCATTTAAAATTTCATTTTCGTGTTCAGAATAAATGATTATTTTATATAAATAATTTTATGCAGATGAAATATTTTTTCCAACTTATCGTTGTCAAATTGTTTATGTTTATTTAGTATGTATAACTAAGAACTTGATTCCATTCATTAGCACTTAATTTTCGGTATTAATCTGTTGGTTTCATAAAATTTGTTAGTAATTTTGTTAATTGTAATTGGAATTTATAAATCTTTTTATTGAGCTTACTGTTATTTATAGTAAGTAAAAGTTTAATAAATATAAGACATCATCATATCTATGTATATCCGCTTGTTGGTGCAGGGCTCTAATTTGCAATAGACACTAAAAAATGTGACTGATTAAAGATAGTAAACAACTAATATATGTAATTTAGATAAGTTATATAAATTAAATTAATAAATTACCAGATGTGTTTTACTATACTTTTATTAAAATTCATTTTATGTAAATTTTCGAATTCATTAAAAAAATAGTTTACTCTTCTTCACATTTTTTATATTTTTAAGCTAAACAGTCGAGTAAATAACATTTAAATTCACACCACATATTTTTGTTATACCACCTACAAAAATATGCACACAATAATAACCATCAAAAGTTCAGTTATATAGTCCAAATGACTTAAAACATTTCTTCTATTTTTATTACATACATCATTTTCGTATTCAATGTTTATTCTAGTAAAAGTTGATTCAATTTTATCGTGAGGTTTAGAACTTTTATAAAAGTAAATAAGAACATATTTATTAAAAAATAGCTCATACTCATACGTCATTATATAAAATGGAAATCCATTTAATAATATTTTGGTCAAATGAGTTTTTTATTGTACCCCTAACATTTATAAAATGAAAAATTTATTTACACATTAAATCAATTCCTTTAGCAAAAAAGATATTCTCAAATTGCCTCCACAATTATGTCCATAATTTAAATGTATCTAATCAAATAAATTTTAGATTACTATCATCATCACATCTTAAATAAAGATCAAAAAGTTAGTGTGGCCCATGATATTTTTTCAAAACATTGTTATATGTTATTATGTACTATATGTACGACAAATCTTTCGAATCTTTTAAACAGAGAAGTGAAGAAAAATTTGAATTCTGCTTTTCCTAAAGCAGCTGACTATAATTTCTAATCATTCTGTAATATAAAAATATTCAATTATTATTTACATTTTCTAATAACTAAATTTGCAATTTGCATTATTTGCAGAACCAGAATTACATATATATATATTTAACAATATTTTTATAATTAATTTTCAATAAACTTTTATATAAATGTAGAATTAAATTCACTTTTTCTTTTTTCCCAAAATTATTTTTATTATCTAAGGAAAATTATATCATCAAAAGCAATTTTTCGGTTTTTATAAGATCCTGTCTAACCATGATGTCAATAAACGGATTTAAAGTCTATTTAATTTTTCTATTCAAACTTTTTTTGCTATAATAATTCAAAACTCGTGTCTTCTTACCTGAGAAACATTGTATCTCTGGAAATTTACATATTATGATAGAAAACCCGAAATCAAATGACAACTTTACATTTTTCTTATTTATTTCGAATTCAGAATTCGTTTTGAAAAGTTTATTTCTGCTACATATTTTCCATATCTTTAAATTTCAGATCAACCCACGATAAAATAGGATTAAATTTCTGGTAGAACACATTGAAAATAAAGAAATAAAAATAGAAATGAAAAAGGATATTATGTAAATCTTCTGGTATATTATGACTTTTGATATTTCTCCATCAAAAACTTTAGTATATTTGTGGGATGATTTTGTTGGTATAAATAACAGACATGTGACATGGATATGAAATTATTTAATATTTATACAGAAGCAATTTGTTATTTGTAATTCTAGATCTAGAAGGACATTAAAATACGTAACTTCATAAATTATAGGAGTTTATTATTATATACAATTAAAATTTGCAGTATTTAAAATAAACTTCGATACCTTCTCTTGTTGTTAATATTAAATTGTAAACCATAGGATAACAATTCGAAAATTTTCTTTGAGACAATTATCTATGGAATATATTATCAGTATTGTATCATCATTTTGCATAAAATTTTTAAACCTTTTTTTTATTACTGTAAGTAATAATATTTTGATTAATTACTAGTACGTATATAAATAATATTTTCAGTTGTCATGGATTTTTTTATAGAATTTTTCGAGTTCTTTAATTTTCGTAAATATATTTTTAACATTTTCCTAAAAAACATATATTTATAAAGAATTTTAAGTAAAATATATTTTCATATTCATGTACATCCTCTTTGAAAATGCTTCATTACATTTATATGTATGTACGTTTTATTATTTTGGAAAAAGTGCAAGAGGAAAAGTATCAAACGGTATGGGTATTATAATTATATAAGATATAAAATTTAATATTTTGTTCCGTTTAGATATACATACATACATAAAAATAAAAAAACATAATAAATATATCAATTTTTGTTGTAAAAAAAACAGACAAAATATTATCAACAAATACTAGTAGTAGTAGATTTATATTGAAGTTGGTATTTGATTATTTATTACTCTTTTCATCATTTTACACTTCTAACTTAAAAGGAATAATTATAATTTTTTATTCTCATCATCATATAATTGTAAGTTCATGTATTTTTTTTAATTCCTTCCAATATTTGAAATTAAAATTAAATTTATTCTTTTCAAGTAAAGTTCGTTCTAGATCAGTAAAATTATTCATTCTTTTCGCTTATGAAGACTATGAAGAAACTAATATCACTAATAAAATCTTTACATTGTAATTATTACTGTAAAAAAATTCACCATCTTTTTAACTATAGTGTAATTGAAATTTATATTCTAATTATATTAAATGTAATTATTAGTTTTTCAACATAAAAATAGCTTTATTGGTAGGTAAACGTACAAAACTACAATTTTGTACATTAGTATATGCTCATCTTTCATATACGTACAAAATAGTTCTAAGTGATGTTGCCAACAGATAATTTAATTTCAGTTTTATTACTTTATAATATTTAATTTATTTCATATTAGAAGTGAATTTCGCAAAGGATCATATTTGTTAATTATAAGAATAAACAGAAATTGTGATTTTAATTTTAAACAAAATAAAAAATTCTTTTTTAATTCAATTTATAGAAAATCAAAACTAAATTCTAACTAAAATTTATGTAAGACCAAAGTTAATTCATACACACACAATATATCCATTAAATTTACAGGATAAATTTTCTCTAATTTAATTTATTCTTGCATTTGCATACATAACAAAACAGAGTTTTTTTTAATGTTTTGTAATAAAATAGAAACATAACAAAATTATTATTACATTAATTTTTATTATTATTCTTTCTTTTGAGGTTGTTATATATTTCAATGAAGATGTTTTGTTGTGAAAATACATAAAAAAAATTTACAACTTTGAATAATTAAAATTATTTCCTTATTAGTATGCACAAAGAATTAAAAGGGAGTAAAATATATTTTGTATGATGAAAACTCTACGGTGAAACATTATGAAAAATTTCTATCCTCTTCAAAATTGTTCATAGATAAGAACAAATCCTTGTATTTTCGTTACATTACCTATTCTACCTAATTAAAATATTTGAATGGGCAGAAAAAGTTTACAATGTCATGTAACTTAACAACATCAACTGGATGGTAGATTATTAACACATTCTTAATGTATAAGCTTTAACATTTTTTACGTATCACTTTTCTAAATCAAAGTATTTATCTATCCAATAAAAATCCTTTCATTCGACTCTTTCTTGATTTTGTCTATTTAACTTAATTTTGTAAAGGTAAAAATAAGTTATGATATCGTCGTACGCCATATCTAAGACAAAAATACATATACTATTTCAAATGCTTACATGCGATAAGGTAAACTGAAAACAGAAATTTGATAAAATCTTCAACAACAACAAATAAAAATTCAACAGCAAATTGAGAATTATAAAATAAATTATTTATATGAAAAATCGAAATAGGGACGTTTTGGCGTCTAAGGATTTTATAGTTATTTATTTTTTTTAGTATCGAAATCTTAAAAACAAATAAAAAACTTTATGATGTATAATATATTTCGAATGAAATATTGACTTTTTCTCATAATCCTTAAATAGGATCAATAATATTATTTAGACAGATAAACATTATTAAAGGACATTGGAATATTTTAAATGTTTGACGTAAATATTACAATAAAATTTTAATCTGGAATTTGATTTACGAAATCATTTAAATTTGATGTTTTAGGAGTGAATAAACTTTCAGAGCTTACAAGAAAGTTAGAAAAGAATAAGTAGTTTTTGCAATTACACGAAAAAATAAATTAAACATTTTATAATTTTTAATAATTCTTATAGTTATTTTCCTTATATTTATACCAATTTCTTTTCAGAATATTTTTTTTCTACACCAAACCATGGTGGGAATTATCAAAAATCTGTGGTCTATGTGCAAGTTATGAAAAAACATACTGTTATCACACCCTGACAAAATTCTTTATAATTTTAAATTGTTATACTTTTTTTCATAATTTGTGATTACATTATTTAATTGACGAATAGTATATATTTTCACCTTAAAAAGTTAAAAAAAAAAATTAATTACATCTCCACTTTCTACACCTTCAAATTTGACGGTGTAGAAAAGTGTAGAAAAGTTTACACTTTTTCTAGGCGCCTATTTAAAAAAGGTGTAGAAAGTGTAGAAGGTGTAGTCAAAACCAAAAGAACGCAAAAATTTTCTAAACCATGGTGGGTGTAAAAAAGTGTAAGAAAGTGTGTCTGAAAAGACATTGGACCTCCCAACTTCTAACGCTCACCAACTAACAAAAAATTTTTTGGTACATTTAATTCTGAGAAAAATATTTCGGGCAAACGGAAATTTTCGGAAGAAACCTAAAAATTAAAACTATTTTCAGTCATATATGCATTGATGTCCAATGGAAATGATTTATCATTATCATACACATAATCTTCATAATTAAATATATTTATTTGAAATGTTTTTGCTTCCATTTTTTAATGTGAGATATATTTAATACTAATATTTTCTGTGCACAGGTGATCATAGTGAAATGAATTAATTTAATGGCGAAAAAACCACTTATTTAACGTATTTTAGCAATAATTATTATCCACCTGTGATAAAGTATAACCTACAACACAAAAGAAACATAATATGCACGATAAGTAAAATAATTTAGAAAATAAATTGATATTTCATAAAAACATCTGAGTCTTTTTATACGACATTATAATGTATGCCACAATATTGTACTAATCTAATATGTACTCACTTTTAGTATAATGTGAGCATTTTGTCGACAATAACTAATAATTTAATAATGTTCTAAATATTTGAGAAAAGACAAAAAATTTATCGCTAAATAAATAAAACAAATTAAATTAAATCTATCATCAAAGTTTCAAAAAGCTGTTATGGACTTACAGCAAATATTATAATCTTTATTAGTTACTTTGTTATATTCTTTTTTTCATATAAATACTTATACTTACTAAACCATGTTGGAAATTATGGACTCTAGAATTTAAAGTGCGATAATTTTCATTTTATTTTTATTTTGGGACCGTTTTTAAATTACCTTTATCATTATAGATATCCCTTGAGGATGCTAATGAATGACATTACACTTCCACCATTGTCAGCAACAAAATTAAATGGAAAATTCAAGAGAAATGGCAATAAAGTTAAATAAATAATCGTTTTATGTTTATTATAAAAAACTAAGAGTATAAAGTTCAAAAATTTGAACTACGTGAACAATTTAGCATAATTTTACGACTTAAATAGACTAGTTTATTAATCTATCTAAGAAAACTCAAAACAAAACTGAAGAAAATATTCATCAATGACTTAACTCAAAAAGATAAAGGAATTTTTTATTATAAGTTCACACATAAAAGTCATTTTCTGCTAAATTCTTTGCATAGATAATATTTTCAAATATTTATAAAAATAATTCAATAAACCTAACAGAATTTATATAACACCTTTTGAATATATATTAAAGGATAATACTTATAAATTCTTCACATTCTTTAAAAATATAAAAAGCATTTATTATTATAGTTTTTTATACAAAAGTATATAGAAATTCATTCAGAAATTAAAAGGATGATTTTTTAGTTGGAAGGTAAGCTATACCTACGTTTGAAATATGTTTATTTGCTAAAAGATAAATATTCATCTTCGTACACAAATTATGCGGTAGCACATCATATTTTTAATTTTGTAATTTTTGAGGACAGCTCTATATTCCCCGTCTACCTAAAAAATATTATTTGGTCAAAATTAAAGTAAACCAAACAAGAATTATGGACCTCCCAACTTCTAACGCTCTTAAAAATGTTAAAAAAAATTCTGTTGAAATGTAAGAGATTTATATTCTATAATGAAAATAATATTTAATTATGGTTAATAAAATTAAATAAACGATGAAATATTTAAAAATTTACTACAAATAAAACACATAAACTTAAATTTCAATTTTTTTAAACAAATTTATAACGAGAAATTTTTAAAGTCAAAAGTTTTACCTTTAAAATATATAATATACGGTATGTTCTTTTATTTACTTTGATATTTTTTATAGGTAAATCTATTTATTTTATTCATTCGAAATTCTAATATAATTCATCTTTATTATTATTGAAAAAGTCAACATTTCATATTAAATAAATATTTTTCCATGTATTTTCTTTTATAAAAGTTAAAACCAACACGTTAAAGTATACCTTTTAAGTTAAGTTAAAAGAAGGATCAACTTTTAGTAAAATACATTCAATACGAATTACGAATGTAAACAAATAAAAACAGAAATGATAAAACAAAAAAAAACGAAATATTATGCAAATCTTGTGGATTATTTTTGATATTTATCAGTCATAAATTTTTCTTTTTATCTATAAACGTAAAAGAAATGTTGGATAACTGCGTAATATTTTAAATTATCAAATTAAATAACAAGAAAAAAAGAATAATTGTCTTTAAAAACGTTGTATTCGAGCAAATAACATAAAAGAGGACCAAATGTTTTTCTGTCATTCTCATTACAATTACTATTTTAATGCACTATTTTATTTATCAGATATATTTTAAATATTCTTATTACCTAAAAAATATACTTTGAAGTGAACAGAATTCATAAGCTCGAAATTACATATTATCTATTATGCATATACATCATAAATGGAATAACATTTTTTATACAATACGTAAACATTTTTAATAAATTTACAAAGTTATATTTTAGAATTTATACTTCAAAGCATCTTTTTAAATATTCTATATATTTTATTACTCCTTTTCTTATAATAGTATTATATGTTTATGAGTTTATGATTGAACCAAAAACAAAAAAGCAACTTTTGTTGTACTTCAGTTTTATTGTATACTAGAAATTATTTTTTATTATATATTTCACATTTCTCAAAAGGTAAGTTAATAAAAATTTCTATTTCATAAAAGTTTAAATAAATATTTCCAATTCAATAAGAATTTCAATTTTATTTTAAACTTAGAAAAAATCTGGATAAGTTAATCCATATTTTAATTCATTTATAAAGCACAACAAATAATCATATAAATTTTCGCATTGACACTGCGGTTCTTTATAAATTATATTTACTTATAAAGATAATAAAAATGATGTTCCAAATGGACAACATTGATGTCATTATTACAAAGTAAGAAAATTAAACATACATATAATAATTATACGTAAGTTGAATATTCTTACATTCAGGATCATGTAATTATTTTCATATAAATATTAATTTAGTGGATTTTAAATTGAGTATGAAACATAATTTAGTGGATTTTAAATTGAGTATATGTCAAATTAACATGAATTTATTACATAAAAATATATGTTTTCTATTCTTTAAAAATGGAATTATTATCTAACTATCTAATTATCTAACAAAAAAACAAGGAAAGTATAACATTAGTAAACTAAATTTAAATTAATAAAAAAATTATTATTTATAGAGACGTTTTGCACAAAGAAATAAAATTTAAAAATGCTATAATTTTGTTTAAAGTAAACTGAATTCAACTAAATACTGTTAATATTATAAAATATTAAATTTTTCCAAGATATTTCGTTAATTTGCAATTAAATAATAATTAAATTTATTTAATTTTCCCAAAAACTTCCCAAAAATTTAAATATACATAAATATTCATACATAAAATGAAAGAAATCGTAAAATTGAGAATCCCCAGAAGATTTTGCTGAATTAATCTAAAATACTTTTCTAGAATTTCACTTATTTTGCTTTTAGTAAAAATTTAATAAAATGATATTCCCCCATCACATTTTTAATAAAAATTATATAAATTCTTCTTCCAAAAAAATTTCAATCCTAGCTTCTAGTAAATTTAAATTGGTTTCAGTCTTTAATATAATATAATATATAAAAATAGTTTTTTTAGGATTCAATTTTGAAGAAGACTATAAAAACACTCTAAACTAAAATGTGCCTTTAAAAGCAGCATTAATATTTGATGTACCATTGAGGTAGGGGATAAGAAATAAAAGGTTATACAATTATTAAATTTATCTTCTTGATCCCGAAATGAGTTAGATAACTATGAAATTTATATTATAACTTAAAATTTGATAAATTATATTTTGTCAAGTTTACCACATTTAGTTGTCAAATTTATTCTTATGAATTTGTAGATTGTATTTTTATTGATCTTATAAATTTTTTTTCGATCGATTTTGTTGTTCGTCTAACTGCATCATATATCTAACATCAGCTATACACCTGGACCTGGATAGGTTCTTAACAAAATATTAAAATTTTGTTTAATTTTGTTTTTGGACAAAATTGTCGAAATTTTTGGACACTTATTTGTAGATAGCTTCTACTGACGAGTAACTTAACTCATTTATTGAAGTAAATTCATTCATATGCAGTTTATGAAAAAATATTTGTCCAATTAATTTCATTTTTACACATCAAACAAAAAAGTTTATTTGAATTTCTTATTTTATTATTTTTTTTTTACTTAAAGTATTTGTGAATAGTACACCAAATATATTGTTGTAAATTTTACCTATACTATACAAAATTTAAATCTGGAAATTAAGCTTAATTTGTACTACAATAGAAATATAGAAAAGCTTATGTTATACTACTACACTACAATATTTTGGGTATATACGAAACATTTGAGTAAAATTTCGAACTTTCTTTCTCTGCTATTTCCTTTTACTTACTATAAAATTTTACCATAAAATTTACAATTAAAATAAGAGGACGCTTTTACAAATACTCTTTTGGTAGTATAAAAATAATCGTTCGATGTGACGTTTCATTCTGTTGACGGGAAATCTTATCCAGCGAACATTTGAAAATAAAAATTTTACTAAAGAAAAATGTAAATAATTTTTTGAATAAATAATTAAAAAAAAAATTAAAATCACAAAGAAATTTAAGTTATAACAAATATTTAATAAAAATTTATACTATTTTCTTGGATTATATTAATAAATAATTTAATTTTATATATACATACATATACTCGCATACATATAATAACACTACAAAATTTGTAAGAAAAGTAATAAATATACAAGAGAAAATTATTTTGACTGTGGATATGATAGTGATTTTATTAAACGTTTATTTTATTTATAAGTTTAAGTATAATCTTTTTGTTTTTATTGGATATACAAAGCACATGTTTTAAAAGAAGTGTTTGCTACAAAGCAGATTGAAATTTTATATATTATTAATAATCGTCATTAATAATTCAAACTTTTAATATTTTTAATTTTACTAACTTTTCATCCAACTACTATAAGCTTAAATTTTATTGATTGTAACCTGAAATTTATGAAATGCAAATTAAATCTTCAATAACCATTCGCAGTGAATATTATTATAGTAATTAAAAAAGATCCAAAGAAACATATGTAAATATTAATTTAATATTAAGTGGTAAATACTGAAATATTTAATTAGTATAGTGAAATATAGTTTGTATAACACTGGATTTTTTTTAACATAAAACATATTATTTATCACAAAACTTGGGTATTTTGCATAAAAATCGTGATTTACAACGATTTTTATGTTTCCCTAATGTGTTTCATATATTATTTTTTGATGAAAATTTTAAAAAATTTATGTAAAATCTTAAATTTTCATCAATCAACGAACCAAGTAATAAAAACACCAATATGTAAAAACTCGGTTACCCTTGGTTAAAATTTTGTATACATTTATTTGTTTTTATTTAAACAAAAATATATAGTTATATCTTTACATTATAGCATTACAAATTAAACTTTTGTATACCCTTAAAAGATTTAAATTTTTTACATTTTGTTATTCTTTATTATTATTCTTTCTTTCATTCTCATAAATGTTGCACCTTGATTTCATATTTCCATCAATTTTTTAAAATAAAAGCTATAAAAAATTACATTTTCATTTTAGAATTTCAATTAGTTATGAATTTTGAATATAAATCCTTCAACATATGCTATGTACCATTAAATATGATTACATTCAAAGTAGTTACCTAAACTAATTAGTTTTATTATAGTTTTAAATAATTATTTTTTATGTTGTTTATCATTTAGGTTGATTAAATATTCATAAAAAACCTTGTACAAAACTATACTTTTATGTTATAATCATAATATGCAGGTTTATGAATTTGAATACATATTAACAATATTATTTCCAAAATGTTTACAATTTATTACAAACTTTGAATTATATTTAGAACCTACAATAATAAACTTCTAAACGCATGGTAATTTTTGTTAGATATATACTAGAAAATATAAATAAGCACACAATCTGATTTTATGAGACTAAAATGAAGATTAATTATAAGTTCCCGCCTAGAGCAAATGTTAGTAAATCATTGCAATAAAACTTCCCTCATAATTGAAACAATTTATTGAATAGAGTTTAATTCGAAACAAATACCATACAATTATTATAGTATTTATTTATGGTCCTTGGTCGAAGTCTAAAATGTAGATTCAGTTGAGGCAATTAATTATTGAACCAGTGAAACAATATTTCCAGTTGACTATAATAATATTATGTAGATGTAAAATCAATTTTAATTGCCTGCAGAGTTTTTGTATTTTCATTTTTGAACATATATACGTGTATATGAGCTTGATTACTCCCAGATTTTATATTTTCAGTTGTCCTCTGTGGTCGAAAAGTCTCCCCTCATGACAATCTTATTAGTTATTACAAAACTTTCATATAGTATCCATTTTTCAATATTATTTATTTTAAAAGTTTTTCTTCATGTTAGCATTTAAATTATTATACCCCTAATGTCCACTTCCCATCCTTAATGTCCACAGACGCCCAAATGCAACACACACAAAAAAAATAATTTTTGACACCAAAAAAGAATTTTTTTAAATTTCCTTTTTTATGGAGACAACAAGCTTAGAATAAATTATTAGTATTTGTTTTTCTTTTGTATTTTTATGTGTTGATTTCTTGTCCTTTTTTGATGGATACCGTAAAAATTGTTTGCTAAGGATAACTCGTAGATATTAAGAAAAATATTTGCTTATATTTAGTGTTAAATATTTTGTCCCTAATATCACGATGAAGATGGAAAAAGTTTGTATAAAATTTTGTAATCATAACATGAAGCTAAAAATATCTATAGAATGTGGGAGCTAAATTCTTTTATATTGACTGATCAAAAATTTAAGTTAAAATAATAACACCCTAAATTTCTTGAAAACCTTTATTGAAATTCCTTTGAAAGTTGTTAAAACGTGATTATTATATTTTCTGTATAACAATCTTAGTATGGTAAAAACAAGGTATAAAAATAAATCGATATTGTACTGACATAATAACATAACTATGAATATTTCTGAACAGTTTTAATGGGGGCTAGTAAAAGTATGTATATGCCAGCTACGAAAATCGCGATCGTATAATCCAGTAAAAACAGTATCAATACGCTTCCACCGACGAAATCATTCATGTCAGTGGAGCATTTAATTCTTCCCTCCGTTCAAAACATAAACAATCCATTATTTTTATTTGGTTCAAAACTTGTACAAGAAAAATTAATAAAAATAATATTTGTGTTTTTAAAAGGAACGAAATTGCATAATGGTGAATTGAAAGTTTCTTTTTTCTTCTATAAAAGTAATTATAAATCATTTTTCTCCTTAGAAGACCATTTAACATTACTTTTTTCTTCCACTTTGAAATTTTCATTCATATATTTTCCTATATGTATCACAATTTTATATGTTTATTCAATTCAGTATTCAGTATCTGTACATAGAAAAATATGAAAAACAAACCCCGGGTTTGTCAAAAGCACATTTCCTCAAAATCGCTTCATGTAGAACTATGAGCTTTCTCAATTCCTATATAGTGTTTTTTAGAATAAATATAAAATGATAAATATAGGTAAAAAATGTATCACTGTTGGATTTTATTAATTTTTTTTGAATTTTATTAATGCATTTAAGTTCTCCCTAATTTGGTTTTAATTGAACATAATATGATATGAAATAATATCCAATATTCCATCTATATAGCACCTAAAAATATGCAAAATATTTGTTTTTAGCTAAATTTTACATGATTAAGCATTTTGATTAATTATAAGAGTGAGGTAAATGATTATAATTTGTTAATTAATGCACTTTAAAGAAATATGATTTTCGAAAGTTTTCTCAATATTTGCTTTTAAAAATATTGTACAGTTATAATTTTACAAGTAAATTAAAAATGTAATTTTTTGATTTGAGAAGGGCCACAACGGAAAGGGGAGGCGAGATACGGATACAATTTCTTCAAATAGTCTAGTTATTTTTTGGATATCTCTTTGGTACATAAATTTCAGCCTTCCATAATAAACGGTTGGGAAATACAGGGTGCTAAAAAAACTAAAAAAAGTTGTATGAAGATAATGGTATTTTTATACAACAATGAATTAAATTTTGTGTAATTTGTTAATATTTCACTAAAAAGGATAAACATTTTCGAATCTTTTAGCTTTTACACACCTTAAAAATCTTTATTGGTTTAAAAGTTATTAGATGTTCAATATTTGGCTATTTTCGCTATTGGAGGGGGAATAACTCAGAGGGGAAAAGAGATAGAAGAAAATTTTATTCTACTGGACCTATTAATTTATTACAATCTATCTATGGTCAAAATTTTGTTGTTACTCTATCTTAATATAGATGTAGAAGTTTGTGTAAACAGACGGACGGACAGACAGACTGAAACTAATATACACATTTCTACCAAATCGTTTGGAAATGTGCTAAAAATGAATAAATTACATATAGTTGAAAAGAAAGCGTTTCGCTTGGAAGACCGTACTAGTAGGTATTTAGCTTTTAAAGCATTCATATAAATAAAGAGAAATTTTTTTACATATATGCATAATTTTTTTGTATAGAATTAATCTTCTGAAAGAAAAAATATTACCTACCAACTATTATGACATAAATGTAATTCATATGTTTTACTTAGACTTAATATGAATATAGAAACTGAAATATCATTCAGATCTTACAACCCTGATGGACTTTTGTTACTATAGTACTAAGTATAATAAGCAATTTCAAAGTCTAGTAAAATTCTATGAATATTTATGAGTTTGAAATCGAGAAATAAATACATGTTATAAAAATAGCTTAATTTTAGTTTTTATTACAATTTTCTCTTCAATCGAAGTTTTCTCATACAAATTTTTTCTATTTCATATATTTATATTTTTTTTGTTTTATGTACATAGATATATGCTATAATAATTTATGATAACATACATATAAGAATTCTTCTATAATTGAAAAAAATTGCTAAAGGAATTGAATGACGCCCAAATGTCGCGACTTCTGTATCAATTTTGTTTCCTTTCAATTTTGTAAAAATAGTAATTTATCTAAAATATGTACATATGTAGATGTACATACATTTATTTTCTATGTTTAGCAAAAATAAAAACATTGAAGGCGGATCGAAAAATTGATAAAAATTGATGTTTCTTAGAATTTAGATAATTTAGTATATGTGTACCCTAGGGCTAGGTCTTAGTCGTAGGTTATTATAATTTATTTATCATAATTTTTCTATTTATTTTTTTCACTTAAAAATTATATAAATTTTCTTTCAAATAGTTCATTTTGTAGATTGTGTAAATTATAATTTCCTCTGGAAGAAATTATATCCTTTGGAGAGAAAAAAAATAAAATAAAATTGGAAAATATATAATTTAAAAATGCGAAATTAGATTCGTAGAATTATATACTTAAATTAGCATAAATTATAATTCTCAATCAACATTATTAAATATACATATTTATATTTAAGTTTTAGAGAACATTTTCTTAACAGAAAATTTATTTTGTACTTGACAGATTAAAAAAAAAGTGATGTTCTTTAAAGCGTTAAATTAAGTTATGTTGTACATTTTGTATCTATAGATGGTGCTAGGTAAAATTTAATATCCTGAGTATATAAAGAGAATGTTCCTATAGTGATACATTTTACAATATTACAATATTTTGAAAAAAACAGGAATTATGTTAAATTTATATTTTTTTTAAACCAATTTCAAAATCAATTTACATGTAAATATGAAAATAGTTTATATCAAAGATCAAAAAAATTTCGTTCTACTCTCATAAAACTAAATTACTTATTTTATTTTAAAAGGCAATGTTTATGCGAAGCAATTACGTTGGTATACAAAAAAAAAATTTAGATAAATAAATTAATTTAAAACATATTGTAAATTAATTTCTTTAATAAGATGTAACGTAAGTGTGAAACAAAAGATTGAATACTATTACCATCAAATTGAATATTAAAATTTACATTTTATGAATATATAAAAAATAATTATGAATATGTATATAAAAAATACGAAATGTATAATTGAACAATTCCAATTTCTCCAATTTAGAATAATTTCAATAGCAAAATTTCATGATATACATATGTATATTATATATTATATAAATATGTATATAAATATGTATAAGAACTGAAAAAATAATAATTTATTATCTATTTAGATTTTACCAACCGATTTAATTCAAAACATTTATTTATTGCTTTTTTTAACTTCTTTTCTGCCAAGCTTTAAGTCCTAATGAACAAACTCAATATTGAAATTAATAAACAAATTATAAATTATATCTTTACGTATAATTAAGATTAAATGTTGTGACGTATGGGGATTTTATTTAGCCTTCTGGATACAGTAAATTACCGTCGAAGTATTTCACGCTACAAAAAGTAATAAACAAGTTATAGTGTTGTTCCATTCCCAACTTATCCCTATTTGAAAGTTCAATTAAATTCTAAAATTAAATTTCCCAAATATGAACTGTATCTCTGAAGGCTTTATATTGCCCAAATAAATGAATCTACAAAAAAATTAAATTAAAAATATAAATATTAAAAACCACAAAAAAAAAATCAATTACATTTTATTTGGTTTTTTATGGTAATGTACTAAAGTTTTATAGTTTTTGTAGATCAAAATTTTATTTCGATACTTAATGCAACGGTTTGAGATTATGGGAATACTATATCAATTTTTTTCTTTATTGTAAAGCTTTTGGTATAATTTATCTATGTATGTATATTATTTAGAAACTTAAATAATTTAATAACGACAGCTGTTCTTTTATAATTGGAGGCCAACGCAATGAAACATAGCAGATTAATTTTATATTTAAGGAATTCTGCAAATGGGCTTTTAACAACTCTAAAGATATAAATAAAAACCTCTTTCAAATAACGAAAAGAATAAATAAAAATTATACTTTTATCATAAGAAATGCATTAACTTTTTCAAAAGTAAATTTAAAATAGTATATGTTCCTTAATTCATAATCATTCAAGATGAAAATGTATAGAAATACCAATCAAAATCTCAAAACCAAAATTATGAATATATAAAAAATTTAAATAAAACACAAATAATCTTGAATTTACTACAAAAAAAAGCATAAAGATATTTACTTATACATATACATATATACATATGTATATATATTTTAAATTCGAAAATATAATCAGTTCTGCTATAATTTTTTTTTAAAGATCCTTTCATTTTATGAAAATGAAAATGAAAAAAAACCTTTACCCTAAGGCAATTTGTAATATTAAATTTTAAGATATAAGAACAATTTAAAAAAACCATAATTTTGTGGAAATTTAAATTGAGTATGTCAAATTAACATGAATTTTTATTAGATAAAAACGTGTCGTTTTACGTTATATTAAATTTTTTCTTTCGTTTTTACCAAAGAATAACAAAACAAATTAGAAAACATTACCATACCAAAAAACTGAGCTTAATTTTTATTAAAAAAATATAATTTTTTACAATAATTTTAAATGGAGGATTATAAAATTAAAATTGTTACAATTTTCCAATTTATAATAATAATTATAAAAATATTTTTTATACACTATATATTGAAATATTAAACTGAAAAAGATTTTGGGAAAGTTAGTTTCTTATGGAAGAGTTTGTCTGAGAATAACAATGGTGAAGATATTGAAGATGGATGAATTCGGCTGGAACAGAACATGGATAGAGCTAAAAACATTTTTATACATCTTTTATGACGTGTATAGAACCGTTTCTCCTCAAATCGAGTATATTGCCATGAATCTCACTAACTATTATTTGGATAAAAGTTATTTTCTTTTAAATTTTTAACAAACCCATATTGTACCCCATCCATAATAGCTTTTTCCTCAAAGTTGTAAAAAACAGTGAATTACATCACTCCAGATATCACATAGTGATTAATTTCAGTTTGTAATCAAAAATATATACATTCAGTTTTTTAGTAATATTGTTGCTTCAACAAATAAAGATTAATTGAATTTATATATATATCCTCCCACTGACTCCCAAGTAAAAAAAAAAAATTATATAACAATTCGTTAAAAGTTTTTAACTGCGATCGGAAATGATTATAATATTTTTTCTAAAATAAGTTAACCATAGCTGCATACTTAAAATATATTAAATTACAAACTAAAATGACAAAAATTAGTTTTCGATTAAATTTACATATCAAATTTACAATTTACGATTTACTATTACAAATTTAATCTCGAATCATTTAACTATCATTATTATACAATTATTCTTTTAGTACTTTTAAATGTTATATTAGTTTGAACTTTGAAGACTTTTGCTGGAGTAAATTGAGAACTTTTTCATTGAGTAAATTAAGAACTATAAGTAGGTAGTAGCTTTTTTTAGTTAGTTTATTAAAAATTTCAGGATTACATTGGAAATATTGAATTAATTAGAATGGAAAATCAGTTAAAGTTTTTTCGGAAGGCATCGATATTATTTGCCAAAATAATATACTAAATTTGCGCCAACAGTAAGGTATGACCAAAGATAATAATAAAGAAGTCGCATGTAGAATAAATACGAAATTTTGAATTTTTCTCCGCATGTAGAATAAATGCGAAATTTTGAATATTGGAATCCGCTCAAAATGACCATACTCAAACTGGAATAGTTTAGCAGAGTATATACTATATACATACCATAATTTACAGTGTTGATATAAGGCATGTATACTTACCTTAACAAACTTGTATATTGTTGCTACACAAACACAACAGTGATCTCCAAATAACAGAAATATAAAAAAAATGTCCAATTAACTACCAAAGCTTTAGAGATGAATTGCTGCTTTCCAAAAGCTTATATAATATAACAATACCACGAACTTACCACATATTTTACTATTTTTGTAGGTTAGCCAGCCCATCACAATAAAACTTTCGATTATTCTATCTCTTCATGTATTGACTTTACAATACAATTTGACCGTCGAATTTATCTTAATTAATTGTAAACACTTTTTACGAACTGCCCCTTTTGGGGTTACTTAAAATATATGCCTTTTTTGGTTATTTAGAGCGAAATTTATTTATTAAATTATATTTTGTACAGATCAATTGGATCATATGGAAAGCGCATTGTTAAGATATCTTTCATGAAATTTTTCTTTGAATTTTTATCACAAAAAAGGTCTATAATAAACGTTATTATACTATATTCATGTTATAATAATGTATACAGTATGTATACTACAAATAAATAATTATGATGTAGTACATAAATATACATTAAAACAGTTTTCCGGAACTTAAATTTTTGCGGACAAGCTTTATTACCATAGGAATAGTAAAAGTAATAATTCTTTTATCATAAAACTATTTTTTACTATAGTAACTAACTAAAAACTAAGTAGAGAAAAATAAAAGATTTATAAAAACCGTAAAAGTTAAATATTCTCTGGTGGTTTTCTTAAGGTAAATCATTGTTGTACTTAGTATATATGTATGTGCGAAAAATAAAATAAAAGTAAGTAGTATATGCTTATAATTTTTGTATAAACTGTCGCTCTTTTTATTTGGAGTATGTATGGATCGATTATTACTGATTATATGCTTCTATATTAGTGTTGTTTTGAAGAGATGGCTTGGGTATGTCTCCTCAATTTGCTACACCTAACCTACACAAAACGTAATAATGGGACGATAACTGAGTGCTAATTGAAGACTGATCTATTGAAAACAATTGCAACTCAATTTATACAAATTTTTCGTAATAATTATTTAAATATGTACATAATTTGATATTTTAATTACATCAATATTAATAGGTATCATATTTCATTTTCATCCAGATTTTATTGGGACAAAAATGCCAAATTGACTAAATAATTGAATGAGAAAATATTTTTTTTATGATTTAGGTAAAAACTAAATTGAATATCTGAAGTTTTTATATATCATTCAATGTGTGTTGTTCATGGAAATAATTGAGTAATTTTATTTGTGTTTACAACAATATTTATATTTCCATATTGCATTCCAACATCCTCCTACTTACTTTCGAAAGAATTTGAGTTATTAAATATTTTAAAAATCATTGAGCAGTTCATAATTTTATATATTTTCCACTTTATTTCTTCAGCTCAGAAATCAAATTTTGCACTTAGTTTGATTGTGGTTTATTCTTTACACTATATTAAACTTTTATTCAAAAATTTACACACTTTCGATTAAAATTTTGTAAATTTATTTCCTCGTTCTATAAATATGTTTATGTGCAAATATTGCCGTATATAAAAAGATTGCTTTTTTTATAAATTTATAACATTTACATAAAAAAAAATTATTTAAATCGTTACAATCAGAAATATATTAAGACTGAAAACAGTAAAGTATCGATATAGGAAAAATTAATAAATAATACTGATAGAGTTATAGAGAAAAAATTATATAGAGAAGTCTTATATATGTAGTTTAAAAAGAAGTGTTATTCTTATTATATTACATACTTGGCGTAAGTTTTTGGAAAACATACCAGCAACAACAATTTCCATTTATGAATAACTAAACTAAGTGTACAAAATGTTTATTTCATAACACAGTAAATCCAGATTAATATACTATCGTTTTACCAGCTTTATAGATACCACCAGAGATGGTATTTTTCTAGATTTTAATATAATTAAACACCACCAGATGCAGTCGCTTCACATTGCTCTCGCAATTTATATAAATTAACTGGTAAAAATTTTATTTATCCTACATTTTGCTAAGAGAAAGATGTCTCCGTGTGCAAGTGCTGCTATCCAATTTTCTGAGACTTAATTAAAGTCCAAACAAATATTTATTTTACTTTTGAAAATTGTGGTTTTATACGAAATATTTATAAACCTATTTTCTTTTTTCACATTGCAATTTTTAGGCTAACCGCAAATGACAGTATATATTTAATATACACATAAAAATACATAATAATTTCCAAATTAAGGAAAAAAAAAAACTTATTTTTCAGTTCATTACTTTCACATTAAAGATTTTTCCATCAAATTTTATGCTAATGAATTATAATTGATTACTTCTTTGAATACATAAAATATTTTATAAGTTTATTTTCTATATAGCATTAATATTTTCATTATAATTTATGGTGTGCTTGTGTTGGATTTCTAACTTGGATCGAAGCATAGTATTAGTGAAATAATTTATATTGAAAAATTTATTTAATTTACCTGAAGAAATTTGAAGAAATTGAGAATACTTGAACATAAAAATAAGTAAAATGTGACATGGAAATAACACCCACCTATTATAAATATCTATACATGTTTTTTATTATCAAACGTAAAGAATCGGTTTTTTTATGTAATATATTTTGGTTGAATGAAATAATTACTTAAAATTCAATGTATATACACACACAAAGTGTGGTGGCATAATTACACTTTTCAACAAATATAATTTTTACCCTTTAAATATATTTTTGTGGTAATTTTCTATACCATAATAATAATGGTTAATTTATTTTTGTAGTTATGAAATGTGTTGGCATCGCATGAGTAAATTTTATTTCAGTCTTTTACATTAATATTTTATTCGTCACCAAAACGAGGTACTTAAATTTATGTCATATTAAAAAAAACTGTGGAAAACATCTATGGAATTAGCAGAAATTCTGATTATAATTTTACGTAGTAACAATAATTAAAAAAAAATATTTGTAAATAAGAAAATATAGTGATTTTATTGATCAAACGTAACAAAAATTAATTAGGTAAAATAATTAAATTCTGATAAGTTAACATTAAAGTAATTATATAATTATTTTAATATTTAGTTCAAAATAAAATATAAATGTCCTTCAAATTGTAGTTTTTAATTAAATATCATATTTAAAGTAATTGACAATTAATTAAAATAAATTTATATTTCGCTTACGATTACTTAAACTTTAGCCTTAATAATGTGTTAAAATCTATTTAGTCTCTTAAAGAAATAAAATAAATATTATTATTTTTAATTTTCCCAAGTATACTTTAGCAAAGGATTTTCTTGTATATGTAGGTATAGATAAAGAAAATCTCGTTTATCATAAAAGTTGTCGTGTTTCCATAAACATAAAAACAACTTTTAAGTTAAGAATTATTTATAATATTAATCCCATTAGAGAAACATAAAACTAAAAAAATTTATTTCTGTAATGGGATTAATTTATTAATTTTTTATGAATATTTTAAAATATTAACAAAATCTTAATTGTTAATAATATAAAGTAAATAAAGAAAACAGAAAATGTCAAAAATTTAAATCCTACGTAAAATTGTTATACCTTTAAAAAGATTTATAAATTTTGTATGCTGAAAGCAATATCATAAAAGGATATTTCTTCTCTTATATTAAGACTAACTGTGTATAGCTTTTAAAAAAGCACTGAAAGCAACGAGAAAATAAAAACTCATTTACCACATTCTTACCATAATTATATTTTATTTCATTCTCTACGTTGACTTCATATTTCAATCCTTAAATTTTTGTCATCTGAAATTCTTACAAAATACTTTATATTTATATTTTAAAATTCACAATTAATTATTTCTGAATTTTTAGTTAAAAATCCCATCTATATGCTAAATATATCTCATGCAATATGATTAAATGTAAAATTGGAAAATATTCGTAATAATACCATCGTAAGCTTTAGGGAACACTTCAATTTAAAAACAAAACGACACGACCATGTTTCTTGAAGTATTAAACATATTATTTAATCAAAATTATAAGAATTAAATATTTAAAGATGGAAAATGTTATTTGAAAAATAATAGTCAGATAGTAAGTACTGAAGTATGATTTAAGCGTGTTTAACAAAAGTAATATGGTTAGTACTATAACAATATTGGTCATAAAGTTAATTGAAATATTTAATAGCTAAAAGTGTTTGATTCCGAATTAAGAACACAAAGCTTATTACTCCTTTAAATAGGGACGTTTTTGGAAAACCTTCAGCAGAGTATAGCTTAAGTATAGACATACTAACCAGAGTTACAATAAACTGACAGGATATTCCTTTAAAATCTATTTATAGCTTTAAAATCTATTTATTTAATTGTTAAGTACCTTATTTGATTTGCTTTTTATTTTTCATTTATAATTAAATGATTTTTTAAATATGAGAATTTTAAATATTAGAATTAGGAGGCACTTTATATAAATCAACAAAATTTATTATGATAATTATAAATAATAATTATTGTATTCATAAATGTAATAATTCGATTTCGACAACATATGTGTCTTTTTTAGGGTTAATAGTTGCATAATAGTTATTATTATTGGAGATTATTAATAATCCCTGTATTTGCATTTTAATATTACATGTGGTTGTGGTATAAAATATTGAATATATGTTACATAAATATAAATCAAAATAATTTAAATATTTTATATAGGTGGAGGTATATAAGCATAGGCTTCGATACTTTGTCATTATATGACGTTAGCAACTAAGCTCAGCAATTTATTGTAGAAAATATCCTTTATAATTAAATGAATTTATTGCCCAAAATTTAATAAAACCAAAGTTGAAATATAAAATTCAGATTATTTTAAGTCAGTAATGGTCCAATTCGATTTATTTGATTGCGGGAGAATCACTTTTAATTGCCTGCCGATTTTTTGTACTTCGATTCACGGGTATGGTATTCTATGTTTTTCATATGTGAATTAATTTTCTCGATGATATCTAATTTTAATTTAACAACGCGGTCAAGGGCTGGTTTGAATTTGTACTTTGTACTTAAATGTCACCCCATCAAATTCTTTTTTCATGGTGTAAATCTACAGTTGATAATAATAATATTTATTACAATTTTTTTATTGCTACCATTGAAATTATTATGTTATAATAAAAATCCTCAAAGTCCCACAATTTTTGCATAAACAAGAATTTTTTTAAAAGCCAATTTCTTTCTTTTATTCAGACAAAAGCTTTGAATAATTTATGTATTATAGGAAAGATAATATACTTTCTCTGGTATATTTTTATTTGGTTTATGGTATTCTTATGTTTTTTATTGCTATTTCCTTTTTAAATGTCTTTTTAGTGGATACAGAAAAAATTCAATGCTAAGGTTAAGTTACATAAACTAAATATTTGAAACGGTTATAAATTTATACCGTATTTAGTTTTTTATAAATTTGGATTTGATGAAATATAATTAAATATTTTATACCTTTTAGAATGTATTTAATTTCTCAAATAATTTTTAATTAATATCAAATTAATCATTGGAATTCAATTTAAAGACTGCATTAATTCTAAATATCATCGTGTCTATTATTTTTTCATAAATCTCATTCCTTTACTATGTACATGAAAAATTAGTTTAATGATTGGCCATACTAAAAAATCCATTTATTTTTGTTCAAAAGCGCTTTAAATCAATCTCATGTCGCTTACAATATAGCATTTAAAATTAATTTTCTCTTTCACTTTGAAACTTTCATTTAAATTTTTACTACAGTATTTTTTCCTTTTAACATTTTCGTATACAATTTTCAATGTACATGAATTTTTTGTTTTATTTTTGTTGTATACAAGCTGAAAGAAAAATGAATAATTTAGATGTGATCTTTTTTTTTTCATTTCCCGTGACAGACCATTAGGAGTTATTTAGCTACATAAAAGGATTTACAATAACGAGAAACATTTATGTAGAATTTCTTTTAAGGACGTAACCCTCTGAAAGTAAAATGGTAAAATATTACTATAGGAATATTATAACTTCTTTATAAGTGACCTACAATTGCAATTTTTTTTATAATTTTCTAATAGATTATTTATGTAGAAATTTAGAGCTTTTTTTTCATCTCAACTTTTAATGAATGATAAAAATAAACAATTTGATTCATAAAAGGCACAATAAACTTAAATTGTGAATTAAAACTGAATTTTAAACAATTTTTCCACAGTGATTGTCTCTGCAAAATAGTAAGTTCCAGTTGTGAATTATATCATTTTTCATATTAAAATTTATAATTATTGTAACAGATTTTGAATGGATAATTATTATAAGAATTATTGCATATAGAAAAATCTTTCACAATTGTATTAATGAAAAATATTATTATAGAAGGAATTCCATGACGCCCAAAAGTCTTGACTTGTATAAAAAAATTTTTGTTCAACTTTGCAAAAGTACAATTTTTCTTTTGTAATGGATATTTTTTTATAGAAATTTTATGCATTAGTGTTAGAAAAGAAAAATTCAAGGCGAGTCCTAAATATTGAATAAAATTTATATAATATAGAACTTTAAATAATTTAGAATTATTAATCTAAACTCCTACACATTTTCTTACAAAACATTGGGCAACAAAAGACACGTCATTTTTAAATTTGGATATCTTATAATAATCTTAAAAATCCAAATATATTATACTCTCTGCATTTTTAAGCACAGTAATTTTTGGAACGATAATTTTAATGTTAACAAATTCTAGGATGCTTATCATAAAAAAAAGTTGTTTACCTATGTATACGTTAATACTAATTTCTTCAATAGTCTGGTATGGCACAGTTAGTTATGCTGGAAATACCTTTTAATGTTTCCCTAACAACTCGGAACATATCAACAACCCAAGTTTTTTCAATTTGTATTTCAATTTCAGTCACAATTTGAATTGAAAATGAAACTAACTGATAAATTCTTTTCTTCTTTTTTTTTTGCAATATCCTTTTAATGGGTCTTAAAAATCAATTTAAATCCCTTTTCATCATTTACATATTTATAATTTCATTTATTATTTTCATCCTTTGTTTCTTCCTCGTCTCTTAATTAACTGGATAATATTGGAAGCGAAATTCGTAAAGAAAATTTATTTTGTATACAATAATTTGTACATAATAAAAAAAATGTCAACAGTTAATTAAGTAATATTCAACAGAGGTGTTAAAAGAAATTCCAAAAATAATATTAACTTAATTCTGCTATAAGTAATATTCCAATTAGAAGAATTATGTATTTGTATTTGTGCTATATACGATACAGAACGGATATTAATTTGTATATCTTGTCGGTATCGTATGTAGCTCATACATAAACCTAAATTATGTAAATAAGTTTCCTCCAAACTGAACGCGCATCATGTATATGAAAATTCTGCAGTATCATTGTACATTTGAGAGTAATTTATGAATTATTATTAATTATATATCTGTTTAATGAAAATTATTTAATGAAAGACATATATACTTAAAAATATATATTCACTAAAATCATAGTTATTTGATTGACAGCTTTACTCTTGCTATAACTAACATACATAAATATATACCTGATGTAAAAACTTTATGTTACATATTTTTTAAAGTATACTCATTTATACATTTTTAAATTAAAGATGTTTTAATTATTAATTATACCAAAGAAATTATAATTAAAATTTTTAAAAATAATATTATTAATTACTAAATTAAACAATATTTATTCTTTACTTTTTACTTAATTTATGAAAGAAGTATAAGAGAAAGGAAAAAGTTTTTTAATGAATCGCTTAATTATTCAACCATAAAATTAATTTGACACTTTTATCACATTTTTCAAAATAATTACATTTGTTATAATTATAAAGTTAAAAAAATTTAAAATATGAAAATGTTTTACAGAAGAAAACACAATTAATTTTTAAGATCTTCCTTACGTTTAAGAGATCTATGAATGTCATGTATTTAGAAAAAAAATACTCTTCATCTTGCACTTGTTCATATTATAGGCATAAATCTTTTTCAGTAATTTTCTTTTAACATTTAGAAACAAAATTTTACTATGAACTATTTTTTTTTTTGCAAAATTTCTGTACGAAAATTAAAATTTAAACTTTCATGAAAATAATACCATTTAAAAAATTGTACACGAATAATTTATACATGAAATGGAAAATATACTACAGGGTATTTTTTCTAGAAAAAAATTAAAAGAGCCTCATAAATCTTTCAAGGAAACTAATGAAAATTTAAGAAAAAAGTGGCACAATTTTACTTTAAATTTAATTTCTCTTGTAGAAAAAAATATATTTATTTACGATAAATTTGATTTGGTGATTCAATTATATAGTAACGTTAAATTTAATTTTGGTTTTCAAGATATCCTTAATTGAACTATAGTATATTTTTTTAAGTATTTCCACGAACACCATCAGTGGTAAATATTAATAACTTCAAAGTTACAACTTTTATGTTCCTAATAAAAGGCAACAGGATAATTTCATAACTATAAAATAATAACGAGGAAGCGAAACTTTTAAAAGCGAATAGAAAAAATTAAAAGAAATTTATATAGTAAAAATTTTGTGATAAAATTCTAAATTTGTTTTATTGGAATCTTATACATTCTACTGTTTCAAAGGCGATTCAACATTTTATTAAAAAAATTATTTAAATTATTTAAATTCAAAATTAATTTTGTTTTATGTTCTCGTCAGTTTGGTTTCGTCAAATAGAAAATGCGATTGTTAAGAATAAGTTTTTAACTATATAAAAGTTTTACTTAATACCAATAAAAATAATTGCAAATCATTACCATATAGTAAATAATTTCGATTATACGGTATTACTAAAATTCATTCATAATAATTATTTAAAAAATAGTATTAATATTAATTATATCTGATAGAATTTGCTACCGAATATTTCTTTGAATACCATAATTCTCATTTAAATAAAATTAAACTATTTATTTTATATTGTAGTCATTTCTTTCAAGATTAGCCTGATCAAGATAATTTCAATTTCAATTAATGAAAATTTCAAATATTATATTTAAATATATGTACGAATAATTTTAAATTTGAAGTCGTAACGATAACAGATAAATGGGGCAATTTAATTGTATGATTATTTCCGTAATAATGTTAACTTCATTATCGAAAATTGTACAATAATTTATGTAAAAAATAATAGCAATTTTTTTGTTTTCAATTTTCCACTAATACTTAAACTTAAATTCTTATACAGAATCTTTTTTACAGAAACTTTAAATAAACGATTAGAAATATCATTATAATTACTTCCAACTTGTTTAAGTTTTAACAGAATGGAGATGGAAAGGAATTAAGTTGGCAGCAGAAGATATAAAGCATAAGATTTAACAATGAATTAACTATTTATTACGACCAATATATGAGCCAAATAATTCAATGCACAAGAGAGATTAAAATATGAAGAATTCAGAAGATTACTAGAAAGAAAATAATATTCAACTTGGAAAAAAAATTATGTAGAATTATAATAATATACTGAATTAGCTTGTTATAGCTTTAAAATTTATGTAATAAAATATTATTTGTAAAAACTTCAAATTGGTACTTGAAAAAATGCTTAGTGACAATCAATTAATTTATAATTACTGTCAAAATGAATTTGTTTCAGAGAAATTGTTTCCTTAAGCGGACGAAAAGAAAATAATAAAATTAGACTAAAAAATGCAAAATTATTACCATATACCACTGGGAATTAAATTAACTTGTCGTTTAAGATGAAATATTATATTTAAAAATTCAAATCTTTTTCTTATGTTTCTTATTTATAATGTACAAAGCCCACACATTAAAGCAAATCCTAGGAAAATACCAGAATGTCAAAAACTAATCCAAAGCATTTGCTAAATTTTATTTTGTCATTTTATATTTAAATTTCTTTTATTCGTATTCAATGATTCCTAAAATAAGTCAACCTTGTACCTTAACGTGTTCATATTAACGTTGAAAAACAAAATAGGATCATATTTATTTAGTGTATGCATGGGTTATTTGTTTAGTATACGAATAACTGAATAAACAAGAAAAATTGTTGAAATTTTCAAGTTTCCCATTCATAAAATAGAAATAACTGAATTAGAAAAAGAAATGTGCAAAAATTTTGATAAGAATATTAAACAAAATTTAAATCCACTTTCACTTATTTGAAATTTCGGCAAAAATTATGTATTACATTATATTATTTTATATGTACATAATTTCGATTTCGGTTTTAAATATTTTATGAATTATTTCTATGTCTAAGAGTTATTTTATGTATAATTATTCTAATTAAAGTCAAAATTAATTAAATTAATTAATCAAATTGTTTTTCGTCTCCTTATTTAAAATTAATTACAGTGAATCTGAATCATAAGAAAACCCAAAATTTAAATTGAAAACATTTTCTTTCTCTAATCTTAAATATTTCTTACATTTCTCTATTTAATCATATTTTTATAGGATAAATGAATGTACATACTGTATACTTTTCTTGGTACTATATTGACAATAACTTATGTTCCATTTAATAAAGACTCTTTTGTATTTATGATTTATTTACTTCATGTTCCATTTTTCAAATTAATAAGAAAAATTTGAAGCAAGAAAGAAAGGGAAATTAAAAATGAAGATTAATTTTCTCCCATAATTTTTAGTCGTGAATGGATCGTACTGTGAATATAATTAATATAAAATATACTATAGAACTTGATGGATTGGACATTACACGATTAAAAATTAATATTATTAACAGCTTGTCATCCTATTATTATTAGAAAAACTAAATTAAATTTAAGAGACATGCAGAAAATGTTCATATTGTTGATTACTTATTAATGTCGGATTGTTAGCAAAATATATCACACTTTTATATGTAATAAAAATGTAACCAAAGCTTTTTATTTTGACTTAATTCATTGAATTTGCAAAGTACGATTACAAATACTGTAGAACTACAATATAAAATCAGAATAATTTTATTATACTGCCATCGTATCGTACACTTAATTATCTTTCCAAACGAGTGGTCACACGTCAAATTTCGTTGTTACCTTACTAAAAAGAACCCTAGAATAAATGTTGTTTTTATTTTCACAAGAACTCGTTTTTCAGGTTGGTTTTAAAAATATAGAAATTTTAGTCTGATATTTATGTTTTATGAAATTAAAGATTAAAATCCGTATTTTCAGTATCTGTATGGTTTTTTTTAGTGTATCTTATAAATTGAGTATATTAGATTAAAGCATCTATAAGATGGCTCCCTATTATACTCCCTACTTGGGCAAATTATAAAAATATTTGGAATCGGTTTCAATATTTTTATTATAATAAATTTATCTATATTGTAGAATGTTTTAGCCCAAAAAATTGACAAGGGGTACGGTACCCGCTTTGCATATTATCCGAAAAAATCGAGATTCTCCAATATAGACAAATTTGGTATCTATCGATACGAAATTTTAACAAAACTATCCAAATAAATTGAACCCCTTGCCACTTTTTGAAATTTTAAATTATATTTCAGTATATTTATAATTTATTCACATAAAAAGATAAAAGTATTTTAATATTTATATTTTAGAATATTTTTATCTTTTTATGTTATATAAAACATATAGACACATAGGATGAATATTTTTATGATTTACTACAAATGTAATATATCAATGCAGTTCAATTATTAATGTTAACAAAGGAAAATCACTTATGTTTTTAAGTAATTGTTAATAAATTGAGCAAAACTTTAAGAATACTGGATTCAAACATAATTGAATTTAAACTTATCTATCATATTCTATTATTCAAGATAAAATTGGACCTGGAAAGTTTTTATAGTAAATATAGTTTCTATATTCTATAATTATCAATTCATTAAAATGTCCATAAACAGGATATAAGACATTATTTTTTTAAAGAAATAAGCATGTTTAGATTATGTTCAAAGATATTTTCACCAATGATATAGTATAGATTATATTCTGTGTATAGTATGTAAATTTATAAATAAGCTAGTACACATTTATAATAGTAATTACTATTATATATAATATAATTTTCGATTTACCATTTGAATAATTCAGTTTCATAAAAATTATAAAATATTGTCTTACAAACCATTATAGTTGGTTGTAAGTAAGACAACATTTAAATACCAACTATAATAGAGTTTCCTTTAATTGTTTGATCATAGCATATAATATCTTAACATTAATTATCTTGAATTTACAGTCAAAGCATGTTAAAAATGAGTTTACTGAGTTTAAATGTTAATTATGTCTACAAGATAAATGAATATACATACTCATATAAATTAAGAATTATTATTATAATTAAATTCAACAAGAATGTTTTATTGCTATAATAATATATTATTAATGGAGAATTAATGGTAAATTGGTTTGCTTTGTATATCCTCATGTTCTATTTCTTATCAATAGCTAAAACAACATAATATGAAAGACATAACATTATTTATTATCAAGTTTGCTATAAATTCGAGATTACAATGTTTTGGTATATTACAAGTTTTCAAATGTTGGTGTGTTTTTAATGTTCACGTTCGAAATAATAATAATATACTTTCTTTAATGGATAATAAAATTGGAAATTAATCAATCATAGTAAAGGAACCATAACATTTTCAATGTTTATGGTAAGTTAGCTAATATGTTAAACCATTTATTTGAAACTTAAAATATAAACATTACAGTATAAATTTTATTCATTAATGAGATCTGAAAAGGAAAAAGTTAATTAACTAACTTAATTTGTAGTACATTTTTTTCAATTAAATAACTATATATATGTACACATTTGTATACCTGAAATTCTAAATGTTTTTCTATTTTAAATTGTTTGCATCCTAATTATTAAATTTTATGTTCTTTCCCGTTGTATTTAATTACATAATAAAAATTATACCTTTTTGGTGGTTAATATTTATAGAATTTTATTTTCAGCTTGGGAAACTTTTTTGTACCTTTTTTGTAAAGTTTTATGGCGGTGCTTTTGTATGCGGTCAAAGTTATTAAAGTTTTGTTATTTTTAGGAAAAAATGTAAAAATAAAATAGGACTATTACTCCTACACAATTTAATACTTGAAATACAGTCTGTACATGTAAAACTACTTTAATTGAGTTGAGACGCAAACAAATAAATCGAAAAACCTTTTTAATCTACAGAGAAACTATAAATAAATTAAGAATTTGCTTAGAAACGATGAAAAAGAAAAGACTTAATTTTGTTATCAAGTTATACAATAAGAATTTCGCTAGGTTGAATGTTAAATCATCCTCTATTTATGTTGTTGATTAAAATCTTTCTTATAAATAAAAAATGTATTTCGCTGACAAAGGTGTAATAGAGGAATGTCATTACCATTCATGGTGAATATCTAATATAATGAAGGTAATTTTTAGAAACGATCCCTTATTAAAATAAAAAATAATTTCAGTTTAAATTCAAGAACCGGAAATTAACAACACAGGATTAAGTAAATAATTAATCATATTTTAGCATTTTAAAGTATAAACCCACATAAAAAATATGAAACTAGCGAAAAATCATTAACCAATAGTTGTTGACTTTAATTTCAAATTAATGCCAACAGTTTTACAATGCTTTAAAGTTTTACTGTAATAGTTATCCTTCTTAACAATGATTCCAATGATTTCAAATATTTAGTATGAATTTTACCTAATATAAAATATAATTGCGATAAAATTTATGTTCTTTTTTAAAACATTTATAGCAATATATCTTTCAACTGCTTTATTTATGGTATACATATATTCTAAGTTCTAAGATAAAAATTATATGATAAAGGTTAAAATGTTAAATTTTCACACATAAATTTGGTTCCCCTTTTGCTTGGGATTGTTTCCAAAGCATCATCACTTATGCGTATATATATAAAAATGTGGCAACAGAATTTTATACGATATTTGAATACTTAATTATTTTATTATAAGTGTAATAGCTTTTTTCTACTTTACAAAATAGTTAATTCTAAAAAAATGTACAATAATTCTAAAAAGTGTACTAAAAAAAAATTCTAAAACTGAAAAATATCAAAACTAAATCAATATTGTAAGAACTTCCTAAGCTTTCTGTTTCAAAAAAAAGATATGTAAAGTTGAGTAAAGTTGTAAAATTATGTAAAGTAAAGACATTTTCTTAAAAACTAATTTCATTTTTAATTTTATTGATAAATTTTAAGAAATTATCAGATCACAATAGTATATACTGTATTTATTTTTAACCATTAATAAGATTGTTATACAGAAAATATAATAAACACGTTTTAACAACTTTCAAAGGAATTTCAATAAAGGTTTTCAAGAAATTTAGGGTGTTATTATTTTAACTTAAATTTTTGATCAGTCAATATAAAAGAATTTAACTCCCACATTCTATAGATATTTTTAGCTTCATGTTATGATTACAAAATTTTATACAAACTTTTTCCATCTTCATCGTGATATTAGGGACAAAATATTTAACACTAAATATAAGCAAACATTTTCCTTAATATCTACGAGTTATCCTTAGCAAACAATTTTTACGGTATCCATCAATAAAGGACATACAAAAGATACAAAAGAAAAACAAATAGTAATAATTTATTCTAAGCTTGTTGTCTCCATAAAAAAGGAAATTTAAAAAAATAATTTTTTGGTGTCAAAAATTATTTTTTTTTTGTGTGTTGGATTTGGGCATCTGTGGACATTGAGGATGGGAAGTGGACATTAGGGGAATAATAATTTAAATGCTAACATGAAGAAAAACTTTTAAAATAAATAATATTGAAAAATGGATACTATATGAAAGTTTTGTAATAACTAATAAGATTGTCATGAGGGGAGACTTTTCGACCACAGAGGACAACTGAAAATATAAAATCTGGGAGTAATCAAGCTCATATACACGTATATATGTTCAAAAATGAAAATACAAAAACTCTGCAGGCAATTAAAATTGATTTTACATCTACATAATATTATTATAGTCAACTGGAAATATTGTTTCACTGGTTCAATAATTAATTGCCTCAACTGAATCTACATTTTAGACTTCGACCAAGGACCATAAATAAATACTATAATAATTGTATGGTATTTGTTTCGAATTAAACTCTATTCAATAAATTGTTTCAATTATGAGGGAAGTTTTATTGCAATGATTTACTAACATTTGCTCTAGGCGGGAACTTATAATTAATCTTCATTTTAGTCTCATAAAATCAGATTGTGTGCTTATTTATATTTTCTAGTTTATATCTAACAAAAATTACCATGCGTTTAGAAGTTTATTATTGTAGGTTCTAAATATAATTCAAAGTTTTGTAATAAATTGTAAACATTTTGGAAATAATATTGATAATATTCAAATTCATAAACTTGCATATTATGATTATTACATAAAAGTATAGTTTTCTACAAGGTTTTTTATGAATATTTAATCAACCTAAATGATAAACAACATAAAAAATAATTATTAAAAACTTTAATAAAACTAATTAGTTTAGGTAACTACTTTGCATGTAATCACATTTAATGGTACATAGCATATGTTGATGGATTTTTATTCAAAATTCATAACGAATTGAAATTCTAAAATGAGAATGTAATTTTTGATTACTTATTTTAAAAAATTAATGGAAATATGAAATCAAGGTACAAAATTTATGAGAATGAAAGAAAGAATAATAATAAAGAATAACAAAATGTAAAAAATTTAAATCTTTTAAGGGTATACAAAAGTTTAATTTGTAATGCTATAATGTAAAGATATAACTATATATTTTTTTAAATAAAAACAAATAAATGTATACAAAATTTTAACCAAGGGTAACCGAGTTTTTACATATTGGTGTTTTTATTACATTGGTTGATGAAAATTTAAGATTTGACATTAATTTTTTAAATATTCATAAACAATTAATACTATGTACTTATATAAAACCATTAGCGAAACATAAAAATCGTTGTAAATCACGATGTTTATGCAAAGTGCGCAAACTTTGTAATAAATGCTATTTTTATGTAAAATAAATTTACTTACTAAACACTAAACAGACTATTCCAGTGTTTGCTACTTTATATTAAATTGCTGTTTTTGTTATTTCGCAATTAGAAACTTTAAAGAAACAATTAAAAGTTAAATCAATCGCTTATTTTTCCTTTAACGAAAATTCTCTTTCACTGCTGAATCATTATGACACATTTATAGGGAAAACTTTTCAATTCTTGCACTATTGAATTTTCTATTTACAGGTAACAATTTTTAAAAGTTTTATATCAAAAAGGATGTACAAATATTTTCAATATTTAAATTTATACGTATGTTGAATACGTAAGACCTATATATTGAGTACGTGTAATATGTAGGTAAAAACTATTTAAAATTGTGGCATCTTTTTAAAATAATTTTTCCATTGTTGACAATCTTCTAAACTGTGCCACTGTTCTGCATATATATCATTTCTTTCAAAGATTGTAGAATAAAAATTTGCCACAGAGCTGGTACACTTCAACATGAAGATCACAGGATAATTAGAAAAATTAAACTGGAAAATTCTGTAATGAAATAACTAGGGTGGTATACAAGAGTAGTAGTAATACCAAAGAAAATGCTGTTTAAATATGAAACTTTTTCATTATATAATATCTGTTGTAATTAAGATTTTTAAAAATTCGCTCAAGGATTATTTTTATGAAGAATCAAAAAACATTGTTTTTTAAATATTCTCTAAAAACGTGTGAAATAATTCATTCCAGACACAAAATTATGTGGTTATAAAAATATTAAATTATATTGATTGGAATTAATTTTAAATAAATTTGTATGCTCTTCATTTGACTATAGAAACATATAAAAATATGATATAACTTTTGATGTTTACAAACTTAGAGCTCTACCTAAACACCGGCGTACGGCGTATGGCGTATATACGTCGATACGCTGATACGCCAGCGTATCCCGAAATAAAATGCCACATTTATATACATTAAAATTTTTTTGATCAATGTTTCTTTTTGCTAAATTTCAAAAATCAAATTAAAAATTTTTATACGCCCGTCAAAATTGGAAATTCCAATTCTCGGCGTACGTACGTCGCGTATTTCGGGTGCTCCAATACAAAATGTATGTACCAATATCGATTTTGACAGACGCCAACGCCGTACGCCGGTGTTTAGGTTGAGCTCTTATTATCAATTTAATTACAGGCTTTTTTATTATACGGTACATATAAAATAATAAATAATGAAAATATGATATTTTATTTCCTGTATATATTTGGTCTATAGTATTTTTTAATTAAGAAGTCGAATTTAATGAATTGAAAAAAATTCTTAATTAATTGATAAATATGTTGGTTCATTAATAATATGATATTAATATGTAATTAATTTCTGACGAATTTTAATTACTCTTATATGAAAAATTAAAACAAAATAAATGAAAATTAATATGTCAATAATAAAAACCGAAATAAGCATATAAAAAATCAGTATTTACGAACGCACAATTATGTACCTTTATTTATGAAATTCATAGATATTATTTATGCTATTTTCCATCATTTTCATTTTTAAAAAATAGTTTTTTTTTAAATGACTAGTGATATGAAATGGACTGTGATTTTGTAATATTAATTAACAAATTCTTAATTCAAATTTAAAGGTATATTCTTACTGTTCTATAAAAATTATGAAAGCTATAAATTAAACAATGAAAATACTAACTTTGCGTTTTTAAATCTGTAATTTAGTCTCAATAAACTTAATACTTATAAGATTTAAGTAATTGTATGTTAATTAGTTTATTATTAGATGTAAAAGGTTTCAACTTCTCATTATGTCTATTTTGCTTCGTCTGATGAAATTTTGCGAAATTAAGTTTGTATATTTAACATTTTTTTTTCCATAAATTTTTAAATAAGTATTTGCATGTCTTCTTTAAACAATTTTAATTAAAAGTAATAAAGGAAGTCAAATTATAATGTCAAGAATAAATCCACTATCAACACTAACTGACAAAATGAGAAATGCTTAAAATTATACGAGCAATTCATGAATTTTTTTGAATAAGTAATAGGATTTTTTGTTGTTGCGAAATTTACATAAAATTTTACTGCACGATTGTGATTTACCGGATTTGAAATGCTAGTTGAAAACATAGAATTTAATATAATACAATTAATAATTTTTAAAGTTTTCATAATTTACATTTACGAAATATTAAATATTGAAAATTTAAAAAATAATTTTAAAACTCAAATTTGATTTGTATTTAAGGCAACCACCAGATAATGCATTTTGGGTCTATTTGTTAATTACTATAATAAGATTCACTGCTGATTGTTGCACATTTGATTTGCATTTAATAAATTTCAGATAAAAATCAATTGTAGTAATCGGATCAGAATCAGAAGTAACAAAAATTAAAAATATTACAAGTTGGAATTATTAATGACGATTATTAATAATATATAAAATTTCAATCTGTTTCGTACTGAACAAAAAGTATTGTTAATCCTTAACATTTCTTTATCGAAAGCTAACAAACACTTCTTTTAAAACATGTGCTTTGTATATCCAAAAACAAAAAGATTATACTTAAACTTATTAATAAAATAAACGTTTAATAAAATCACAATATCAGATCCACAGTCAAAATAATTTTCTCTTGTATATTTATTACTTTTCTTACAAATTTTTTTGTGTTATTATGTAAATACGAGTATGTGTTTGTATATAAAATTAAATTATTTTTTAATATATTCCAAGAAAACAGAATGGAACGTCTCATCGAACAGATAAATAGATTCAAACTAAAATTTATATTTCGTATGCATTCGCATTGTGGTAAAACAATATTATACAATACAATTAAACACCAAAAGAGCACTTTTTATAAAATACTTATACTCTTATTTTAGTCATGATTTTATAGTAAATTTTATAGTATTTAAAGCTTGGACATAGCAACATAGCAGAGAAAGAAAGTTCGAAAGATTACTCAAATATTTTGTCCATCCGAATTATTTTAGTATAACTTGTGCTTTTGTAAACCAATGCATTAAGCTTTTTTCCAACTTGATATTTCGTAAATAGTACAAAATTTATAGTAAAATATTTGGTAATCTTGGAGGTTATAGTGTAATATTAATAGTTGCTGAAATCATATCACAAATCAAATATACATAAAATATTAATGCTGCTTTTAAAGGCATATTTTCTAGTCTTCTTCAAAATTGAATCCTAAAAAAACTATTTTTCTATATTATATATTAAAGACTGGAACCAATTTAAATTTACTAGGAGCTAGGAGTAAAATTTTTTGGAAGAAGAGTTTATATAATTTTTATTAAAAAATGTGTTGGGGGAATATAATTTTGTTAAATTTATACTAAAAGCAAAATAAGTGAAATTCTAGAAAAGTATAATAATTCAGCATATATTCTGGGAATTCTCAATTATATGAGTTTTTTCATTTTATGTATGATTATTTAGATTTAAAATTTTGGGAAGTATTTCTTAAATTAGAAAAATTAGTTCTAAAAGAAATTAAATAAATTTAATTATTATTTAATTGCAAATTTATAAAATATTGGAAAAATATCATATTTTATAATATTAGCAGTATTCGAGTTGAATTTAGTTTAATCTGTGAAAAACGGTTTACAAAATTTTTCGGTTTAAACAAAATTATAGCAATTTTAAATTTTATTTCTTTATGCAAAACGTCTAAATATTTTTTTTATTAATTTAAATTTAGTTTTCTAATGTTTATGCTTTATAATTTTTTTCTTAGACATATTATTCGATTTGTTAACTAAAGAATAGAAAAGATACAGTTTTATGGTAATAAATTCATGTTAATTCCACATACTCAATTTAAAATCCATACTTAATTATGTTTCTTATATAAATTATCTTTATATATTTACAATTGCCTTTTGGGTGTAATTTTTATTTTGAAGAAAATTTAAGGATCTATAAGAAAAATTGTTGACTATTTAAGATGTTTTGTTTTTTATTCAAATTTTTTATGGGATGGTAAACGAAAATGTAATTTTCAAGATTTTGATTATTTAAAACAATGAAATTGTGTGCATCTGAACATTATACTCAGCTCTAACCAATAACATTGTAATGGTGAATCTGCATATGTGGTTTTACTAAGTAATAGTGATAACTAAAGTATGTCATAAATTCAATCTATTATTTCATGAAAATAAAAGCGTGACAAAATTTTTGACTATAATTAATTATTTTATTTATCCCTATTTTGCAATTTGTTTTTGGTCAAATATATTTAATGGCATATGGTACACTATTTATACTGCTATAATTTAAAATCAAAAGAATTACCATTTTTTAGAATTTAATATACATATATCACACTACGCCTTACACTAATTTTCGTAATTCATTTTGTTTTAAATGTCCCAATTCTCGGAATGAAAAGAGTATCTAAAATATAAAGTAGATTAAAAGTTGTATAATTTGAATTAGCATACTTTGAAAAGGAAATAAAATAACCATAAACTATTAGAACTATTAAATTAATTCTACCATAATCTTAGCGGATTTATTAAATATCAGATTAAGATTATATTTTCGGTATAACTTTCATATTCATGAGCTTTTCATTTCGTTAGTTTAAATTAAATGAATGGAATTAAATAAATGCTAGTTATAATAAATTAATGTAGTTATTTTATCTGATCAATCTTTATGTATACGTGGGAGAATACAATTGTTTTCTTATATTAATATACGATAATAAATGAATATTGCTGACAAAGGTGTAAGTGTAATGTGATTAATTTAGCATTACCAACCTCGAGCGTTATTTATATGATGATAATTTATGAACGGTCCTTTGTGCAAATGAAAAATAAACTGCTTTCAAAGGCGATATAACAATTCAAAATTCTTATCAATATTAGACAAAATTCAATAGAATATTTTTAGAATCATAAGGCAGTATGTAATAAAAATAGTTAATTTAATTAAGTGTTTATAAAGTTAAATAAATTTCCTCGAAAAATTTTTAGTTTACTTGTTTCATATTTATGTATGCAAATTAATCCAATTCTATTGCAACTGTTATATGGATTTAATTTGATTTAATTCTTTATGTCTATTTATAAATATTTTGTATTAATCATTTTTTTCCATTACATACTGCCTTATGATTCTAAAAATATTCTATTGAATTTTGTCTAATATTGATAAGAATTTTGAATTGTTATATCTCCTTTGAAAGCAGAAAGCAATATATCTTTCAACTATTTGATTTATGGTTAATAGTTACGAAGATAAATTTTATGTATGGTCAAAGGTTAATTAGATTCTTCACATATATATTTGCCACCCCTCCTGTTGCTTAAGATCGTTCTCAAATCGTCATAATCACTTAGATATCTAAAAACAGGTAAAATAAATACGAATAATGTTGTAGTAGCCATATTAAATTGTATTAACTTAACCTTTATATTTTATTTTTCAATGTTATATTATAAAATGTATATATGCACCTTCGCCACGAGCTAAAATGTTATTTCAATTATAATTGAAGAACCGATTGTATATGAAGAAAGAAATCTTAAGAAGAATAACTCGAATTTTTCTGTACTATAATTCTTTAATAAACATATACGATATACATATATACATATATAAATGTTCAAGGATAATTTTGAAATTACTAATTAACAATTATTTTGGATAAAATTATTTCGGCAAAAATATTGACAAAGTTTAAACATACTATATTGACAATGAGTCGTCATATATTAGTACAATATTGTGGCATACATTATAATGTCGTATAAAAAGACTCATATGTTTTTATGAAATATCAATTTATTTTCTAAATTATTTTACTTATCGTGCATATTATGTTTCTTTTGTGTTCTTGTAGGTTATACTTTATCACAGGTGGATGATACTTAATTATTGCTAAAATACGTTAAATAAGTGGTTTTTTCGACATTAAATTAATTCATTTCACTATGATCACCTGTGCACAGAAAATATTAGTATTTAATATATCTACCATTAAAAAATGGAAGCAAAAACATTTCAAATAAATATATATTTAGTTATGAAGATTATGATGTATGATAATGATAAATCATTTCCATGGACATCAATGCATATATGACTTCGTGTTGATTCCATTATGAAAATAGTTTTAATTTTTAGATTTCTTCCGAAAATTCCTGTTTGCCAGAAATATTTTTCTCAGAATTAAATGTACCAAAATTTTTTTTTGTTAGTTATGTTGGTGGACACTAAATATAAGGAAAATAACTAAGAATTATTAAAAATGATAAAATGTTCAATTTATTTTTTAGTGTCCTTGAAAAAAGTACTTATTCTCTTCTAACTTTCTTATAACCTCTGAAAGTTTATTCACTCCTAAAACATCAAATTTACATTATTTCGTAAATCAAATTCCATATTATAATTTATTATTGTAAGATTTATCAAATAACTAAGTCAATTATTAAAATATAAAAATGTCCTTTAATAATGTCTGTACAAATAAAATCGATCCTATTTAAGGATTTTCAGAAAATGTGAAAATTTCAATCAAAATATTATATGTACATACAACATACATCAAAAAGTTTATTTTATTTGTTTTTAGGATTTTTATACGGAAAAAATAGATAATCATAAAATCCTTAGACGCCAAAATGTCACTATTTCTATACTTGATATATTATTTTTTATATAAATAATTTTATTTTATAATTTTCAATTTGTCGTAAAATTTTTATTTTGTTGTTGTGACGGAGAATATAAATTGCAAAAGTACATAAAAAAATATAATAAAGATTTTATCTTAAAAAAAAAATTCGAAACTCAACACTAAACGTTTTTTAGACACCATATTTTATTTTTACCTTTACAAAATTAAGTTAAATAAACAAAATCAAGAAAAGAACGTAGTACTTAAATGATATTGTAAAATAAGAATCGAAATGTTGTAGCCAGAATTTTTGTTTGATGATACTTTGATTTATATAGAAGTGACACGAAAAAATATTATATAGTTTACATTAAGAACACGATGTTGTGTTATATCCTTGTTAGTTAAGTTAATAACATGGTACATAATTTTATGCACATTGAAATGTTTTATTTGATTGTCAGAAATAGGAATTCTAGAAAAAGAGCTTTAGAAAATAGTATACATATATAATATATAGCTTCTGGTCTCATTACGAAGCGTATAATCTCATTTTTGGTATTAGTAATAAAAATTAATTCAAAATAAATTTGATTCAAAATAAATTTGATTATTATAAATGTATTTGTGATTTAAAAATAAATTGTCCCTTATATTTATAGACAAAATCAATGTTACCCACAATGTGTCCTTCATTCTCATTTTGGTCACATATATCGGAATATTTACTCCACGGATTAAAAACTGTACAAAATAAATCGATTAAGGATAATTTAGACGTTCCATTATTAACACTATTTCGTACTCTTAACTCTATACTAAACTATTGCGTATCCGTATTATATTGCTTATCTAGAAATGTTAAATAAATATTAGTTGTTAGTATTATTCTATATCCAAAATAACAGCTCCAAAATAATACTCCTATAACATTTACTTTTCTTTCACTATTCATTCCTACGATGCTAGAAGATGATCCAATATTATTTTGTCTGTTTTTACCACAAAAATTCATATATTTATTATGTTTTATATGTATGTATATCTAAATGTAACAAAATTTTATATCTTATATAATTATAATACCCATACCGTTGGATGCTTTTCCTCTTGCACTTTTTCCAAAATAATAAAATGTTATACATATAAATGTACATGAATATATAAAAAAAATACGCTTTAGAAGATATCAAAACGATAAAATAATATTCTATGAAAATATATTTTACTTAAAATTCTTTATAAATATGTTTTTTAGGAAAATGTTAAAAATATATTTACGAAAATTAAAGAACTCGAAAAATTCTATAAAAAAATCCATGACAACTGAAAATATTATTTATATACGTACTAGTAATTAATCAAAATATTATTACTTACATTAATAAAAAAAAGGTTTAAAAATTGTATGCAAAATGATGATACAATACTGATAATATATTCCATAGATAATTGTCTCAAAGAAAATTTTCGAATTGTTATCCTATGGTTTACAATTTAATATTAACAACAAGAGAAGGTATCGAAGTTTATTTTAAATACTGGAAATTTTAATTGTATATATGTAATAATAAATTCCTATAATTTATGAAGTTACGTATTTTATTGTCCTTCTAGATCTACAATTCCAAATAACAAATTGCTTCTGTATAAATATTAAATAATTTCATATCCACGTCACATGTCTCTTATTTATACCAACAAAATCATCCCACAAATACTAAAGTTTTTGATGGAGAAATATCAAAAGTAATAATATACCAGAGGATTTACATAATATCCTTTTTCATTTCTATTTTTATTTCTTTATTTTCAATGTGTTCTACCAGAAATTTAATCCTATTTTATCGTGGGTTGATCTGAAACTTAAAGATATGGAAAATATGTAGCAGAAATAAACTTTTCAAAACGAATTCTGAATTCGAAATAAATAAGAAAAATGTAAAGTTGTCATTTGATTTCGGGTTTTCTATCATAATATGTAAATTTCCAGAGATACAATGTTTCTCAGGTAAGAAGACACGAGTTTTGAATTATTATAGGAAAAAAAGTTTGAATAGAAAAATTAAATAGACTTTAAATCCGTTTATTGACATCATGGTTAGACAGGATCTTATAAAAACCGAAAAATTGCTTTTGATGAGATAATTCTTTTTAAAGTAGTAAAGATTTTAGTATATTTTGGGAAATAAATTTAATTGACAAAAATATAAAGCGATTTCCTGAGAATAGTGGAGAAAACTGATTAAAGGACTATTTTTTAAACTTGAATGTTTATATTGATGTAATTTTTAAAATAAACTGCTACCAAATTTACATTTTAAAAAATTATGATGTAAAAGATAATAAGAAAATATAAAATAGAAATATTCACATTAAATTTTTTTGCACCAAATTCCAATAATAATGAACGAAACGTTTACATTTATTTTTTATGTTTATATTTTAAATGAATTTGGAAAATATTCTTTATTTTATTATTGTTCCCAGAAATATTCGTACAAATTTTAATATTTCTCATTAATTTTTTTTTAATTAAATTTTACAAGAAGTAATAAATGAAATATTTAATTAGTATGAAATAATGGAAAAATACATTATAAAAAAGTGAATCAAAAACATTGAATTCTGTGAATTTTATTTCCGCTGCAATCTGCTTCTTTTTTATAAATAATCATAGCTATCAAAAATGAATTATTATGAAAATAAATATTATTAATAATAATGAGAACTTGCACAAAATAGTCAACATCAAAGACATAATTTCTGTAAAAAAAAGCTAGATAGGTGGCGTTTTTTACAGAAATTGTGTCTTTGATGTTAACTATACCATTTTAAATTTTAAATTTAGACGTTGACTATAAATTAAATTCGTATTACATTTTCATAATTTCAATATTTAAATCTACTATTTATTTCTATAGCATATTTATTATGCATAGCTTTTATGAAAATTAATTATTTTCAAAAGGTTTAATTTCAATTTTCTATTTAATATAAATTGATTAATTATAAATATTTGCAATGGTATAATTTGATTAAAAATTTTATAATTAAAAAATATTTTAAAATATTTTAAATTTAAGCTAATTGTTTGTAATTTATTTCTTTGGTTGAAATATATTTTCATTAAAAACTTTCGATGTAAATCTATGAATAACAAAATTTCTAAAAGTTTACTAAGTGGTTTTAACCTTTTTGTTAAAATTTAAAGATAACAAAAATTTTAATTTAACATATCAGTTTACTGAAGCCAAAGAACAAATAGCCACGAGGAAAATAATTAATGTGGCAAATTTTTATCACAAAATTCATTCATCGTAAAACCAATATCGTTAATAGTTTTCCGGCGAATATTTTCGCATACTGAATAAAAATTAATTTCGCACAATAAACAAAATAAAATTCTATGTTCGTTACTGAGCTACTGTAAAGTAGTTTCATAATAATGAGCTTTTTTTCTTAGTAATATCAAATTTAATACTTATAATAGCTTCAAAGTGCTTATATTCAAAAATATCTAGTATTAGAGATTTTGATAAAAAAAATAGAATACGAGATTTGATAAATATAATGGTTTAGACTTTAAGTTTCTTTCAACTTCATCTGGCTTAAATAATATATGTACTTATATTTTCTATGAATGCTCTATCACTATCAAAAATATAAAGCTAAAGCATAAAGTTATTTAAATAAATTAAATAACAATATTAGTACAATAGTATAAAGATTTTTATTATGTATAATATAATCTTAATCAAGTACATTTTCCCCCACAATTAACCAAATAGAGATCGAATAATTAAACAGATTAGAAAGAAGATGAAACTTTTACTTCTTAATTTGATTTGATCACGAATAGAATAATAAATTAGTTATGGTAGTGGTATTATTTAGATTTAGAAAGAGTCTTGTATTAGACATAAAAATTATTTATAACTAAACTTTTATTAGATAATTTTTATTCTGCATTATTATCAATTAATTTTTCAATACGTATATTTTATTTTGTACTCTAAATTCTAAATAAACTTAATCAACAAAATCAATAAGTGAAACATCCTTATTTTCGGAAGGTCATTTCTTTGTAAGGAAATATTTAAAAATTCCTTTACGTTTACGTAATGTCAACAAAGCCATAATTATTCAATTTTGTACATTTCTTTCTTATATCCATGTATACATATTGAGATATTTTCATCCTTCCGACTAAGCCAATGTTCAAATTTTCATTCAAATTATTTTATCCCTTAATCACCACTTACTTATACATCCATATATCAATTTCCATTTTTATAATAATAAGTATATTAAATTAAAGGATTTTACTGTAAGTGTACAAGCGAAATATTATTATTTTCTTGAACTTTTCAAAAAAATTCTAAACTTTATATATTTTTGTTATATAAAATAAAAATGCAAATGAGTTTACAAAACTTTGTACAAAATTAAATGATCTTTTTCAAAATAAGGACTTTTGTGAAAATTTTATCAAATTCCAACTTCCAAAAAAAAGTAAACTTATAATATAATTACAATTTAACTTTTAACTTTATGGGTGTCACATATGCCTCCTATATATGACAGTTCACTTTATCCCTGAAATTAAAGGAGTTTTATTGGATTGTATAAAAATTAAATAAAAGAATTATCCCGAAATATAGATAAATACATAATATTATACAAAAGTTTGATCGTAATTGAATTTCATGCATTAGATGAATTGTTTAATATTTAATTTAAGGACAGATAATAATATTAATGATATTATTTATATTCCTTCGAAGTCGTTTTTATTTTTAAAATGCACGTAATACGAGTTTAGTTTTACTATAAAATAATGGAATTTTATTATAATTCGTTTTTAGAATTTAAAATTTAATTTATTGTATGGAACATAAATGTAAGTATCTCAGTATTGAAATTGAAACTTTAAAAACAAACTTTAATGTGAAAAATTTACCAAAAATCATTTTAAATTTTCTTCACAATTATTTAGCTTATTTTGTTAGCATACAATGCATAATTAATTTTCTATTGAACAAAAAAATGAAAAATGTTTGGAAAGTTCGAAATGATTTTAAAAGTTTAAAAGCTATTTTTAAAATCTACTCCAAAATATTGTACAATTTTAATATAAATCTAGTTTTATTATATTTAATTTTAACAAATTATAAATTCAACCGAAAATTCTTCAAAACTGACAATTATTAAATAAATTATGTACCAAAATACCAAATTATTAGAAAATTTAATAACAACATTATTGACCTTACTTCAAAAATTAAATTCTATTCATAAAAATCTTGAAAAGAGATTTATTTAAAAGAATTTATAGACTATATTACGAGTACATCAAATTTAATTAATAGAGATAATTTATGCCTATTAATTATATATTTAAATAAAACTCAAGAAATTATCGGATAAATTTTGTTATGAATACTGACTAGTTCCGAATCTGGATTTCTGGTATGTAAATTAATATAAAACTAAATAGAAATATGATAATATTCAGTTCCTTCCATAGCAAAATACATGTAATAAATTACATAATGTTATGATGTTATCTGTAGTTTCCTAATTAATTCAAAATATTTTTTGTACTAACTATTAAATGTGAGTTTCTGATTAAATTTATTTATTAAATATAATTATCAAATTATTAATCATTATGTGAATTAAATATTAGAGTTATAAAACTATCAGTATACACGATTTTTATAATTTATTTTAACATTATTAATATTCCTTTTTATTATAAAAGGAATATTAATAATGTTAATATAATATGTAATATTTAAAAATGTAGATGAACTTCCATCCGGCAGAAAATTTATTATAATCCATAAAAGATTACAAAATGATTAAATTAAAATAAAATAAATAAAAGGAACGTAAAAATAATAGGAAAATATTAAGGACATGTTATAATATTTATGTATAAATGAATTTTATGATGGATTAAATTATTTTAATTACATAATCAATTAATAGAATTTTATTACTTTTTCAAAAACGTTGTTAGGTTTGCTTAACTTTATTTAAAATAAATTTTAGAATTAAACAAACCACCGTTAATTTGTAAGAGTTCATGTAGTATGGTAAAGAACATACCAAGTGAAAAAAATTGAATTGAATTTAATTATTTTGCAATTAAGGTAAAGGTAATATTATTTTTATTAATAACCGTCATACATGTGACACAAATGTGAGAGTTTTTTTATTAGGATTAAAAATGTATAGATGATCGTTTTGGAAGTTTGTAGATACTCAAAAGAGACAAAGTATACATTTTATCACATGACTTCCACTTTAAGACTGAACTTGAAAAAAGTTTGAAGCAAACTAACGACATTAATCGGTTTTTATTACAATTAAACTTTATATTTGTTTGTATTTAACTTTCAAGTTATTTTTTAGAAAAAGAAAAATTTTTTATACTAATAAAAAGTTTTAAAATAACAATCTTCTATTCAACTTATCAATTGAAAAATTAATTGAATTGAAAACTTTATAAAGTTTTATAAGTTATTTTAAAAGTTTAATTCAAAATTTCTGTAAAGAAAATATAAAATTTTTATATTGTAAATTTTACATTTTTTTAAGCGTTGCAATTTGTTGAAGAACATTTAAAAGTTTTGATATAATAAAAAAAATAAGTATAATTTCGAAGTTATGACTAACAAAATTATAATTAGCAAACTATGTATGATGTACGATGATGAAATCCTTGTAATAAAATTCATCTACATTTTTAAATGGGCTTAAGTGGAAAATTGGTGAATGTTCTCTTCTTTGATATTATGTACAGATTGTAAAGAAAATCTTGTCACATAGATTTTTTTTAAGTAAATTGATTTTAGTTATTGATTAAAAGACAGTAACTTAATTTTAATCAATACTTTATTCAACGATTTTAAATTTTGGTTATTTCTCTTGAGTATTCCATAAAAAAACAGAGAATTTTAATAAATAACCAAAAAAATATAAAACAAAAACAAAAAACTACAATTATTTTAATTGGAAAGAAAATCTTGTCACACACTAGTTATTTGTTTTAAAAAACGCAATCTTTTGCGTCGTTGAATAAAGTATTGATTTAAATTAAGTAACTGTCTTTTAATCAATAACTAAAATGAATTTACTAAAAAAAAATCTATGTGACAAGATTTTCTTTACAAACTGTATATGTAAAAAACGTTTAAATACCATGTTATTACCATGTTATTGGTTAAAAATATAGCAATCTTTTTCTGATATTTATGTTTTATATACGAAATTAATTTTCAATTTGTTCGCTATAACCTGCTATAGCAAATTACAAGATATTTCGGTTTGGATATTTTTATTAAATTATTTTTATAATTGTTTTTATTAAATTATTATTAAATTATTTATAGATTCCGAACTGAAAATTTTACTCTAGAAATTAATAAATTTTATTTTATAAATATTTAATTAATTACCGTATATAATATAAAGGCCGTGTATAAAAAACTGGAAACATTAGGTGGCCAATATGAGTAGTTCACCACAGCAAAATATTTTTGTTAAGAAAGTTGAAATAACGAGTTTGTGGATAAGACGTAGAAATTGTATAGAGACGACAGAAGGAATCATATTTTTCGTGGTGAAATTTAATAATATACACGCTCTTTTATTTTCTGTATACTATAATAATAGAAAAAGGAATAAGGATGAAAAAAATATAGACAAATGGAAAAATATGTATGAGATAGAAAGGGTAAGTAAATATATGTATATTTCTGATTATTTTTATCTATTATTATTTTGAACATAAATTTAGAAACTCATATTTGGAATTTTATATTTATTTTCAATTTTGTTCTGTAAAAAAATAATATATGTAGGTACTTTATACGAAGCAAAAATTCTACCTGTTTTGGGTTTTTTAAACCAAAGGATTTTAAAGGATACAAATTTCATTTATTTTTTCAAATTTCAATTTTGTATTTTTATTTATTTTTCGTTAAAGATCAACGAACTTGCGATCGTACTAAAATTATGAATAATTAATTATATAGGAAATACAATAACAATAATTGTGTATTGATTTTTTGTTTAAAATTATTCCTTTATTAATTTATCTTTACGTAATTAATTAAATATTTATAAAATAAAATTTATTAAAAGTAAAAAAAAATACGCGCAATATATTCCCAATTATGTAACATTTGTAAGGTTTCATTTAGATAAAGGATATTCTAAAATTTAGAGACAAAATTTGGAATAAGAAAAAGTAATCGAAAAGTATAAATACAAATGAAGAATTGTTTCGTATTTTAAGTAATTCATTTTACTATAGTCTCTAATCTCTATTTCATAAGTATATACTAAAATTTAATGATGTTTTGAAATTAATCTACTATCTACTCAAGATAATACGAGATAATAAGATAATAAGTGTACTCTCGTTAATTCGATTCTCCAGGGGAATAAAATATACATCTAAATAAGCGATACATCGAATTAAACGACTAAATGTTTTTTAAATTTATTTTTTTTTTATTTTTATATTTAACAGTTATAACGATTTAAATTTATTTATTTACTTTAAATTTTCACAAAAAGGGCATCTTGCTCATGCAGATATATAAAAAAAATCTTTTTAAACAAATTTAAACTATGTATTTAAATATTGTAAAGTACAATAATTGAAATTAACATGGTAACAAGAAATAAAATGAAATAAGAACAAGAATAATAAAAAGTAAAACAAACAAATTATTGTTTTTTGCAAAAAAACTCAATATTATTTAAACTATTGAAAAAATCATGTGGCACATTTCGTTTGTGTTGCAAAAATTTACGAATATTTTCTATATTGCTAATCACGTCGTATTCGTCTGGAATACTTTCTCTTTCTACACCAACTTCTACTTCATCCAATGCATCATTCACCGCTATACTTGTTCTAGTTGTATTTTCTATTATGTCCATATCTGACATTATGTCCCCAATGATTATGTCATCATCAAATTCCACGTACTCGCGGCAACTTTCATCAGTAGGAATAAATACAACATCTCGAATTAATTCAAAGTTTCTGTCTATTTCTTCATGAATAAAATTTTCTTCCGTAGCAGCCAGTTGTGCCAAAGGTATATCATCTTCGAAGTCATAGTGATCATCTTTATCATAAAACCCTGCGTTTCGGAAACAGTTTTGGATAATTTGTTGGCTTATTCGTGTATCCCATATTTTTGATAATAAGTTAATGGCATGCAATAATGTAATTTTTTCAAATTCAATATTTTTTTCCACACTATCAAGCATTTTTAAAATTATTTCGTTCCTGTAGTGTACTTTTACGGATCTTATAATGCCTTGGTCCATTGGCTGCAGAATGGTTGTCAAATTTGGGGGGAAATATTCCAGCTTTATTGCTTTTAATTTTACTTGAATATCTTTTTTGTGTGCTGAACAATTATCGAAAAAAAATAAAACTTTTCGATTTTGCTCCCTGAATTTTTTATCTAGCCTCACTAGCCATTTTTCAAAAATGATTCCATTCATCCAAGCTTTCGAGTTAAAATCATATTCTACTGGAAGGCTCTTTATAGTTCTGAAGCAGCGTGGTGTCTTAGATTTACCAATATGTGGATATCCATGTGTTGCACTAGCTATATTCTCTTTATTTTTGTAGATTGTTGACAGGCTATTAGGTTTAATACCAAGCTCCGTTGCTACATCTTTGATCTTCCTCCCCTTTTCAATTTCAGCAATAGCTTCTAATTTTTGTTTTATATTTAAACTACAATATTTACCTCTTGATGCCATTTTTATGGTAAAATAATAATAATAAAAATTAATTTATATGACGTTAAAAAATCTAATTAAGCGATAAGATTACTATAGATTTTTTTTTTAAATTACATCTAATTAAACGGATATCGAATTAACCGTGAATCGAATTATCCAGTACATTTTCTATTCAAATCCTATGGCCGTTCCTAAACATCGAATAAAACGGAAAATCGAATTAACCGATAGTCGAATTAACGAGATTCTACCCGTAACAAAAATGTTATTTCATTTTAATTACTTTTAGATATACTTTCGTTATAATTGATTCTACTAAATTATGGAATTGACATGCATATAACAAAATTTAATTATAAAATGTGTCAAATGCAAAAATATTTTTACAAAATCTTCAAAGAATTTATATTTTTTTTTTAGTCTTTGAGATTCTTTTATAATATCAATTTCCGATTATTATTTTTTCAGAATATCCTAAAAAATAAATAAAGAGGAAGTTAGGAAATCGAATAAACGAAATTACTGCTTTGAAATTTTCCAGCAATTTTCTTTTTTCATACATTACTGATTTGTCCGTAGGCATTTTTTATTTTCTAATATTACTTACATATATGTATATAAATTTACATCCTTTTTTAATTTAACTTTAGTAGTTTTAAAATTTGTATGTAGAATTATTTCTTTATAATTTTCGGATAATAAATTGAATATAACAATTTGGATTTTGGCTGTTATATTCTTGACCATTTGTCTCTCAGAAGATAACATAAGAAATATTATAACTAAATTGTTGTTTATTTTTTTGTGCAATTTAAACGGATGGAAACTGGAAAATACAAAGTTTGATTTTGAAAAAAAGACCAATTTGAATTGAAAATAACTTGTATTTATAGGAACATATGTATAAGTTTCATAATTTGTATAGTTTCAGCTAAAATTTAAATTTCAATATCACAAATTAATTTATTTTTCAATATAAATAATAAAATTATCCTAAAAAGAAAAACAAATATAAAAACCAATTATATATTTTATATTTACCAATTTTTCAATTAACTATAATTGGTTTTTGGTTAAATTTCCATTCATATTTAAAATATTAATAATTATAATAAAAAAATATTGATACAAAAAAAAAATTCAAATATTAAAATAAATTAAAATTGTTATCTCAATCAGTTTCTGTGTCAAAGTAACAACGTTTTAAAAAGAATTACTAATTCAACCAGTGGAAAAATATTTTAATTTGAATTTTTGCCATCAAAATTTTGATCAAATGAAGTTATTTTTTTTTTAATAAAATAAAAATATTAGCCGTTTTATATACACGACTGGAATAACAAAAAATGTTTATTAAAAATTGTATAATTACTGTTGAATCTGAATTTTACATTACCAATGAAAATTTGAAAACAAAAATATTGAATTTTATTCAAATTTCATCTCTTGGTTAGGTGATGTACTAAAAAATATATACTATCTTCATCTTTAAATATTTATTATGTTGTCAATTTAATATCAATTTAAACTTACAACATTTTAATTAAAAATATTTTAAAGAATTCAATTTGGATATAAAAAAAATATTTATTCAAGGACAACGTTTAAAATATTTTCAAGAAATATAAAATATATTTTTTTCAATAAATTAATTAAATTAATGATATCATAATTGTGGAACTCACTTGCATTTTACAATTTACAATGTAGCCCAAAATAGGGGATTTACAATTATTTATTATAGTATGTATTATAAAAGGAGGTTAACGTTAAAGATGAAATAATAATTTGATAAATAATTTATAATATTATTTTTTTTACATGATTGTGAGGAAATTTATGAATAAAAATATATATGGATCGGAAGAGAAATTAAGTCGTATAAATAATTTGATTTTACTATTGATACATGTAATAAATAAATGGATATTTATTATATCAGCCAATGATCAGGCAGAATTATTTAGACTCTTTTAGTATTATTTATATAAACAAATCAGATAAAATTAGTATTGGTCTTTTACCAAGACAAAATCTTTGTAAAAGAATAAATGTGATTTAAGAAAAATTTGGGAAAAGACCAATTTGAATTTTTAAAAGACTTATTTGACCTAAAAATGCTATAAATTCCTATAGTATATATATAAAATAGTAACAAAATTATTTTAAGTATAACTTTCGTTTTGGTTTGTTATTTTACTGGTATATTTTTGCTTCATACATATATATATTGTAAATATATGAAGCTTTTTCAATTGTAATCCGAAAAAAAATACGTTCTCATTTATTTATTTTAAGAAATAAAGAGATAGGACAAAAAATGAAACAATAAGCTTTAAAATGGAATACTGAAATATATACTATATTGTATTCAAAGATAAAGTCCATTGTGACCAAACAAATTGAATTATGTTACAAGATATTTTTATTTGTAATGAAAAAGCAAATAATTTTTGTACGAATTTGAATATCTAATACAATTTCATTGTTTTCAAAAGTAGATTGAAAAATACCTGAAGGCAACTGACTAACAAATTAACAATTTTTCCATAAAAAAAAACTTTAAGGAAAGAATATTATGATTATTTCGTATGTAAGTTCTTTTGTAATGACGACAATTATAAATTAAATTAATTTAAATTACATTTAGAAAACGAATTTATAAAAATAAGAGTTTCTGTAATAAAACTAAAAGAAAATTATATAAATTCAATTTTTATTCACGTAATTTCTCGATTGATAAATGCAGAAAAAATAAAGTTAATTTAAAATGTAAATAACAATGTGAATCGATGTGAATTATTTTATAAAATTGTCTTCCTCAAATCAAATAAAATTTTGTGGTTAATTTACAACAATTCAATTCAAATGTACATTTATGACTATACATAATTAATAGTTTTGCATTATTAAATCAAAAATAATATATAATATAGTAATAGTAGCATTTACCAGTAATACATTGAGCATAATTATTTTATATAATAAAAATAATTATATGAAATTTCAATGGTTATGATTAGCTTGTCATTATAAATTTATTTCACATTTAATGATGGCTTCCGATTTTTAGAGGTTAAATTAATTGATGTCAAAATTTATGGGATTTGAATTTCAACAATAACCAAATGATTTTGACGTGATCATTGATGCAAAAAATAATTTTGAACTATAATTATGTGCTATGTAGATACTTATTACAACTATAATTTAAAATTTATTAACTTCCGATTGAATCACATATTTAAAATAGCGTTTAGTTATACATTTTATATGCTGGTATATTTATTTATGCAGAATAATGAGTGCACCAATAAAGATTTTCCTTGCATTATTATATACTAAGCTCTCTTCTCTTTAAAGTCGAACAATGAATTGAAGTTTTTCTGTACACAACTGTATTTTGTTATCAAATTTCAAATCAATAACTTTTGGATGTATATAAATTATTCTGAATTAATAGTAACAAAAAGGGATAAATTATCCTAAATATCATTGTATGACATATATACCAAAAAATTTTATACAATTAAAGCGATCACAAACAAAATCATTCACTTTCGGAAATCTTTTTATAAAACTTTGTTTCATATAATTTATATTAAAACGAAACAGGACATAAGAAAAGGACTAAATTTATTTTGGAAACGTATCACTTTGACTATATAATTCTTTATTACATATCGTTCCAACTAATTTCATTTTAATTCTACATTTAATCGTATACCTATATTATTTAAGTATCAGTAGCGAAATGAAAAATGTATACAATATTAGATAACAAATCCTGCAAGGATTCTTTTGTCTTTTCTATATGATTTATTCATTTCATGTTCTACTAATAATATAAATAAAAAAAACTATTCAAACAGACAAAGGCAAAACGTAAAAAATATTAATTTCCACATCATTTTAGTGGCACGCACAAAGAATGAATGTTTGACACAAATAAAATATATACAAATAAATAAAATGAACCTTTTTCTTATTATTATTATTAAATAAAAAATTTGGAAGTAGGTATATTATGAAGAATAGAAAATTTCTTGATTTATACCTAAGTAATACAATAAACTAATTTGTCTTTAAAGCAATTATGTAATAAAATTAAGAAACTTTCTGCCTTAGAACTTAGAACATATTTTAACATTGAAAATATTTGTAGTTTCAGGATTCACAAAAATTCAATCGAATCAAATAAAATAGTATAATGTGGAAATTAACTTTCCGGAGATTCTGTATTCTGATGTGTATAATTGCGATAAAGAATGACCCAAAATGCAGTGATTTTAATAAATCAAATAATAATAGAAAATCAGCTGCATAAATCGCTTTAAGTTTTTATATAAATAAATATAATATACCTACATTATATAAATTACACTTCGATAAATATCCTTTTGCACACTACTAATTTATACAATGATTGCCCAGAATTACTATTTTTGGCAATCATTGTCTTTCTTTTTGCACATTATACATTTTTCAATTATAAATATTTTCATATAATGAATCTCTGTAAATATTAATGAAATTACAACTAATTGTTAAAATATAAAACAATTATGCATATCGACTATTAAATTACTATACATATATAGGGAAATTAGATATCGCTAAAAAAATTTAATTTAACTCGCACTAGGTGAGTGTGTAATAATACAAAATTAAATATCTTTCAGAATTATAAAGTAAACAATAAATGTAAACAACTAATGGATATAAAAGCGGACACTTTAATCCCGATATTAAATACAATTAAGTAGCATTAGTCCAATATAATTAAATATATGCAAAATTTCTAAAGAAATCATATTCCATATGCATTAAATGCTGCATTAAAAAATATATATAAATAATAAATATTAATTTAAACTAACTAAAAATACATATACATATAGAAATGTTTACTTATTTGATTAATGAAATAGTAATTTAGGAGAATAATTTAAATTTTGGAATAATATAATTATATTAATTAAAAATTAACATTTTCATCAAACACCTAAATTTATGAAAATAGTTGATTCAGAATAGTTAAATTGGTTCAACAAAATTATAGTATAGATATTTTTAGATATTTATATAAACATCAAACATGTTAAAAATGAAAGAAAATTAATTAATTTCCAATAAATTTATAAAATCAAATTATTATGTACTTTAGACCAGACAATATGCTCTTACGTTTTATAGAATCGTATTTGTTCATTTCATTATTATACACAAGTTCTGAACCAAATAATAAGAATCGATATGTTGTGTGTGATGTTGACACTTTATCGGAATACGTTTCAGTCTTGTACGTGCTTTATATAATTTAATTAGAAGAAATAATTGAATTTTTCTATTAAGTATAAACTTGATTATTTTTACCTTTCAATTTAAAAATTACTAAAACTAAATAATAAAGGATAACATTTATTTAGTTAGGATAAGAAATAAAAATGTTCGTGCAACTAAAAAAATAATCATTATTTCATAGTTGAATTCCTTATTCGCTTTTGTTATGGGTTAAACTTTGCATATTTTTTTTGGTAACCTGATTGACTCAGCAAAATAGAGTTTTTTATGATCTGATATAATTTTATTTTATTTTGTTTAGTTATATTACAAAAATCAATTTCTTAATTAAAGATGATAATATTAACTAACAGAATTCTTAAATTCTTAATGGCTGAAGTTTAGGTGTTCAAAGTCAAAATTTGAAATGAATTACCATAATAAGATGCTTAAACTTAATAATAAATCTAAATCATATATTCCGTAAATGTTCAGATATTTTAAATTTTAGTCTTTTACAAAAAAAAATAGCTCTATGCCAATGATATTTTTTTATAAATACTTGAAGTGTTGCCTTTTATTACTTCAAATTCGTTCAGGAAATATTTAAATACATTTTTCATATACTGCTTTGGCTTTGTTCTATCAAGGTGGCAAATAAAAGAACACCCTAACCACCTAACCAAATTGTATCTTTTTAATAAGAATTTTCCAAAAAAAAAAGGAAAGTATGCTCCAGTAAAATACGACGACAACATCTTTAATTTGAATTATTGAACTTGAAATTATTTATATTTTTTATTTATCAAATTGAAAATTTTATCTAAATAAATATTGTAATTTAAAATGTGTCATTTTGTGGTTTGCTTTTGAAATATCACATCAAACGAAATAAACAGAAAAATTGGTACGTTTCTCATTAAGAATGTATGTACGTGTTTAAGTTTAATTAATTTGGAAATGTTTTTTTTTTTCAAAATTTACACAAAATTAAATTATCCATACAAAAACTTACACAAAACCAATAATTAGATAAAACAGAATTACGTTATCATAAGTAAATAAACTTGGCTGAAGAAAAATTGCTTGGCTCAAAGGACCGAATAGACCTACCTCGTAAATCTTTCCAAAACAAACAAAGCAGATAAAATCAAATGGTTTTAGTTGTAGATACTTTTTAATTCAATAGTTTTAATTAAATCAAATTGCATAAAATTTCATTTAATTTAAATTACAACTACAACGAAGTTTAATATATTCACTTCACTGTACATTATAATGGTAATTGATTTATTATTTCAAAAATATTAATCTTTAGTTTTGACATACATACATAAACAGTTCTATTATTGCTTCTAATTTAAGTTTTGATAAAACAAATTTTTGATTTATTAAATTTTCCGGTTTTGAACAATGTCAGGAAATTTAATTGTAAACCACCTAAGCGTATAATATTATTTTAATGCATACAGAACTGTAATGAATTTTAAGATGTGGACAAAATGTTTTTCTAATAGTTATACAGTAATTGTACTTCAAAAAAACAACTGAAAAGGTTACCAAAGCTCATTTCAATTATTTTCCAAATTAATGCAAAATATAGAACAAGGGGACACAAAATATTTTATTATTAGTCTTGTACAAAATATAAATCCAAAACGTATTAGCAGTGGATAGAAGACTCCTAGGTAACATTAAATATTTTATACATTTTGAAATAATTTCGTTATTGTGAATATGAATAAGTTTTGAATTGAAGGTAATTTTTTGAAAACTAAAAGATTTTCTTTGTTTGGAGCTCTTTCAGTTTTTCTTTGAAACTTTTTGCTCATATTTTTGGCGAGTATACAAAATTTAAATATTCTATCATTTTCAATGAAATATTGGTAGTAGTTATACCGTAGGCAGAGTGCTGAGATATTATTTTCGTCCTTCAAACTAATATCTCTACGGTACAGAGAATTTTTTTCCTTTCTAGAATAGCCATACAATATACAATCGATTTATGGAATTAAGTAACTTAAAAATATTTCCTATTGCTGATATTGCAATATTGACACTTTAATTTCATTCCACAATTCCATCTATATTCCATCTATTATTATAAATTTTTTACCATGCCAAAAACTATTAAATATCATGTACTGGCATAACCAAACTTTATTACATGAAAATGATATGTTATCCTTCTTAGAATTATTGTAGTGAGTCAGTAGACATTTCCACATATCGTTTTACATATATCTTTATATAGAAATTACTTATCTTGAAATATTTTATTAAAATCATACAAGAAAAGAAATCCTTAAACATTTTCAAAAAATTATAAAACATCAAATATGAACCTTTTTCCCAAGATAATTTATACTAATTCTACAGAGGACAATTTTAGTTAAAAAGGGATGCAAAATGGAAAGTACTTTCTTATTTATTTAAATTAAAAATCTAAATATGTATTATATATTTCTAATATCGTATTTGAATTATACAAAATAAATAATTTTACTTTGGTCATCAAAAGATCTAACATAAAGATTAATATATCCAAGACTTTTCATATTTTTTCATTAAAAATTAAGTTTTTAAAAGAAAAATCATTATTTTAAAAACGAATTTTTTGTAGAATTTTTCATTACTATAATTAATTTTTTTTAATTAAGATCTGATTAAGAATCGCAAATGAATACATTTTAGGTTTTTCAAGTTAGACGGAAACATCTTCCTGATATGAATTAAATAAATACAGTTACAACAAATCCTGCAAATTTTCATACTATGATTATGATTTTTCAACATAAGCCCAATTATACAATATTTGTTTTGGGTCATCTTTAAGCTCAACCAAAACGGTAAGATTGATGTGATGGCTTTCTTTGATCTATTTATAACAAAAGTTAATTCTTATGAAGAAAAAACATTAAATTAAAATTAGGAAACATTTTCATAAATTTTGGATAACGAACCCTAAAAATATCGTATTATGCTAATTTTCTGGTTTGTTCCAAAAGTTAAGGGTTTCTTTTTTTGTTTTGAATAAATTTAATAGAAAATTCAAGTAATTTATATAAGACAATTTATGTAAAGGTTTAAGATTATTTAAATGTTCAGTGATTTACTAAGTAATGTAAAAAAGAATTGAATATTATATATATTTAAGAAACCGAATTTTAGTTTTAAATTGTCTTCTGTTAGGAAAAATCTGTTAGGAAATTTTAAATTAGATTTCATCTTTTTTTTATTCAGATAACAAGGATACTATTTAGCAAACTGTAATGTGTAATCATTTCTTACGTAATTAATTTAAAATTCATCTCTAATCTCTTGGTATTGTAAGTATTAAAATTAAAATTTAATTAACACATTGATAAAATACATTAATTAAATTTGAATTATAATTTTCTTATATTATATACTTGTTATAAATGTTTAAATTTAATATTATATTTTTACTAAATTAATTTAGTTCAATATTAATAAAAAAACAGTAGTTTATTATTGCTTTTCTTATTCATATACTTTTAAATTATGTGCCATTACGTACTACAACCTTCTAAAATTGTTACATGTTATAAAAACCATTTCTACTTTATTTACTAGTAATAATTAGTTTTTGAATAAAAATAAACAAAATTAAGTTTTTGTTTAAAATAACGATTCAGAAAATATAGTTAATATTTTCAGTAGATTGAAATATACTAATTACACTAATCAAAACTAAACAAAAAGTTTAATTTGATAGTTTCTCAAATGTTTGCCACAATTTTAGTTTCGTTGACTATCTGGAATCGTTATATGGTGCAGAAGAGTAAAATAATTGACAGGATACGCTGTACTTTACAAAATCCTTTGTAAAATTTAAAAGATAAAATCAATATCTTCAACTTGTTCTAACAAAACTTTAAACTTCAATTTTTTTTTTTACTTTTTTTTATAGCATTCCTTTCAAGTTTATTTACAAACTGTAACACATTTAGAGAATTTTTCTTAATTCCTTTATAGGAATAATTAAATTATTTCGATGAATTAATTTCAAACATGTATTAATTTTCATTTTACGTATATATAACAAAAATTATGAAAAACCTCAAAATTTTCTCATCCTTTTAAAAATTTACTGACTTTGTGTGTATAGTATTTTGTGTGTATAATATTACACTTACTATCCTGTATAAAATACGAAGAAATTTTTGTTCTTAATTTGAAAAGTCAACATTGATACTAAATAAATATTTTCATATTTACTTTTATAAAAGTTCCAAACCTCACGTTAAACTAGGATCAACTTTTATGAGAATAGTAAAATAAACATTGAATACGAAAATAAAGTAATAAAAATAGAAATGAACCAAAAAGAAATACTTTAAATTCTTTGGATTATTTTTAGATATTCTTCTCCATCCCAAACTTGTATTGTTATTCTCGTGTCCTTATTTTGTAGGTATTTAAATAAATAGGAAATATGTGGTGTGAATCTGATATTCTCAACTCAACTTTAGAGCAAAAAAAAAAAAAAACTTATAATCTCGATATTATAAGAACAGTATAATAATTTTGTTAATGCTTCAGAAAATGTACGAATGAGCTAGAATTTAGTATGTGAACAGAGTTTCGTTAAAAATATATGGTAATAAGTTATTTTTAATTGCTTTTAGATCAGCTATAGGTAATGAGTTGAAAGAACCACAGTAAAAATAAATAACTAAATACGATTAATATTTTAACATAATATACATAATATATTTTTGTTATTTATGAAATATATTCTTCCGCCTAAAATGCTTCTTAATATCTTTGTTATAAGATAAGAACAATTTCAAACCGTCTTCTAAATTTTTTTCTCAAACTTTTGATTTTTTATTGTACAAAATTTTATGTTACTTTAGTCATTTTTAAAGACCCACCACCTAGTATAAGGACTGAATGGTACTTTCTTTGTCGTCAACATTATTCATTTATATAAAAAAAATTGTATTCCTGCTGGGATTTGTATTAAAAAATTTCCACGTTTATAAAATTATTTTAAATCTCTCTGTAAATAAAAATGAAAAATAAATATGATTAAAGAATATTATTATAATCATTATTATTTTAGTCAAGAAAAGCAAGTAAAATTATTTTTAAAAAATGTAAATAAAAATTTTGTTTTAAAATATTCCCGACGTATAATCGCAGTTTATCAGCTGGAGATTCTGAAATTGCAAATGTAAAATAATGAAAATATCCAAAAATTCTTGATGAAATCTATTTATGAATAAATGTTAAAGTAACTTTTTATTACCAAACATAAACATTTAAATAATTTATCAAATAATTTTCAATTTAATTAAGTTTATTTCAAATATGTAATTGAAAATTTCTTAATTTTACCTTATAGCATTTTCAAACATTTGAATCGTTTGAATTAAGTAAAGAAATATTAATTATTATAACTTAACGCCAATTATTTTCTTTCAAAAAATATTACAACCTTAAAAGTTTTCAATATATGATAACAAAATTATATTACATTATTTAATCCAAATTAACTCTTTTGTATTAAATTTATATTCATAATAATAAAACCATTAACTTTTTGACCAAAACTGAAAATTAAATTAATTTCAAAACTTTTTGACCAAAACTGAAAATTAAATTAATTTTTTGAATATTAACTTTCTTTATTCAATTTTTTGTTATAAATATAATTTCAAACTCTTGTGTGCTTTTATACAAAGGGTTAAAAAACCTTTAATTTTATTTTATTTAAAAAACTAACACAAACTTCTAAGCTTGTGATTGTTGGAAAATAAGTATTATTTTTTTCAAATTTTATTTATTTTCTTCTCTAAAATAGGAAATGATGTTATTTTTAAGTGGAAAATGCTTACCTTTATCACAATTCGTTTTGTTGTTTTTTTTTTTTATGGAAAATGAAGGTTGTAATTTCTAATCATAATTAGAAATATTATTAAAATGTATCTTCAAATTACTCCAATTCTGAAAAAAAAAAAAAAAATTGAATAAATTAAAGCTAAATAATTAGAAAAATACTTTCGTAATTGTATTCTAAAATGAAAATTCAAATTTATTTAAAATTTAAATTTTATGCTCCATTGCAATAATTCACAAAATTATTAAGTATAATAAAAAATTACAGACATTTTGGTGGTCTCAGGTTTTTCACTTTTCCAAAAACAATGACGAAAAAGTTTCAGATAATCAATTTCCAGAAATATCTAACAATATTCAATAATCAATCAATTTGTTTACTTAGTTAAATTACATATTATAGTGATAGTGAAAATTGTATAAATCCAATAAATAGTTTTAAATACTTATGGTCTTTATTAAAATTGATCTAAATGTATGCATAATTACTATTCCTGTTAATGACTAAAACTTTATGCTTCCAAATATTTTCATAATTTTATAATTTATATTATAAAAAGACAGCTATAATTAAAAACTTGCCTGCCAGTAAGTAGGTACATTATAATATTAAAAAAAAACTTTAAATTGAGCAATATTTTTTTAAAGTTCTTCGAACTTTATATTTTTAAATAAAGTCTAATTAATTAATGAAAAAAATACTTAATTAGACTTTCAAAATTGTATAAAATTATACTTAAACTTTAATACTCATAATGAATGTGCATAAAAGTTTAAGTATATTTTATGTATAAACTAACTGAAAATAGTTTAAAAATTCTTTTAACGTATACATATCTGTTGAATATGATAAATATTAATATAAAATATAGTTAACACTTCTCAAATTATACTTTTAGTTTTATATAGAAATTAGGTGAAAAAAGTTTTGGTACTTTTAATTGATGATAAAAATCATCAATTTAAAACTAAGTATGTATATTAAAACTTTAAATAGTTAAATTAATTAAATTTGACTTCGTGTAGCTAAATGCTAACAAAATGAAAACATTTTTTTACAAAAATTTATTTCCAAAGCACGCAGGATATTTAATATCCTTAATTATTTAGCCTTAATTTATACTGTCAGACTTTGCGACATTACTATTCAACTACAGGACATACTTATGTATATCTCTATAAGTAAAAAATATGTATACATTGTGTATATATACAAAATTAATATAATACTGCTGGATCAGGTTTAAAAGATTAACCTCGAACACTTTTACTTGCTGATGAAATGAAATGATATAAATTATAAATATATTTTATATAAGATCAAATAAGTGATTAACCTTTTATAACGATAAAATTAATTAATAAAATAAATTTATCTGATTAAGTGTTATAAACAATTTTCTTACTTGTCGTCAGTGACTAATTACTTTGGCACGTGTTTAAACTTTTACAATAATTTTCATCATTATTTTGAACTTACATTGTATATAAGATAGATTGAACATTGGATGTTGTCTAATGCTCTTTAATTCACACTATCATTAGATTTGTAATAAATATATTTCGTTTTATAAGAGTTTAATCAAATAGAAAAATTATTAAGAAAATTAAAATTAAAAGAAAACAATTTTCCTCTGAAGAACATAAATAAATACATGATAGAATATATAGCAAATAATAAATACCATGGCTGTGATATCCTGATAAATTCCCAACTGATTAAATAAGTTAATTAGTAAACATTGATAAAAAAAATCTACTATTAAGATATTATTAACATATGAATAAACTTGACATGTAATTTTTCAATTTTATAAAGGAAGTGTCTGAAAAATTAATCGCAAAATAAATTCATCGTGGAAAATTTGCTGTACCCAAATTTACTGCGATGCGATATGCAGAAAAGTCGTCTTATCGGATGTAAAACTGAAAATAGTAAATTTTAACCCTTTTTTTATTTGTTAACAGAAAGGCTAAAATTTATTGTGAGAATAAATTTGTTATTCCCACAAAGAACTTAATATCAATATTTTATTTATTTTTATTCTGAATTCATTAATTACCACAGCATATACATACATTAAATATTGAATATTTAGCCACTGTTTTATCACATTATTATGTTTTTTGTGGGTAGATGAGATTAGCATTTTCAATTCCAATATTTCAGTTCTATATTTATATTCATCATAATTTTAAATGTATAAATTTAAAAAATGCTAATTATCCATTCGAATTAAATTTATTAGCCCTAAAAATATTAAGTATATTTGATTAGTATTTAATATATATTTATTTATTGTCATTTAAAATTTTTTCAGTCATTTTTCATTAAATTTAATAACAGATATATTACAAATAAATAAAGAGTTTAAATTTAAAATTAATACTGTACTAAAATATGTCTTCGCATACACGAGTTGAAAATAAAATTTATTAAATCAAATTTATAATCATATCTAATTTTATCAAATTAAATATTCGACGGGAAAGTATTCAAACCAGGACTATTATTTAGAAAATATAGTTAATGTATTTACAAAAATTATTATAAGATTAATAACATTATTTAGCTTTATAAATGAAATTAAATTCATAAATCTATAATAACTTTTTCTTTTACCAATCCAATTATCTTACTTCAAAATTGTGTATTCCTTATTTAAATTTTTAGTAATATTAATTTTAAATATTTTATTTTATCCACAAACTAAAATTGGCGTTGTTCAATATTTCTCAAGGGCTTTAATTATACCAACAATTCAACAAAATTTATATTTAAATGTAAATAAAATTTTGTATAAATAAATTTATACAAAAATTAGCTTTCCAATTGGAACTAAACAAATGGGAATTTTTTTTAAGGATGTTTTCCGAAATTTAATACTAACAAAAACCAATATGTTATCTATATATCTATATATAGCATAATCAAAAATTATACATAATTTAAAGCATAATGTTGCTTTCATACTCATTAAATTTACATAATGAATGTCATCTGTAAGGAAAATTTTACGCTTTAAAATAAAAAGTACAATTTAAATAAATTTGGAAAAATCTCCCGAGCACCACTTACATTTTGATAGAAAATAAATTTTATTGTCCTTATTCCTTAGACAGTTTTTTATTATTGTTTCTATATATTTCAATGTCTGTGGTATAGAAATAATAAAAAGCAAATGAAAGATAAATGTAAAATGTACAATCATAATACTATGTTTATTTAGTTAGATCTTTATATGGAATTAAATTTCAACTTTTTCTGGAAAAAATATAAATTTGGTTAATATAAAATGCTCTTAATATTTTCTAATAGTCGATGACGAATAATAAAATAAAGTTGGTTTAAATTACTAATTATTGTTTTTTTAATATTTCTTGAAATAAAGAAAAAATTTCCTCATTTTAGTGTACAGATATTAAAAATTTCTGTATTTATTGTTCCCATTTGTGTAATATATTTTCAAATTTATTATTTAACTAAAGTATATTTTACTTATAAATATTTTACTTATAATAATTATTAATTAAATCAATCCATGTTCTAATATGTTTAGAAAATATTTATAATTATATTAAATTTATAATTATATATGATTTTTTCAGATCTCAGTAATTCGACTGGTTAATTAATATAGTATGGTACTAAATTTTAAATTTTCCATATTGTGGCAACAATTTTATATAGAAATATGGTATTAGTATAGTATAGTAATGTTTATACTTATTTAAGTATAAATTTTATGGTAAATGAACGAACGAGAAAAATAATATAAGTGAAATAATTTCCGAAAGTTTATTGTTATTCTCTATTGCTAAAATATTTAAAAGGAACAACATTGGAAATAAGTTTGAACATATTTTGAATATCTATTTTTGTTAGTAAGAAATTTAACCATAGTAATAAAGTTTTTCCAAAAATTTTGGTAATTACGGTACAGTAATAAAAAATAATAATAAGCTTCACAAAATCGCGGAAAGTTAAGTTAATGTTACAACAATTTTCTCGATAAGGGAAACAAAAAACAAAACATACTTAAACATATTTGTTAAAGTTACACTTCATCATATCATATATAGGAGAGTTAGGGTCTTAGGATAATTATGAAATAATATTTACATACCTTTACATTATTTATTTTATCATTTATAAAAACCAAACCAAACTGTAATTTAATATTGGATGGACAAATAAAAAAACGTGAACGAAAAATCCTTTAAAAATGAAATTTCAGCATTTTTTGATAATTTAGTTTTTATAGGACCTGTATTGGATACATTTTTTTTATTATGTAAATATTTATCCTTATTTAGACAAATATTTTTATTGAGATTTTTTAATACCTGGGAAAATAATATTTTCCCTTTTAAATTGAACAATCTGAAATAAAAATAATTTTGGATTGGGGAGTAAGTAAAAAGGAAATGATAAAAACAACAATATTAAAATTGAAATGTAGGAATCAAAATAATTTTTAAATTAGAAAATATTTTAGGTTATGTTCAAATTATCTGATAAACAAATTGAATAATAAATCTTCATTACGATATATTTTGTTTTGATTTCAAAATATTTTTCATTTTAAGGATTTATAAATTTTTATAATTTAGTTGGGCATCACTGAGGATTTTTTTTTATTTCGTTACGGAAATAAATTTAATTTAATTTAATCAATTTATATGTAGTATAATTTGAACTAAATTTGAAAATTAAAATATTTGACCAAAACGTAATTTTTACCTTGCTATAATATTATAATTTTTTCAATATGTAATTCTTTTACATTACTTTTAAGTGCGAGATACATAATATTACAACCATTCCGGATCTAAGGCCATTAACTTTAAAATTTATCTTCCTGGATCCGAAATGGTATAGCATAGCAATATATTATTACTTCAAACTATATTCGTACACATCATTTTTCATGTCCTGACTCAGCAGGAGATTATTTCATTTCAGATCTTAAGACGACAAAATTAAAATAATAATCATATAAGATTTTATTTCTCATTCTCCGACTCAGTGTGAGATCAAAAGCTGAATTATTATTCTGTTTTTTTCAAAACATATTATAAAGAGTGTTTTTACCTGCGTTCATAATAATAACTTTAAATTTTAAGTATATCAACTGAAAGTAACATAAATTTAAATCTCTGAAAGTAAAATTTATAAAATTTATTACAATATTTTTAGGGAATTTTAAATTTTAAATGCAAAATTAATGAAAGCTTAGGATTAATACGAAACGAGTTTTGAGATATCCTTTCGGATTCCCAGTTTTATGTATACATTCGTTTTAAATATTTATTTTTGTTTAAAGGAAGAAGCAAATTGTAAATTTAAATTATTATATAAAAATAGTTTTTGTGTAAAACTGCTTAATTTTATATTTACAACAGCTAATTTATTTTCTTCCAACAAATTTTTTTATAGAAGGATATCATTCTCTCCAAAATGTATATAAACAATTTCGTGCAGAATATTATTTATGTAATTTTTTTTATATTTAAAATATTTATCTACTAATGGTTCTGTCATGAGAAATGAAATATAGCAACTAAATATTTCATTTTTTTTTATTAGAGTAGAAAGGTTAGAGGGAAAAGTTAGTGTGAACATGACAGGATTGATTTAAATAATTTTGGAAAAAAGAAAAAGGAAATAAATAGAAGAAAACAAATCATTAATCTATTTTTTTATGATACAATTAAAAAATATAGAGAACAATTTAGTAAAGGATAAAACTGTTTGAAGTCATTAAAAATAAAATAAATTTGTCTTTTAAAAAATAAAATATGAAAAAAGGTTTCTCGGGAATGGTGAGATATGCTGATGGCTAAATTTAACTTTCGTTAATTAACTTACTGGAAAAGTTAATAGCAAAACCATTTGTAATATTTGTTAACAGTTTTTGTAAAAATTTGTACCTTCGTTTTTTATCCCTAAAATAAATATCAATCACGATTTTCGTATTTCTCAATTAAAAACAAAGATAAAAATTTTAAAATAAAAAAAATTATTTTTAACTTGAAATTAGGTAGTTCAATCACATGTCTCTGTGATTGACCCTTCCACTTATCTACAGGAATATAAAAAGTATATAAATATAAAAATATATTCAAATATATATTAAATTAAATTTTTCCATCTCTAAAGTATTTTGATATACAATTATAAATAATTACATAAATATAATATTTGATTAAATTTTAATTAACTTTCAAAAACTTTGATCATTTTTATTTATTTAATGAATAATCTTCTCGTTATGTATAATAAATTATATTATAATATGTATACTATACATTAATTGGAATTTATTTACTTTAATTCTTTTAAGGATACTGACGAAGTTTATAATTTATTTAAATAATTTGTAAATTTATTAGATAGATGTTATTTACATAGTTAATTTAAAATCTATACTTTATTTCATAAGGTGATTATAATATTTTAATACATATAACTAATATAAGGAAGAATTCTTATCAAATAATTTAGATCTTCAAATTTATATTTTGACATGAAATCCACAAATTAAATGAACATTGAAATCTTCATTTAACTATTATAGTTTTATCAGTTTGTGAATTATACATTTTTAATGCAATTGTGATAAGTTAATTTCTTTTCTAAATGTTTTTTTTGTCACTTTCAAATAATTTGTAACCCAAGAAGTTTACAAATGCTTTGAAAATTATTAATTAAATTAAATTTTTTAATGGAATCAATTAAAAAAAAATTCGAAATAGTTCCGAATACTTTTGTTTTACAATAAATTGCAATTTACCAAACTACTGATCATCGCAGTTATGATATGCTATTGACACAAAATCATATTAAACTTTATATATCAATGCATTTCTGTAAGGGTTTCACTATTGGTCAATATAATTGGATTTTTTTTTAGTCTGTACACATTTCAATTAAATTGAAACTTACATTATGTCGCTATAAAAATTTCTACAAATCGAAATATAAATTGGATTTTTTAGTTGTCTTTCAATTTCAATACAATACTATACTATACATTATTGCTAAGAAATAAATTCGTGTTAATAAAATTGAAAACTAAAACGATGTTTTTTTTCATAACAATTAAAATTTATTTAGAAAAATGTCCCGAAAAACTTTTGAAACCATAATTAAATTTATTGCATTATTTAATTAAATAATAATTAAATATTAGCTACTACATTTTATCTAAGGTAATCTTAGAACGTTTGGTTGATTATTATTTTTCAACCAATGCAACATTTAAAGTAATAAAGTGAATAATTTTCATCTGAAGACTCATATTTAATTGATATATTAAATTTAATTATTTATTACAAAATTCAACACTATACCCTTAACTCACTCTCTATTACATGACAATTTTCAAAATTAATACATACTTTTCAATTTAAGTATTTTAAGGATTTATAAATTTTAATAATTTACCTGGGTATCAGTGAAGCAGATAAATATAAGAACTAAGTAAATAATTTCTTTAAAACTCTCATAAAAAATAATGACAACAAATATATGATCAATATATAATTTTTATTTTCTTGTTGAGCAAAATATGGTATTATGTGTGGAACCGAATTCGTTAATTTGTACAAGTGATGCTTAGTGAAATTAATGTTTCAAAATGTCCACAGCTCAAAAATTTCTTGTAAAAATTTAAAACATAAAATGTCCACAGCTCAAAAATTTCTTGTAAAAATTTAAAACTTACATAATTCAAAATAAACCATCAGTAGTTTAGGCTAAATTGTTACAATGGCAAATAATCTGATGCTAAATTGTGGTATTTTGGTAAAATACGAGACTAATAATATATATTGTGTAATAAATTATTGTCTCTTTAATAGAATATAATTTCTACGGAAACAAAATTATTTAGAAGAAGTAAAGGTCCATTAAATATTTTTATTAAATTTTTATTCTCTGTGGGTATCAAATTATTATTATTATTATTTAGGTTTCTCTCGAGAAATGTATATATACAAGGTTATTAATAAGATTAAGGATGGAGAAATGTACATAAAAAATATATTTATATATGTGATCAAATACAGTTCATTGTATTCATCCTAAAATAGTCCTTTTTTTGTTAACAATTTATTTATTTCATATTATATTTTTCAAGTAAATAAGCAAATGCAAAGAAACGAAAGAAAAACATGAAGATGATAAAATTGTTGACTATATTCAGCAGTAAAAAATATAGTAGGTATAGGAGTGAATCATGGGATGACAGGAAATTGTGATTACAAGAATATAATAGAAATATTAAGTATATAACATTAATTATTAATCCATTAAGAAAATTTTGGGGACAAAGAAATAAAGTTTATTATCTGCTTTTATCTGAACTGATGAAAAAAAAATTAATAATTTAGAGGAAGAAAAAATTTAATAATTAAGATGTTATTTTAACACTTAGGTCAGACACTTTTTAGTAATACAGATAAACAGAAACTAATAAATAGTCCAAATAAAATGAAATTATTATAAAAATTAATAATTCAATTTTATTTCAAGAATTTTGCCTTCATAACATAAATTTTTTTGGTAATTAAAATAATTTGAAATAAAGTTTTTTATTTTATCAAAACTTTGTAGTGTTATTCAAGAGATTGCAAAGAGAATATATGAAAGTAATTTTATACTTTCTTTGGAAAAAGATTATAATTTTCTGTACAATGCATTTAAAATTATGAATCCAATCCTTCATATTATTATTTAAATGCAAGTGTATTGCTGTTTCAATTTGAGGACTGAATCAGAAGTGGAAACACATAAAGTGATTTGTGACTATCAAAATTATGCAAAATTATAAGATGTGATAGTTAGTTGATAGTCACAAATCACTTTATGTGATACATTCCACTACAGGTATGAATTCTCATTATTTGAGGATAATATAACGGCTCTTCTGGTACATGACATTTCACATGATTTGTTTTAAATGGAACTACAAGAAAGTATAAAGTAGGGTTATGTAAAAAAAAAATATTTAAATTACATAATTGGGTTCATAAAATATTCTCTCAGTTATTATATAATTACATATAATTTTTATATACGAAATATATTTACTAAAAACCATTTTATATTCTACAGGGAATCAATTAAATAGAAATATTTTCACTCAATTCAGCACATTATAAAGTATAGTTTAGAATTAATATTTATAAATACTCAATTTAACCATTACATTATATTGTGCATCTTCTACTTAATATTTGAATTATTACTCTAAAGTTAATAAATTCGTAAAAAACTTCAATATTATTTTAAACTTTTTCTTGTCATTCACCAATTTTACCTCCTGATGGTCAAACTATACAAATTTATAAAACAATTTCTGATAAATATTCCACATTAAATTTTGTGATTGTAGTTGATTATGTTTAATGTTTCAATACTTTGTTATAACGTCAAACGTTACGTTAGTATATCTAGTTTTTATTTCGAGGTAATTCATTTTGTATAATTCCTCAAATAACCCAATGTCCTTCAATTTCATGGGATAAACTGAACTGTCATGACTTTGTATAAGCAAATGTATATGTAAATCTTATAATAAATTTTAAATTGAATTAGTGTCGGTTTATTTGTTTTTGATGTTGATTATTTAATTATTTTATTTTAAAGAATATTACAATATTAAACTTATAATAAATTCCAAAAAATTGTCCTTTTTTGTACAAAATTGGTAAATAAAAGTTCTGCAAACTAAAATTTTTGGAGAACTCATTTGCATTTTGATCTACCAAAATATAATAATGTTTACTACAATTTTGAAATACTTGCAGTAAAATCTGTTAATTTAATATTTTAAATTTTATAAGACTCGAAATTGATAAAAGATAAAAGATTGGTATATAGAATAATATCCTTCTCTTATAAGGGAAATTTCTATGAATATTTTAGAAATCAAAAGGATTAAAATGAAAATGTGTGAAATCAAAAGTATGAAAATGTAAATCTCTGTATATGTAAGAAAAATATTATAAATTGAACAAAATTGAAATATTCATTGTTGACATTTCGTTAAGGAATAAATTAAATTATAAATTTTCTCAAAAATAAATGAAATTTTATGGAAAAATCTTATTGATTTGGTTGATTATGATTGTATAGTTTATTTAGAGTACAACATAAATCTTAATACTTAATAACTGAAATTTATGAATTTAAAGATTCTTATTTTAGTTTAATATTTATTTTAATTATTTCTGTCGATTAAGTCATTTTCTTTTGGGTTTTGGCATTGATTATAATTAAGTGTTGTTATAAAAATTGATAAATTTAGTTTCATTGACCTAAATTGAATATAAGAACCAAGAATTAAAGTTGACTAATAATAGTTTTTTGGCTAAACTTTAAATATTAGCACTAAGCAACATAATATAATTTAATTGCACGTTGTGAAATAATAAATATTATTTATAGGTAATACTTTTGTATTTAATATAATAAAGATAATACATAATTCTTTCGTAATAATACAGTGGTTATAATTTATTATTTTATTCATAATCATTTAAAATTTAGAACGAAAAGTTTATATAGGTACCTCAAATGATTTTCCCAACCATTTTTTCTAACCCATTTTGTTTGTAATTTATAAAGGCAATATGGTAAATTTTTCGACAAATTAATAAATTAATTTATATTAGTTTTAAATATTCTGAACTTTGTCTGTATCTCTCTAATTGACTTTGAAATATCATGAATAATTGAAACTGTAGTTATAAAAAGTATTTTAATTTCTAGAATTAACTAAGAATAAAGATCATTCTTAGTTAATTAGAATGACAAGTAGAAAATGTCATTTATAAATAACGAAATTTTTAGATAAATTTAATATTTATCTTTATTACAAACTTTTTACTAAATTATATTTCATCAAATATGTAATAATATATTATATTTCTGTATCTGAAATGTGCAAATTTATAAAAAAATCTAATACAATTTATAATAAATAATAATAATAATTTCAAATTGAAAGCCTAATAAATTGCACGAAAGTATTTTTTTAGTAATTCTTTCTTGTCATGTTTTTATGTTTACTGAAAAAAATGTTTTGTCAAATTTATTTATTTATTTTGTCAAAGCTTTTTAAGATGGTACACGCAAAAGGAACAAAATATCGTTTTTTCGAAACCGTAGTATGAATAAAAATCTGAAAACCTGTTAACGTGTTGGGAATAAATTATTAACTTAAAAATATTATCTTTTATTTTATGTAGATATTCCATTATTAAAATTATATATGTATATATAATTCAGATTTTTTGGTAAAGACGAATAATATTTTTTAAGTAAATTGCAAAAATAAATATATTTATATAATGTACATAAATGTACATGATATATATATGTATGTAATTCTCGGTCTCGGTGCTCGGTCTGATTGAGTGTCCTGTACACACATAGAAATTTCTATGCAAATTTATAAGATATGAACGTTGATAGTCACAAATCACTTTATGTGATTCCACTACTGTAATTTTAAGTGCGACATCAATGCCAATACATTTTGATCGCCAGTTGAAGGAATTTCAAGATGCATTATTGAACTAATTTGATGGTTTTTAATGCAAATGCAATATAGTACTCAGTGGAATGCCTACAGTAGAAGTACATTGTATGACAAATTCTTCTATTAGGTTCTTTAATGAATTTCATTAAAAAAATTTAATTATTATTATTTTTATATTTATTAATCAACTTTGAATAGCTTCGTTAACATACATAATTTAAATTGAGTCTAGAAATAAATTTCAGTTTTTACATTAATACAACACAATACTAAACATTTCTGAAAACACTTTGCAATCTAATGAAAAAAAATAAAGTTCCTTGAGGTTGCGGATTATTGTAAACACAAATATCTGTATGCAATTTGTTCCTTAATCAATTCTTTGATTTATTTATTTATTTATTTATTTATTCAGTCTACCAATTAGATTTACAGACTATTATATTTACAAATTATAATCAGTTTAATTTTTTTTAAATTATTTACATACATTTGTTTAAAAAGAAAAAAGAAAATATATACAAGAATAATATAATAAATTTATAATTGAGAATAATTTCTTTATTAATTATTATAAAAATATAGTTTAAGACTATTAAGACAGAACTCCCTTTCGAAGTGAAAATCAAAAAACCGAGCTGTTTCATTATAATCTAATATAGCATTAGTAATAGGTTCAAAACGACCATAATTAGTCCTGTGAAAGGGAACAAATAAAAATCGATTGACCCGAAAATCTCTAGATGGTACATTGATCCCAATCAGGCCCAATAGTTCTAAACAATTAATTCTGCCACCTAAAATATCATTAATAAACATTATCTTTGTAATTTTCCTTCTATTGGATAACAATTCCAGACCTAAAAGTTTGCATCTAATATTATAAGATGGCAAAGCCTCATAACGAAATCCATATTTGCATAATGCATACCTGGAATAAGATTTTTTAATTTTTTCCAAGCGGTCTGAATGAACTAGATAGTTAGGAGACCAAATTGTACTGCCATATTCAAGTATACTCCTCACTAAAGAATAGTATAAGTTATTTAAGGTGCCAATATCGTTAAAATGTTTAGAATTTCTTTTCAGAAAGCCTAACATCGAAGATGCTTTAGAACAAATATAATCAAAATGATATGAAAAAGATAATTTAGTATCTAAAATTATTCCCAAGTCTTTGATTTTATGAACTCTTATAAGAGACGAAGGACCTAACATATAATCAAACATTAATGGATTAAAGCATCTATAAAAAGAAATTACCGAACATTTAGATATATTTAAGGAAAACCCATTAGAATGACACCAATCTAGGAGGATATTAATATCTATTTGTAGTTTCAGACAATCTTCAATTGAATTAATTCTAGCGAACAATTTTAGATCATCCGCATATAAAAGTATGAAACAAAAACGAAGGAATTTAGGTAAGTCGTTGATCATTAAAATAAATAAGAGAGGGCCAAGATGGCTCCCCTGTGGTGGAACACCAGATAAAACTTTAAATATTTTAGATTTATAAGAACCAATCTGGACATATTGAAATCTATCATTGAGATAGGAATTAAACCAACTGAGAAGTGTTGAATGAAATCCAAGCATTTCAAGTTTTACAACTAACAATTCAATAGAGACCTTGTCAAAAGCTTTAGAAAAGTCGGTATAAATCGCATCAACTTGAAATCCTTCTTCAATAAAATTAATGATTTTATGAACATATAATGTTAAATTTGTGGTAGTGGATCTACCAGCCATAAAACCGTGTTGAAATGGACTAATTGAGTTTTTTACAATTTCAAAGATTTTCACTTTTACAATTGATTCGAATAACTTTGGTATAACTAATAATTTTGCAATACCACGATAATTCTCTATTATATGCTTAGGACCAGATTTGAAAATTGGGTTAATAGCTGATAATTTCCACCTGTCTAAGAAAATGCCTGAACTTATAGATTTATTAAATATGATAAGTAATGGTTGAACTAAGGAGGCTATGCAATTTTTTAAAAATATATTACAAATATTATCAGGGTCTGGTATATGATTGTTATCCAATAAATTTATAGCACTAACAACATCGGCTTCTGAGATTGATAATTTACCTGAATTAGTTATTTGATCAATTTTAAAAGCCGGTGAATTCAATGGAAGATCAACTTTGCTATAAATAGATTTGAAATAATCAGCAAAAAGATTAACTGACGATTGCATATCATTAGAAACTTTATCTTTGTAAATCATTTGTTTAGGAAATGAAGAAGATTTTCTAATCTTATTTATATATACCCAAAAAGATTTACTATTTCGTTTAATATTTGTTTCAATTGACCAGAGATAGTTTTTGTACAAGAAACGATGTAAGAAATTAAATTCACGGCGTAAACGAATAAACGAGTCCCTAGAGTGCTGATCACCATTATTTAATAATTTTTTATATGCCTTATTCTTAGCATTTTTTAGCCTTTTAATAGATTTATTAAACCAAGGTGGATCAGAATTAAATTGTTTTTTTGATTGTTAGTTAATTTAATTTGGCTTTCTACTTGAATTTAGTCAATAAATAATTTCTAAGTGTCACGATAATGTCGATTTAGTTAGATCATAGTATAAATTAAAATTAATTTTGCAAATATTAGGTTCTCTATAATAAAATTAAATCTAAACACAAATCCATTACGAATTAACTTTGAAGGTACTCAAATTTTTAAAATTGAAATATTTCAATAAAAAAATCAGTGTAACAATAATTGGTCTCTAAATTGTAACAATTGAATTGCAAACAAAACTAATTACACGTTCAAAGTAATTTTTCTACACTTTAAAAACAAATTGGTTTTTTAGAATAGATAAAACATAAAAGTGATATTACATTTAAATTGCCAAATATTTATCAAAAACAGCCAGTTTTGTTTTTCTTTTTTGAACTTTCTTTTAAACATAAATTACTAGGTTTTGTTAGTTTATTTGTCTGTCTGTCTGTTTGTCCGTTCGACGAATATGTATTCAAATAGTTATTTAACAAAGTACACACATAAATTTAAGACAAAAGACAAATTGATAATTTTTATATTAATAATCATGGATGACCAAAAATAATAATGGAATGGACTAGGGTGGTAAAATATAAATATAAAATATAATAAAGCGTAAGATAAAATCCCAACTATTATAACTTGCATATCGCAAACAAATTTTATAATCTATTTTAAATTCATTTTATACATCAAAAATGAAGAAACCCCACTTTTTAACAAATTAAGAGAGTAAGATATATCTGAAATTTCTATAAATCAATTGCCTGTTCGACTATACAGGTGCAATAAATCCCATTATTGTATGTTGAATTTATATAATAAGAAAAAATATATAAGAGCTTATGATTCTGAAACTAAATCACAGTAGTTCAGCTGTGGTAACTTTTTTTGGTTTATTGCGCGAGACTAATTTTACTATGCTAAAAATTTTGTTTGAAAACTAATATGTAACGATATTGGTTTTACGGTGAATAAATTTTACGAAAACTTTTTGGTATATTAATTAACAGTTTTCCTTGTGGATATTTGTGTAATATATTTGTGTATTGCTACATTGAACCCTGTTAAGTTAAATTAAAAATATGTGTACGGTTTCTACTTTAACAAAAATATTAAACCCATAATTACTAAATTTTTAGTTATTTTGTTATTAAAAGATTTACATAGAAAGTTTTTATTAAAAATTAAAATGTTGAAAATATTCTAAACGATTTACCTAAAATAATAAAATGTGAAATTAAAAATTAAATTAATAAGAAATTTAATTATTTATATTTTATTTCTTGCTAGTCAATGTGTGAAAATATTTTAAATAAAAACAGTCACCAAAATTTTTCCAATTATTTTTACTTTATAGAAATAAAATTAACAGATAAAAATGATACTAAATAATAAAAAAAAGGATTTTATGAACATAATAAAAACTTTAAACAGCATTTTTCAATCAACTTTTAAATTGATCGTAAATTTTTTATGGTTTATTGTTTATAAAACTTGAAAGTTTATTTGCAATGAAAAACGATTAATGTTTATATACAAGTAGTTTTCAATTTTTTGAATATATTAATAATTTTAAAATTTTATAACAAAATACATTACGATTACGACATGCTATAATAATTATAAATTGCTACTATAGTTATATATAGTAATATATTTATTAAATAATAATCGATATTGAGTTGTGTCTTCGTATATAAATGTTGTGTCTACCTAGAGTGGTAATTTGATTTTAAAGAAAGAAATATTGACTGATTTACATAACATCTCATTTTACATATGAATCAATATATCGGGAGTCGGCAGCAATATCGTAGATTATTGAAACCTAGATTTATAGTTCTATATTTTAGATATAAAACAGTGCGATTATATAGAATTTTGGTAGTAATAATTTTTTTTTACTAATTTCAATGTATTGAGCATAAATTATATTTATTACTTTTATACGGTAAAACCATTAAGGTAGGTTTAATAAATAATTTTTTACCTTATACGTATTTTATAATTAAAGTTTATTTAGTTTTCACATATTCAATAAAATCTCTTAATTAATTTTTAGTTTCGTTTTTACAATAATAATATTGATATGGTAAATATGTATATATATTTTAATCAAATAATATCATAAAGAGTAATATTTATTTTTTAGATTTTTTTAATTAAATTATTATTTATTTATAATTAATAAATTTATATTAAAGCAAAAGTAAATATTTCTGTAAATTAATTAATTATGATTAAAATAATTGCATAATAAATATTATCAAATTAAAAATTAATTTAAATATTAAAGTTATATTCACAATAGAGAATATTATCACTACTACTACTTATATGAAAAATTCGAAAGAGTTTTTAATGAATTTTTGAATGGTTAGTAAAAATATTAGTTAATTATTTTCTAATTTTCTTTTAAATATTTTTTCTAATATTTGTCATAGTGTTCTAGTTAGATTTAAATCTTGCTATAGCTAGGTAAGTTTGATTACTTATTTTTTATTAAAAAGAATATTCTATTTTGTTTTTATACATTTAAATAAATAATATGTATATGTATATATATTTAAAAAAAATAAATTTACAATATTTTGCTGTTTCAAATGTTTTGCTTAAATATAAATTTAATATGTTCTCAAAATTAATTTTTAATATATTTTCAATTATCTTCAGAATGCCTTTTGTTTAATGGTTATTTTATGTATTTTCTAAATAACTTTCAAAAGTAGTTTTTGAAAAACATAATATATGTACATATATGTATAATCCATTCGTTAAATACACTAAACATTTATATTTTAAATAAATTTAGAATTCATTTTTCAATTACATTCAGAATTGTCAATTGAAATACATTTCAAATTCGTATTAATTACAAATGCTTTTTAATTCAATCTACGGTAATTATTTTTAATTAATTTTTAGGGGAAAATTTATCATGAAAGAGAGAAACGGAACTGAAATTTCTTACTAAAACTTGTTATATAGGAAATATATTCTGAATAAATTTTTAATGCAAACTGTGCTAACAGGGATATACATTTTCTTTGTCACTTGTCAAATAAATGACATTTCTCAACCAACCAACAACAAGTTTTTTACAACACGTGCATTTATTTTATTTTATTTTCTTCTCTTGAAGCTTGAAGTCTTGAAGATAATAAAAGAAAATTGTTTTTATTAAATATCAAATTATGGAAAGGAAATTGAAGAATAAAAAACGAAAATCAACTTTAATTGAAAAGGAAAGAAATATTGTTGAAGAAAATAATGTTAAAACTGATTCAGAGAATGAGGTACAGGTAGGTTTATATTTTACCCATTTTATCCTTAGTTTTAATAGCAAAAAATTAATTAAATTGTATTAATACTTAAAGGATGATCTACTGAAAAATATTTCAAATGAAGCAGAAAGTACTGATGATGAAGGAATCGATGAAAATTATGGATCTGATAATAGTAGTGAATTAAGTTTTGAAAGTGACGAAGAAGGTAATTATATTCATAGAAAACAAGAATCTGATGGTGATAATAATATAGATAGTGACGAAAATGTGGAAAATAGTGAAGAAGAAAGTGAAAATAGTGAAATGAATGAAGATAGCGATGATTCAATTGAGAATTATGATGAAGCAAGTGATGATTCTGGTGAAGGTGATGTGGATACTGAAAAACCAGTTGATACAATAAAAAAGTCTATTAAACCGGGTAAAGAGAAATACGATCAAGTTGTAATTGAGGATAGTAAAGAACCGGAAAACTCCAAATTATCAAAAAAGAATGAAGGTACTAAAGAACCGGAAAACACGAAATTATCAAAGAAAGATAAAAAAAAGAATGCATTAAAGAAATTCCAAGAAAAACTTCATAAAGATGGTAACTTGCCATTAAGTAACAAAGAAGAATATGATAATTCAGATACATCTGATGAAGAAGATATACGTAATACAGTTGGTAATATACCAATGCGTTGGTATGATGAGTATAAACATATTGGCTATGATTGGGATGCTAAAAAAATTATTAAATCAATAAAAGGTGATCAAATTGATGATTTTTTGAAAAAAATAGAAGATCCAGACTTTTGGCGTACTGTTAAAGATCCACAAACTGGCCAAGAAGTTGTACTTAGTAGTGATGATATTGAATTAATAAAACGTATTAATTCTGGTCGTATACCAGATGCTAATTATAATGAATATGAAAATTGGATTGATTGGTTTACATCAGAAGTTGAAAAAATGCCAATTAAAAATATACCAGAACATAAACGTTCATTTTTACCATCTGCATCAGAAAAGAAAACTGTATCAAAAATGGTACATGCATTAAAAATGGGTTGGATGAAAACAACTGATGAAGTTGAAAAAGAAAAAAAATTAAAACGTGGTCCAAAATTTTATATGTTATGGGAAACAGATACTAGTCGTGATGATATACGTCGTATGCACGATCCTGTATCAGCACCAAAACGTGATTTACCTGGTCATGCTGAATCATATAATCCACCACCAGAATATTTATTAGATGATAAAGAAATGAAAGAATGGGAAAGAATGAGTGATGAACCGCATAGAAGAAGATTACATTTTTTACCACACAAATATAAAAGTTTACGTGAAGTACCAGCATATTCACGTTATTTACGTGAACGTTTTTTACGTTGTTTAGATTTATATTTATGTCCCCGAGCTAAACGTATGAAATTAACAATTGATGCTGAATATTTAATACCAAAATTACCAAGTCCAAGAGATTTACAACCATTTCCAACTATTGAAAGTCTTATATATCATGGTCATACAGATCTAGTTAGATCAGTTAGTGTTGAACCACATGGTGAATATATTGTATCTGGATCTGATGATATGACTGTTAAAAGTAATATATTAATTATATTTAAATGTGCTTTAACAAAAATTAATATTTTTCCATCATTTATTTTTTTTAGTTTGGGAAATTGCTACTGGTCGATGTATTCGAACAATTGAAACTGGTGATATTGTTCGTTGTGTGGCTTGGTGTCCAAATTCCAAATTAGCTATTATTGCAATTGCTTCAGGCAACCGTTTACTTTTATTAAATCCAAAAATTGGTGATAAAATTTTAGTAAAAAAAACAGATGATCTTTTACTAGAAGCACCAAAATCTGATGGTTTAGAAAATGAAAGAATTAAAACTGCTGTACAGTGGAGTGCTGCTAATGATAAAGTAGATAAAGAAAAAGGAATTAGAATAATAATAACGCATTTTAAACCAATACATCAAGTAACATGGCATGGTAGAGGTGATTATTTTGCAACTGTTATGCCGGAAGGTGCAAATCGATCAGCATTAATACATCAATTGTCGAAAAGACGTACACAAATACCATTTGCCAAAAGTAAAGGTTTAATACAATGTGTTCTATTTCATCCTGTTAAACCATGTTTCTTTGTAGCTGTAAGTATAATTATTGGAGCAAAAAAAAAAAGCAATTTCAAATGAAATTAATTTTTTTTTATTTGTAGACTCAACACAATATTCGAATTTATGATTTAGTTAAACAGGAATTACTTAAAAAATTATTAACAAATTCTAAATGGATATCTGGTATGGCTATACATCCAAAAGGTGATAATTTATTAGTATCAACATATGATAAAAAAATGTTATGGTTTGATTTGGATTTATCAACAAAACCATATCAAACAATGCGTTTACATAGAAATGCTGTACGTAGTGTTGCATATCATTTACGTTATCCATTATTTGCATCTGGTAGTGATGATCAAGCTGTTATTGTTTCACATGGCATGGTTTACAAGTAATTTTAAAAAGAAAAAAATTAATTTTTTGATTGAAATATTTAATTTTTATTTCTATTTTTTTAGTGATTTATTACAAAATCCTTTAATTGTACCATTGAAAAAATTACAAACACATGAACAGCGTGATGAATTTGGTGTTCTTGATGTTGCTTGGCATCCAACACAACCATGGGTATTTTCAACTGGTGCAGATGCTACAATACGTTTATATACATAAGGAAATTAAATTTTTCTAAATTAATTTTTAATGCTGAATGTTAAATAAATGATTTGGATTATCAATTTTAATATTATTATCAATTGTTTTTATTCCAAATTTTAATATAGGTATTCATATATCCCAGCAGGAATACAAATTAAATTTGTTCTTATATATAAATGACATATCGCAACAATGAAAGTACATATATAATTGTCATTTAATTGTGATTAAGGTACCATAAAAAAAAGCTAAAATTAATGGTCCGACATTACCGCATTTCATCACAATGTTTTGATGCAAACAATTTCATTTTCATGTTCCAAATTATAAGCATTATAGAAATTATTATGTATTATATTTTCAACTTATCCTTGTCAAAATGTTCTATTTATTTAGTAGATATTATAACTAACAAGTGAACTTAATTCTCCATTACTATACTATTTTTAGGGTTTTATAATCAGTTAGTATAAAATAAATAATACGAAATTCTAATTTTGTTAGCTTAATAGAATTTATTATTCATTTTGGAAATACATATTTATGTACATACATATATATGGTTTTTAAAAGGTTTTATTTTTTATTATAGAATTTAAAATTATAGTTTCAGAGAGAAAGTAAACGCAAAATTAGACTGGATTTATCTGCCATATCGTTGCCGCACTATAATCTGAAATATACTTACTTAAATATGTCTTACAAATATAAAATTAGATATAATCAGTACATTTTAATATACATAATTAATGAGAAATAAATTGCCAAATTTATATTATAATTATACTATACTACATATATGTGATGTATATATATGTATATATATTAAAATGTACCAATTTTATGAAAATTTTGGAAATATTATTGTCCTTAAATATTTAAAATGAGATAACTATATATAGCTAATTTCATTCATTTATAAATAATGTTAATATTATTCAATGCTTATAGTAGGACATTGGGGAATTACACATAATCCATAGTAACGCAATATCCCAAATATAAATAAAAAATGAAATTAAAAAATATATGTAATATATAAATAACACTTAATACCTGAAGTGATTTTCATAAATTTTAAAATATAATATATATATATTATTATACGTCATAATCTCATTTTTGATTAAACTTTAATTATAATTATATAATTAAAATAATATCAATTCATTTTTAAAATTTCCTAGAAAAAATTATACAAACTACTTTAATAGGCTTTAAATTAATTTAGCAGTAGATTTTTTATTAAATTTATTTTTTATGGATTTATAGAAGAATAATAATCAGCAAAATTTGTTTTTAAATTAATAAATAAACCCATATTGTTATTTTTAAGCGAATCCTATGCAAAATATTAATATCCTAATCAAATTACTTATTAAATTAATCTTTTGAATGATTAATAAAAATTTACATTTTGATTTCATATTTTGTCATTGCATAAAAAGCCGTGCTATACCTTTGAATTAGATACACATCTGTATGATAATTTACGAGTCAATATTATAAGTTTTCTGTATGATAAATATTTTATTTTAGCTAATGATTGAAATAATATGTTTTTCAATATATGTTTTGTTTAGAAACTCGTTTCATATAGCTCTTTGGTATTATTAGAGTGTATCATTAACAAAAACATTTTACTGTTCTTTACATTTATTATAAACATTTTCACTTTGCAGATTATAAGTTTTTTTTTTTTTGATTTAAAGTTGAGTAGAGTAACATTCAGATTCACACGGCATATTTCCTATTTATTTTAATACCTTACAAAATAAGTACACGAGAGGAGAATAACAAAAAAAGTTTGGGATGGAGAAGAATATCTAAAAATAATCCAAAGGATTTAAAATATTTCTTTTTGGTTTACTTCTATTTTTATTACTTTATTTTCGTATTCAATGTTTATTTTACTATTCTCATAAAAGTTGATCCTAGTTTAACGTGAGGTTATAAAAGTAACTACATATGAAAATATTTACATATTTAGTTTGAATGTTGATCTTTCAAATTAAGAACGATATTTTCTTAGAATTTTATATGTACGTATGAATAATAATTTTCAAAATAAAAGACTTTTTTTTAGTATGAGAGGAAACAATACAGAACATATAATTATATAAAATTGAAATTCGTTTATTAATATTTTGAACTACTATATGTAAATGAGATTTCAATTAACTTCCAATTCAACTCATTTCCATTTCGAGCAAAGAACATAAGTAATTTTTTTGAGAAGAAGAAACTTCTTCTCAAAAAAATTACTTCATTTTCCATAGAAATTTAATCAATTCTATAATTACATTAAATCCTTGTGGCTTGTGGACGTTATACATATTCTAGAAACATTTTAAAGTTATAAAAGTTGATATATTGTATTTGAAATTAAAGGAAATTTAACAGATAAAATGATTATGACAGAACTATATTGAATTATTTGATATTTTAAAACAGATTATTTGAATTTTTTAACTGAGAAAAGAAAGTAATTCGATGAATAAGTTTACGATAATTCGTTTTTTATAGATTACTATAAAACCATTTATCCATAGGTTTTCTGAGTTCAGTACTAAAAAATAATTTGCTTTTAAAAATAATAAAATTATGTGAGCAATTCAATACTTATTTAGATTATTCGATGATTATAATATTTTACTAAACGAAGTTAAACTCTCATTCTCATATAAAACTTCTAAATCTAAATAATAGAATAAATATCTAAATATTTTATTCCAAGGATTTATCAATATAAAACAATGTCACGCCACAAATTTAACACTATAATTATATTCCCTTCCTTTACATAAATACAATCTTTTTTACATAATAAATCATTGAATATTTAAAATTTTATAATCCTAAAACTTTATAGCAAATTGTATTATTATTATACTCGTATTTTGTATATCATTTACTTGCAAAAAAGAAGGGTTGAACTATGCTATTAAATTTATTCAAAAGAAAACCCTTAACTTTTTGATCGAAGCAGAAAATTAACATAAATCCAAAAAAATTCAGGGTTTTATTTTTATCCAAAATTTATGAAAAATTTTCTTAATTTAATTTTTTTTTTCTTCATAAAAATTAATTTTTTTTTTATAAGGTCAAAGTAAATTTTACCTTTTAGGTTAAGCTAAGATGACCCAATTTGCGAATAAAATCTAACTATAGTATCTAACTATATCAATGAAAATTTCTTTAAGAATTTGATGGCCCACATCCACATTATTTATACTTTGAATACATTTTACGAATGTCATATATTCTGTGTGCGTGACTCTCTTCTATACAATAAAAAATTGTTTAGAGATTAATTAATTATATTTATTTTATTTATATTAATAGAACATGAAATGAATAAATCATACAAGGCGGTATAGAAAGGAATCCTTGTACGATTTGTCATTTAATATTTATACAATTCTCTCTCTATTGGGACTTAAATAATATCTGATTAAATATAGAATTAAAATACAATTACTTTGAACGATATGTAATAAAGAATTAGTCGAAGTGATATTTTGCCAAAAAAAAATATAGTCATTTCTTATTCTTATATCCTTATTCGATAAAATTGAATAAAGTTTACAAACATAAATTAGATTTCTTTTTTGTATAAAAACCTCGTATACAGAGTCCCAGTTTATATTGCAGTATATCATTTATATTATCCTGAAAAAATATACAAAATATTTTTAAAATAAAAATAAAAATCAACACAAAAGAATATAAGAAAATAATCATAATTATAATTTCCTTGTAAAAAATATTGTTTATTTGTTAGTCAGACGCCTTCAGGTATATCTTTTTATCTCCATTTGAAATCAACTAAATTCAAATAAAACTTATTTTCCTTTTTATTTTTATTATAAAAAATCTTGCAATATAATTTAATTTATCTGGTCACAAAGGACAATTTTATCTTTGAATAACAATAAAGTTTTGCTTTGGGTTTGCCGCATCGTAGCTATATAGTTGCATTCTTTATCTAACTTTTATTTCAATTATAAATAATTGAAATAGGATTCCATAATAAATATTTTTAGGTGAAATAATTCCATAATAAATATTCCATAATAAATAAATAGTCCTTTTAGAATTTCGAATTTGAATTTTCCTAAACTAAATATTGTTAAGACTAAAGTATATGTTTTAAGAATTAACACTGCTTAATCAGTAATCACTGAGTTGGCTTAGTTAATAAATTATCTATTTATATTTAGTTATTCTATTTTATAATCAAAATTCAATTATTTATACGCTTAATTTCTCTCAGGATCAGCACAAATTTTCATTAATAACTTTATCAAAATCTTAATCATGTGGTTCAATTAATTTAATTATTTATCGCCATTGCTAATTATTTCATCCTTGAATCCCATTTACAAAATCGTAAAAAAAAATATAAATCCACTTGTAATTTTTAGGCTAATTGTATAACAAAAGTGAGTTGTATAATTGTTATAGCATTAATTGGATTAATTTATTGAGAAAATGTATTTATGTTCCTTGAAAATGTTTTAAAAGAGGGTCAATTTTTTACGGTAATAAAATAATTATAATGATATTAATTTTATATATGAAAAAAAAAATTATTTTACATCAAATTGGTATAAGTTTTTGACTTTAAAGAGTTCATTATTTGAATTAGTTGAACACAGGTCATATATTATCTAATTTTTTTATTAATGTATGATTCTTGACAAAGTATACCTAAATATAAATCAGAAATTATTTAGAAAAATGTTCTTTTAAAAGAGTTATTCATCTAAAAAAATTATAAAATCAATATTAAATTTACCCCGGAACTACGATATAAAGTTAGATATTTTATTAAAAAATATACTTGTTTGTAAAACACATCCTGTTCAGATATAATAGAAAATTTCAAACATCGAAACATCCAATAGAATAATTAAAAACTAAATTTGCCTTTGGTTAAATGAAAATTAAACGGAAATCGAATTTCTAATTTTGTAGGTATTGTCTATATTTATTTTCCATTAACTTGATAATTATTTTAATTGCTAATTTTATTAATTCATCTTTTTCATCTTATTTAAAAAAATACACTATATACTAAAGACATACATTTTGTCATTAATTTAAGAACATTATAATTAAGACTTATTATAAATAGTAAAATATAATTGAAAATGAATATTTAAATTACATTAAAAAGAAATTGATTGCTAATTTATAATCAACTTCCTTTCAGCTTTCATTTAAATAAAAGAAAATCAAGTTTGCTAATTATGTATTACAATTGTCCAACTTTTATTTTTACCATTAAACATTTACGTTCAGTTTTTTGTTGGAAGAAAATGATTATAATTAATTAATTTGTAATTAATTTGAAAGGTTTTTGTTAAGTTGAAAATTATCAAGTTTAGATGTAAAATATTTTGTAACGATTAACAGAATTATAAGCGAGTAAAAACTTTAAAATGTTATATAAAAGATTGTGGTTGATTTATGAAATTACGAATTACTTTAATTAATAACAAACTCTTGATAGTGTAAAGAAGACATTTTTCTGAATTTAACTAGTAGCCCCCTCCATTTATAATTTAAATTATAAACTTAATTTATTTATAATAAAAATATTAATTTAATATAGAATTTTCTTGAATTTTATTTTCGTTTATAAATCGATTTTGACATTATACAAATTTTTAATTATTAATTTATGGCATACAATTATCGGCCCGACAAAATAAGTACTCAGCACGACAAATTTTAAAGAAATAACAGATTATCATTATAGCTATAAAGTTTGTAGTTTAAGATAATATCAAAATATTAAATTAACTTCATATTAAAATCGTTATTTTGTCGTGTCGTGACAAAAACAACATAATTTATCGCGTTCAATACATATTTTGTCGTGGATCAAACTGTCGTCTTAAAAACATAATTTGTCGTGCCGTGCCATTACATTTTCCTCTTAATTTATTTTACATTGGTCGTATAGTTTAATTTTTTTTTATTTGTACAATATTGATTTTTGTAAGATTATTAAATTCAAAATCATGTAAATTACATATTTTTAATTATAGATTTTCTTGTTTGAATTACACAATTTTGAATAAATTTATTTTTCGATGCCTCCAAAATTGGGTAATAAAAATAACACTTTTTATGTATTTCTGTAGTGAACCTTTGCAATAAAATGAGTTTGATTGAAAAAAATAGCAATAAAAAATGTTATTGGTGTAAAAATTTTTTGATATTAAAATACATATAGAATTTTTTTTCAATTATAAAATAGAAACTGATTGCGTGACCAATTTTTAATTATTTTGATATTTATGTTCTAAATATTTTATGTAAATATGGCAATTTAACCAAAAACCAATTATAATTATTTGATATATGATACAAATAAAAAATACAATTAGTTTTTAATCATTTTTTGTTAATATTTTGTTCACATGAGGATCAAAATAATTTATGAATATTTTTTATGATTTTACATATCTATAAACTTTTTAATTATATGATATTTTTATAATAGCAAAACTGTGCAAAAAGTTATAAATATTCTAAGTTAAGAGATTCTAAGAAGTTAGAGAATGTGAAAAAAACCAAAACTAGAATTTTAAAAATACGATAAACAAACCCCGAGTTTGTCAAAAGCACATTTCCTCAAAATCGCCTCATGTAGAACTAAGTATGAGCTATTCTAAAACAATGGGAATTCCTATACGTGTATAGTATTTTTTAGTAATATTTTTTCAATGTACTATACATAGGAAAGATAAAAAATGATATGGTAAATATATAGGTAAAAAATGTGTCCCTGTTCGATTTTAATAAATTTTTTCCTGCTATTCCAGCAAAATATATATGTATAATATATGTATAATCATTTAAGTTTTCTGTAATTTTGCTTTTAATTGAACATAATGTGATATGAAATAATATCCAATATTCCATTTATATAGCTCCCAAAAATCATGCAAAATATTCGTTTTTTGCAAAATTTTTTATGATTATGCATTTTGATTAATTATAAGTGTGCGGCTAATGATTATAATTTATTAATTAATGCACTTGTGCAGTTATAATGTTACCAGTAAATTTTTTGATTTTTGAAGGGCCACAACGGAAAGGGGAGGGGAGATACGGATACAATTTCTTCAGAGATTCTAGTTATTTTTTAGATATCTCTTTGGTACATAAATTTCAGCCTTCCATAATAAGCAGTTTGGGAAATACAGGGTGTTAAAAAAACTAAAAAAAGTTGTATGAAGATAACGATATTTTTATACAACAAAGAATTAAATTTTAAAAATTTGTTAATTTCACAATTAAGATAAAAGATTTTCCTATCTTATAGCTTTTACAGACCTCAAAAATTAGTAAATCTATTTGAACTTACTCATCAAAAATTAAACAATATTTTATCTAATATGCAACAAAAACAAGCAAATATATTTTATTCCGTAAAAAAATTAATTATGTATAGAATTATATTTACATTTTTTACTAAAATACATAAATTAACATTATTATTATCTGCAGAAAAATTATTTCATTTTCTAATAAAGAATAAACTTTCTTGGTTTAAAAAAAATCCTGTCTAATCAAAATGTCAATAAACAGTTTAAAAGTCTATTCAATTTTATGTTCAAACTTTTTTGCTACAATAATTTAAAACATGATTCTTCTTACCTGTGAAACAATGTTTCTCTAGAAATTTACATAATGATAATGTAAATCATATATATATGATTTAGGTTTGTGATAGGAAAACCATATGACAAGTTTACAATTTTCCGTGTTTATTTCAAATTCAACAATCATTTTGGTAAGTTGTTCTACATATATGCTACTCCTGCCATGCTACATATTTTCTATCTATTTAAATTTCAGATCTACCACGATAAAGTAGAATTAAATTTCTTATAGAACACATTGAAAATAAAGAAATAAAAATAGAAATGAAAAAGAATATTATGTAGATATCCCTTGGCATATTATTACTTTTGACATTTCTCCATCAAAAAACTTAAATGATGGTTTCATGGTAGGTAAGAGATAAATAGGAAATGTGTGGAATGAATATGAATTTGTTAAATATTCATAGAGACGTATTTTTATATTGAAATTCTACTTAAAGTAGATAAAATAAAAAACATAATTCAAGAAATTATAGAATTTCTTATATTTTACATTTAAATTTTCAATATTTCAGGATTTGTTGGTTACCTCCTTTAGTTCTAAATAATAAATTGTAAACCATATATGTATAAATATTTATAAATAAATTAGCTATTTAAAATCTTCTCAAATTTTATTTCAGTTTTTCCCACTTAAATATTTTCAAATTTCTTTTTTAAATTACAAATTAAAATTTATGCATATACGAATATAAATAATATTTTCCGTTAATATAAAAAAGCTTAAAGTTTTCTTTCAATTTTAAGGAAAATATATTTTTCATATTACTTCATCTTTGTGATATCTCCTGAGGCGGCGTATTTCTTTTTTTGTTCAAATGCTTGAACACAGTATTTTTCTTTTTGAGAAAGTGCAAGAAAAAAATTATCCAAAATCAAAAACATTTTATAGTTTAGTAAGATATAAAAATAAATATTTTTTTTACATTTGGTATACATATATAAGATGATATAATAAAATTGAAAAATTTTTTGAGGAAACAAACAATATGAAATCAACAAAATTGGTATAGAATTGACGTTTTACAATGAAAACTTTAAAATTAATAATAATTTTTCAATTTCAACATCTGAAGAAAATTAAATAGCAGAATTCAAGTTTATTCTTTTTGAATTTACTAAATAATGAAATATTAAACTTCAACAATCTTTAATAATTTAATAAATTCATGATGAAATTCATGTGAAATTATTGTTAATAATAAATTTTAACATTAAATATAAATATGTATGTAATTTTTTCTTTTTCTACATCAGAAAAATTATTCACACTTTTCTCAAGAGTGCGAAATAATGACACTAAATAAATATCTAATAGACTCTTTTCAACCGGTTTAGGTGAAAGTTTAGGTCCAACCATGCCGTTAAGGTCAAGTTTTTCAATGAAGGTATCCGAAAACCAAGTAGACGCCTCGACCCGGAATGAATAATGGAACAGGATAAAGATACAACTCGTGGTAGGATATTGCCACAAATGTCGGAGGAGGTCGTGGCTGCGAACTCCGGCAGTGGCACGGGAGTAACATCTCGTGTCGCCAGTAGCCTCACAAAAACTTCGTTTGCGATGGTTCAATTTGAATATAAAAATTTATCTTTTTTAATTTGAATATAAAAATTTATCTTTTAGTAAAATGACATAAGAAAAATATGAAATCTTTTTGAACATTTATATATGATCATAATTTTCACTAAATTATAGTGAATAAACATCAGAATTTGTGATTTTCATTTTAACCAAAATAAGAAGTTCTCTTGTAATTCAATTTATACAAAATTAAGAAAAGAAATTCTTTTAAAAATTCATTACTGATTAAAAATAACCAAGGTATAAAATTTATGTAAAATCAAAGTGAACACACAAAATATATTTTATAAATTTACGAAAATAAATTTACTCTTATTTTTGAATATTTAATTAATCTTGCAAAACACAACAACTGAAAGATAAACAAATTTTGTAATATTATAATAAAATATAAACATAACAAAAAAATGTTTATTACATTCATTTTTATAATAATAATTCTTTCTTTTGAGGTTTTTATGTTTCCGCATAAAGATGTTTTGTTATGAAAAGAAAAATCATATTTCAAACTTTGAATAATGAAATTTTTTTTCACTTTATCCTTTATATTTATACTATAAAATTTCCATCATTTTAATGATTTTATTCATTTAGAAACTCAATATAAAATTAATAACATACCATTACATATTACTGTAATAACTGGATATCATTACAATAATAGAACAACTGACCATAAGGAAATTTGACTTATTAAGCATAAAAAGAGCTATCCTTAATTTATTTAGAGATCAGTTTCCATTTTGGTCGTGTGCGAGTTATTAGAAGAGCTTCTCTAACAATGACCTTCGTTTTTTGATAATATTTTTCAAATTGATACTGGTATGAATAGGTATTTGAAAACTTTTGAAAAATTATTTTCGCATTAGTTTGAAATAAACTCAATTAATATTTTCAATTAATATTTTTTCTATTTAAGATTGTTGACAGATAATAACTTTTCTAAATTACCTGTAAGTATAACTAAGTTTTCTGGCTATTCAAGAATTAATTTTCAATTTTCATAAGTAATTCCTTTTTTTCTAAAAATTGTCGATAGTCTTATGTATATGCATCAGAAAATAAATATCATTCTACTTAGGTAACTTAATTAAGTCAAATTCTAAATGTAAATTGTAATACTTGGATCGTATCACTTCTAAATAAAAGCGTTATCAAAATATAACACATTTATTTAGAAGTGATTTTAATACCAAAATGTCGGCTCTAATTTTCGTATTTTGGTTTTATTTACATAACTTAATTTTGTACAGGTAAAAAAAAATTATAATGTCAAAAAAAAAAAAGATTAAATTCCGATTTTATCTTTTAGGATAAAATCTTTATTATCTTTATATTTTTATATTTTTGTAATTTATATATTCTCCGGCACAACAAGAAAATAACATTTTTACGACAAGTTGAAAATTATAAATTATTTATATATAAAAACGAAATACCAAGCAGGAATATCGACATTTTGGCGTCTTTTAGAAGATTTTATTATTTTCTTCCTTATAAAAATCATATACACAAATATTATTTAATATTGAATGGAAAGTCACTTTTTCTTGTGATCCGTATACAGTGTAAACATTATTAATGGACATTATTATATTTCTATTGATTGACTCAGTTATAAAAGATAAATGATATACAATAATAAATTCTTATCTGCCGTTGGATCTGATACTATAATAAATATAATAACGAATATTGGATGATACCGGAAAAAATAATTTTTTAACATTCCTGGAAATTAGTTGACATATACAATAATTACTTTTTGCAAGGATAATAAATATCTCTAAACAGGGAAATCAATGAATATTATTTATTAATTGTTCCGGAAATTATTTTCTTTTGTATTTTTTTTACTAAGTCGACAACCTCTAAGCTAGTTTGTTGTTTCATTTAATATGCATGAATTCTCCTTGCGAAAGGTTCCAAAATATAACACAGTCTGGATTGAAAATATTAGTCAAATTAGTCAAAGAGAATCATATTTCTCTGGTAAACAAAATTTTCATAATCAGTTAGGTAAGTTGTTTTTGTTTATTCGTTTTTTATTAAAAAAAACTTACCTAACTGATTTGTTGATGAAATCTTATCTTCAACTTTAATTGATTTTATATTTAAAATTTATTTAAATACATTTTTTTTAATGGTAAAGCACCTCGAAACATTATCTTAATTTTTTTTGTTCACAGGTGATCTGAAGTGAAATTAATCAATATAATATTGGCGACAAAACTGTTTATTAAACAAATATAATTATTATTCAGCTATGATAAAATATATGTATAACTAATATCAAAGAAACACGATGCACGTAAACACGTTAAGTTAAATAATTTTCAAAATAAATTGATATTTCGTAAAAACATATGTGGGTCTTTACAACGTCCATAGCAATATGTGACAGTGTTGTCCTAATAATGTTAAAACTTATAAATTCTTTGCTGAGTATTTCATTTGGTCGACAAATTATTTTTAATTTAATAGTGTTCTATTCTAAATATGTTAAGTGAAGACATTTTAAAATTCTCCCTGAAAACTTTTAATTAAAATTTAATGTATAAAATTTTATTGAAATTTATTTCAAAATCTATAATTGTCTAAATCTAACTTTTCAGTTCTTTGTAGTTAGAAATATAGTTCTGCGAGCAAACTCGCATATATCTCAAGATGATTAAAAGTACTATTAACATCAACTTCGGAGTATCTGGAAATTTATTACAATTTTTGATGACTTTACATATAAATATTATTATTAAATATCATAATAAAAGCGATAATAATTTACATAGTACCTTTTGAAAAATATTATATTTTTATTAAAATTGTACACACATAAAAATCAGAGATACCTGAAATATTTTCATTGCGATTCCTTGAATTTGTTTGTATTAAATCTATTTTTTTTAGTTGGTATACATATGTATGTGCGTTGGTATATACCTTGAATAAGACTAAACAACTTTTTAAACACTAAAAATGGTTTTTTCAACTGTCCAATAATATACACAGCTGCTTCACAATAAAACACAAAATCTCGCGGTTATAAGGCATAAAGTGTACTAATTCCCTAATATACTTAAAATAATCTACATGAAATTTATTTGGTATGCAACTTAAAAGCTATTTCTGTAATACATTATTTATTCGAATATATTTTATTACTTTTTTTCATACCTATATATTATGATTATGATGATGTGAAAATAAATCTCAAGCAAAAAGGGGATTCAAATATGTATGGTGAAAAATGTAACATTTTAACCTTGACCAAATACAATTTATCTTCGTAAATATTAACCATAAATAAAACAGTTGAAAGATATATTGCTATGTGTTTTAAAAGGAGCCAGTAATAAACATAAATATTATCCCAATTAGATTTTCATTTGGAAAAAATTCAATAGAATATATTTCGAATGATAGCAATATAATAAAGGAAAAAAATATTATTTTGTACTTATAGGAAATTAGGAAATAATTTGTAATTGTTTTCTCAATAATTTCAGTAAAATTAGTTTTATCGAATTCTAATGTAAGGACTAGAAAATCATTCAATTTTTTACTTATACTAATTTATCACCAAACCAACAACAAAACTAAATCAAATCCACAAAAGTTCTTAAAAAATATTATGGTCATAGCAAAATGTTTATGGTAATAGCAAACTATTATGAATTAAACACTTAAAATTTCTTAAATTACATATTAAAAATAAGAAAATTATTTTTATATTTAATTTCGCTTAGTTTTTTAGTTAGTTCTTGATTCAAATTATATATACGTATATTATTATCAACCATATAATATAATATATATATACAATAAAGCTTATATACGTGTAATATAATAAGTAAGTAAACTGAATTTTCCAGATAATCCAATTTTATTATGCTGTTCTAAAAAGTAATCTATATTTTTGTCATATTTATCCACAAAATTCATATACATATTATATGTATATTTTTCAATGCCCATAGTTAACTAAATTATATATTATTAACTTAACCCTATATTTGTAATTTTGGGTTATTGAATTTAAAGTGCGATAATTTTCAAGTTTATGTTTCCATTGAAAAAGAAAACTTTTTTATATTACCTTCATCATCATAAATATCCCTCGAGGATGGTAATGACATTACACTTACACCTTTGTCAACATTGAAATTCATTTATTATTTAAAAGAAAATATATACAAAATATTTCTATCCCTTCTCTTATATTAAAGACTTCTCGGATAAAATATTTCATTATTTAGTAAAAAAATTAAATTAAAACAAGAAATTCGATGCAAATGAAAATTAAGTAAAATAAATTAAAGAAATTAAATAAAGTATTTCTTTGTATAAATATTAAATACATTAATATTTTACTCAAATAAGAAAATTAAAAAAGTTTCCCACTCCACTCCACTAATTCAAAAATGGACATGTAAAAGGAATAACAAATACTCTTGCATGTTTATCAATGTTTCGGAAAGAATATTTTTTTAGTAATTACATGAACTTTGTAAGATAACGTATACATAAACAAAATAAATGAATACATCAAAGAAGAAATTTACAGAATTATTTTTAAATTTCTAAGCTCATCAGTTTACAGATCTTATATCCTTTAATTTTTTAATCCTTCCAGCTTACATCATCGTATAGTATTGATTTTACAAACATATATAAATACTATAGTAGGTATTATCAATAATACAGATCATGTACGATTTTCCGATATTTATATTTGCTTTGGAAAAGTTATAATTGAAGCAAGAATAAAATAGTTTATAAAAATTTCAATATATACATATTTGAACCAAATTTAAAACAAATTTTCATTTTGAAAATAACTCTGTAAAATTTTACCAATTATTTAATTTTCAATATTTAAATTGCTTATGTACATAAGAGATTTTTTCAACTGGAATGAAATTTAATTCATTTCATATTGAAATTTTATACAAAATATATAAAAATTTATTTTACTATATATAATATGTACAATAAAGCTTATATCCGTGTATGCCTCTTATATTAAAACCTCATTAACTGCACAATCCTGATGAAGAACATATTATCATTCTTTTAATATTCATATATAAAAATAATTCAATAATCCTAAAAGAATTTATATAATATCTGAAAATTCTTTACGTTCTTTTAATAAAATATAATAATCATTTTTCTTTGGTATATATAGAAAAAATTTCAATTCATTCAGAAATTGGAAGGTGTAACTTGGAAGCTGGATGTATATTCATCTGAAATATGTTAAATTATATTGGTCTTCGTACACAAATCTTACAGCAGCACAAAATATTTTTCATTTTGTAATTCCTTTTTAAGATTTTTTTTCTTCCATAATCTAAATCTTTCATGCTAACGTTTTTCTATCGCGAATACTACTATTCATCTGGTTTGTCGGTCAGATGAAAACTGTAAACACATAATGTTTTTTATACTCAATATAAATGATTCTTCAAATTTTGAAACAATTTAGTTAGAATATTTAAAGGATACTTTTAAAGTTCGTTCGGTAGATAGCTCAATCCCCCCGTTTAACACCAACATAATTTTTGGTTTAAATTTTTCTTTATAGTGAATGAACACTATTAACACGAAATATATACAAAGAAAGAATTAATATTCCGTTGAAAGACATTAAATCTATCTGTCAACAAATTAGAATCCTTCAATTTTCCTTAAAAATGAAATAAGAATCCTGTCAAAATATAGAATTACTAAAGCTTTATACTATTATAATGAAAATCAGGAATTTTGGTAAATAACATTTAAATATGGTAGAAAAAGTAATGAATTTTGATATATTTAAATATATTTTATGTAATGAAGAAATATTTTTTGTATGTACAATATACAACATATGTGCGTATATTTTAAAAATTCTTCCCAAATAGATTTAAATTCCATTTTTTGCATAAATATTTTTAACAAATTTTTAAATTCAGAAATTTTACCTTAAGTACACATTCTTTTATATTTACTTAAATGTTATTCATATGATATAAGAAAACCTCATTTTATTCATTTGAAATTCTAATAATTTATCTTTATTATTGGAAAAGTCAACAGTATTTTATACTAAATAAATATTTTGCTATTTTCTTTTATAAAATTTAAAGCCAACACGTTAAGGTATAAGAAGGATCAGCTTTTAGTAAAATATACATTGAATACGAATGTAAACAAATAAAAATAGAAATATTAAAATAAAATATTATGCAAATCCTGATGGATTATTTTTTAAAATTTATCAGTCAAGGATTTTTATTTTTTCTATTTCTAAACGCAAAAAAAAAAATCTTCTAATAATTTAAATTGTCAACTAAAAGGGAAAAGTGAATTACCCACCCACTTTAAAAATGTTGTCTTCTGTAGTAAATAGTATAAAAAAGATACCCAAATCTTTTTCTGTTTATACAAATATGATAAAAAATATCTTTATGCATTTTTCTATCGTTACATAAATTTTGATGTAAAATCGAACATTTATAAAATAATTGCCTATTTATTTTTATTTATATTTATGAAATTATGCAATGAAATTTCAAGTAAATTTTAGAATTTATATATTTCAATTAAAATCAAATCTTGTTGAATGTTCAATATATTTTTTTATTGTTTATTTAGTTTTATATTTATGAAAAAACCGAATTTTTTATACTTTTATATTTTACTGAATTTACAATAAAAATAATAATATTAAATAAATTTTTTTTAAATATTTTACTAAATTATATTATTTTTATTATAAATTCAAAATATTATATAAAATTTCTATTAAATAAAAATATTTTTCCTAATCGTATAAAAATTGTGATAGTTTATTTCCAATTAAATAAGAATTTAAAGTTATTTTTTTATAAATTACGAACAAACGATATGAATGCAATTAATGAAAATTACATTACTATCCATAAATTATGCTCTTTGACACCAATTCTAATAGAGTTTTCGAATGTTTGCTTGTTAATTTTTATTTCCAAAGATAGTAAAATTGTAAGAAATTTAAAATTTAATAAATTATTAAATGTGTATGAAATAAGAAATCCATGGAGGTAGCTTTTTATTTTAATAATAATTATAATATTTTAAAATACTAAATTCAAATTTTATTTAAAATTTATATATTTAATTTTTAGTTTTAAGTTCATTATTTGCTATTCAATCTAATTCTATTTTTGAGTTTAATAATGATAAATAATTAAAGTGATATTTAAGTGATATTTATGTGATAAGTGATATTTATTATTATTTACTTTTGAAAATCAACCAAATATTATTCTTATTTCTACTCATTAACAAAAATATATTATTCTGCTCAGGACTACAAGACTATATCAAACATATGTTGCGATTTAATATCAATATCTTAACTCCTACATTCAAATTTACATAAAATACTCAAGAAGCATTTTCCAAAAATTAAAAGAATGATTGAGTTAGTTCGTCAAATCAAATTCGGGCAGATTTTCATATTTCTGAAATACATGATCTTGGTATTGGTATAATATATATATATAATATAATAATTTTGATAATTCATCGCAAATATCACCTGTCTCCATTTATTTATTGTAACTAGCATTTCTTCAGTTTTTTTAAATATATAAAAAATTCATCAGCATCAAATTTATAGCAAAATATGATGACAATAAAACATTTATTTTAATACTTATAAATCCGCTTTATAGTTAAAATAATTTTATAGTTCTATTATTTAATTCACATATTTAATCTATGTACTTAAAATTTTAATACTCTTAGCTGTTCAATGAAGTATGGATAAATAACTATATTTCAAAATTCGCCACGATGGTCTGGAAACTACATTATATGTATTGCAGTTTTTAATATTTAGTTGCTAAAATGAAAATCGCATACTACAATTACAACAAATTCGTTAGAGTTGATGATAAATGATGATTAATTCGTAGCTAAGGCTAAGCTATATATTACTTTATTTTTATACATAATTCAATTATTAAATAAGAAAATCTATGGAAATAATCAAAATCTTACATTTTGGTATACTATCCCATATGAAAAAAAGATTTCACAACAATTCTTAAATATTCTAAACAAAAAGCATAAAGATGTTTACTTATCTTTTAAATTCGAAAATATAATCAGTTCTACCATAATTTTTTTTAAAGATTCTTTCATTTTCTGAAAATGACAAAAAAAAACTTTACCCCAAGGCAATTTGTAATATTACATTTTAATATATAAGAACAATTTAAAAAAAAACCCATAATTTTGTGGAATTTTAAATTGAGTATGTCAATTTAACATGAATTTATTACATTAAAATGTATCTTTTATCTATATATTCTTTAGCTAACAAATCGAATAATTTGTATAACAAGAAACAATTTATCAAGCATATACATTAGAAAATTAAATTTAATTTCATAACAAAAAACTATACATTTTATTTAGAGGCATTTTACAGAAAATGGATTAAATTTAAAATTGCTATAGGTTTTTCAATGGTTTCGGTTTTTCACTGAATAAAATATAAATATAAAATTGTTCAATTATTTCATAAATTTTCAAAGAAAATAATAATAACATTTAATTTTCTTTAAAACTATGCTTTCAAAATAAAAATATTAAATGAATAAACACATAAGTAAAATAGTGAATCCCAAAAGATACCTAATAATTCCTAGATTTTCACTTACATTTTGCTTTTAAAATTTTAGCAAAAAAATATTCCCCTAACATATTTTTAATATAAAAATTATAATTTCTTGTTGCCAAAAATTCTCCCCGAAACATCCCCTAGTAAATTTAAATTGGTTTCAGTCTGTACTCTACTAAAGTATAAATAATAGTAGTGTTATAAGGTTCTGGAGGATTAGATTTTGAAGAAGACATGAAAAACATTATTAAAAATATGCTTTACTAGGGGATAAAACATAATAATACATAGTTTTATATTTGATCTCCCATTGAGGCATGGGATTAGAAATAAAATGGTTTACAATTATAGAGTTAATACTCTTAGAACCGAAATGATTGTAGCTATAGCTAAACTATGAAATTGATTTATATCGTAAAATTTGATAAATTAGTTTATAACAAGTTTTAGCATATTTGATTGTCAAATAGTAAAGTATTTTGTGGTTTCTTGTAAATTTGCAGATTGTGTTTTCACTATTTTTCACTATTAAATATTTTTTTCATACAATTGATTTGTAATAAAAATTTTCTCTGTGGCAACAAATCAAGTGTGTTAAGCTTCACTCAACCGCTAAAAAATCTCATATTTAAGCTTTGGATGTGAATATGTGTAATGTGTACATCTATTTCAACAAATATTGATACACAGCTACATCAATTAAAAATGTCAGCTTACGAGCTATAGCTAAACTACTTATCTATTTAACAAATATTTTGGAACAGTGAAATATATCAATATATAGCTATCAATATATCAATAATAATATAATGTGTGTAATGTCTGTAAAATACATATACACATATATACTTATTTTATTAGTTGTTTATTTAACTCAATCATATAATATCAGATTCACATCTGCCTAACTAGGATAATAAAATATATTAAATTTTTTTGTTTATGTTTCAATATTGACAATTTTATTTAACAGTGGACTAAGATGTCCTAGTCAAGAGTAAACCTAACAAATTTACTGGCACAATTTAATTATTGCTGCAAAATTTAAAATATTTTCCAATTAATTTCTTTTTTAACATCAAACAAAAAGTTTGTTATTATTTCCGATTTTTTCAATTTCAAAAGATAAACAAGAATTTTTTTCAGATAACTAGAAAATTTCAGTAGAAAAAATAACAAAAAAAAATATTGTAAACAAGGAAAAATATTTACATAATAAAAAGTATCGGCTTGTCGCATTCTAAATTTCAAAATAATATATACTTAATATACTGATAGTCACATATCCTTTTTAAGAGCTTTCTTCACACCCCTTTTTGTCGTAAAACTTTTGAAATAGGTTTATCAGAACTACATTAATTATTGATATAAAACCAATACATATTATGAATTTATTATAGCACCTGGTGTCAATATATGCAACAAATTTTGGTTTTTAAGTAAGATTTAGTTACAGGCACAATCATTTTGCATCACAATATGTACACCACGTAAAACTGCGTTTGCTACTAGGTCCTAGCGGATGATCCATTAGACATGTCAAATATTTCTTACAATTATTTGAATATGAATTAATTTATATTATTAAAAAAAATTCAAAGGAGAAATTCTTTAAAAAATCTGTGATAATATTTAATATTCAATTTGTTTGTAAAACGTAAGACTTTTCGTAATTTTTTCACATCAGAAATTCGAAAAAATAGGTAATTTCTATTTAAATAAAATTTCATAGCACTTGTGGGTGCAATCGTGCAATGCAAAATGCAAGTGTTGTAATATAATAATTATGTTAGCAGAAAATGTGTTGGTTCTGTTGCCAAAGATTTTATTTCATATTTTCGATTTTGGTTATAATATTCATATTGAAATGAAGAGATAAACTAAACTTTATTATTTAGAAAAGATGAGCGTTTGTCTGAACCGTGGATATATGTATAAAAAATTAATCAAATGTAAAATATAAAAAGTATTTTCCAATTTACCAAATATTCTCTGTTGCTACAAATTTGAAATTATATTATACAAAATTTCAATGGCAAAAACTGAGTTCAATTTGAAGCTTTAAAAAAAACAATTGCTACAGTAATTTCGAAATTATATCAAATACTTTAATAAACTTTCTCTTTCTCTGCTATGTGTCCATTTACTATTTACCATAATTTTTTTACCATAAAATTAATGCTTAAAATAAGAGTATGAATATGAATCTTCATCACTGCTCTTTTGGTAAATTAAATATAAACTTTAAACAAAACTAAACTTTTGTAAGGATATTGTATTGTTTTACGACCATCACAAGAAAAAGAAATTTTAGTTTAGATCTATTTATCGGTTCGTTGTGACGTTCCATTTTGTTAATGGAAAAGCTTATCGTAAGCTTATTGTATATATCTTTATAAAAAAAAATACAATTATGATAATGACAATTAGAAGTAAACAAAATTAAATTATGAAATTAATTTTATAAATAAAAATTTCTAAATTTTTCTCGTTATGTTATAAAATTAATTAAATTTTAATTAGTTGAACTTAAATAATTGCAAAACAAAATGTAGTCAAGGGAAGTACAAGAAAAAAACTATTTGAGTGATTCACCATCACCATGCTTATTTATAATAATTATAATCTTTTTAAGTTTGGATACAGTGCTCTGTTTTTAAAAGTAAGTGGTTTTTAGCTTTCTGCAGAAGATTGTTATTCACAAAAGTTTTTGCGCCGCATATAAGATGGTTTATCCCCTAGTAAAGCATATTTTTAATAATGTTTTTCAAACACATATTTCGAACGGTTCCGGGAAAACCAGTCAAAAACATTTCAGTAAAAAAAAAGGAATTTCAGTAAAAAATAAGAAGGCATCTGTGTCAAAATAATTTTTGACTGAATTGCCTTTTAAGAAGGATATTCAATCAAAAAACTGAAAAGGAATTCAAGTCAAAACCTCAAAACCGTGTGGAAAAGGGAAAATATCTTCATTTGTTTATAATTTTTTATAAAAAAATTGGTTAATAAAGAAAAGGCAACTCAGTCAAACTTTTTTTGACCGGAATGCCTTTTTTTTTACTGAAGTTCCATCTTGAAAAGGCATTTCAGTAATAAAATTTGAAATTATTTTTGACTGAAATGCCTTTTTGTTTTTGACTGAAATGTTTTTGACTGGGTTTCCCAGCCCCATTTCGAACCTACACGAAACTTTAGAATATTTATCATTTTCACTGAGAAGTTGAAATGAATCCCTTGAATTATATTAAACTCCATATTTCTATCTTCCACACACATCCACTACATTAAAGTCGTAGAGCAAGATTTTCAACTATTTCTTAATAATTAATATGTAAAAAATCATGAATTGCTCATGAAATTCTATATATTTTCCATTTTGTCAGTTATTTTAATAGTGGATTTATTCGTGGTCGTGCCATTATAATTTGACTTCCTTTAATTTATTTATTTTGATATATTATTTTTTTATATTTCTTTTTTTTAAAGATGATGTGCAAATATTTATTTAAATATATATATAAAAATAATGTTTTTCTCCCTAAAATTTCTTAAATTTTAGTTGTTTGGAGAAAAAAATTTAAGTCTACATATTAAGTAATACAAAAATTGGAAACATTTAATCCTATTAATAGACATTATAATCATTTAATTGGACTATTAAGTTATTGGAACTAAATTACTGATTTAAAAATAAAAATTTCCTTGTTAGTATTATTGTTGAAAATTGTTAATTTAGGATTTATTGTTCATTTAATATGGTTAAATTAATTTCGATATAAAGTACCCTTCAAATATTAATTTTATATTAAAATCATATTGATTTAATGAACCAAAATATCAATTAATTAACAATTTTTCCATTTCATTAAATTCAAAATAAATAACAATTAAAAAATATCTATACTCAATATATATGTATATATATATATAGGAAATACTACAATATCATATTTTCATTAATTATTACATATTTTCTATATATATAAATAAATAACCTGTAATTAAAATAATGTATTATCAAAAAACATATCATATTTCCTATAGAGAGAATCTATTTAATATTTATTAAATCCAATAAAGATAATTTCATATTTTTGGAAAACACATTGATTTGCAGTAAAACATCCCGTACAATTGAAACAAATAATATTGCAGAAAATTAAAGTCGAAGCAAAGACCATGATACTAATATTCAGTTTTGTTTCAAACCTGTAATACAGATTCTTCTAACCAAACATTTATATCGTCATTGGTCTAAAAGCATAATTAATTACCCAATTGGCAAATATGTTTTTGAGTTATAGTTTTTATTTCCAAAAAATCTATAATAATATTTGGAGATGTTAAATCAATTTTATGAAAATGCAAAGTTTTTGCATTTTCAATTTTACATTTTATAATTTATATACATACATAGATATAAACATTTACCAATGAGCTAGATTTTCCTATATATTCCATATTCCCCTTTGGTCATCATGTGCTTGTCATATGCGTCACCTCTTCAACATCGTATTAATAGTTACTACAAAATATTCATATACCAGTTTAACTTTACAATATTACATAAATATTTATTTTATGTATAATAGTTTCACTTTATTGTTAGCATTTAAATTATTACTTATAACAATAAAGATCCTCTAGTGTCCACATCCCATCCAACAGAACAAAAAAAAATCATTTTCGACACCAAACAAGAATTTGTCAAATTTCTTTTTTTTTTGTGGTGACAACAAGCGTAGAATAAATTATTTGTATTTATCCTTATGGAACATTTTTCTTTTGTATTTTTATGTGTTGATTATTGATTTCATGTCCTTTTTGGTGGAAAATATAAGTCGTAAAATATTAAGGAAAATTTTTGTTTACATTTAGTGTTAAATATTTTGTCCCTAATATCATGATAAAGATAAAGATATTGTATACAAATTTGTAATCAATCCATACGAAGCTAAAAATATCTAGATAAATAATGTAGAAATTAGATTCTTTTATATTGACTGATCAAAAATTTGAGTTAAAATAGTAATACTCTAAATTTCTTGAAAACCTTTATTGAAATTCCTTTGAAAATTGTTTAAACGTGATTATAATATTTTCTGTATAACAATCTTATTAATGGTACAAATTAAGTACAGTATAGCATCTACTACTTAAATTTGACAGCTAATTAATATACTAGTTATTAGATTTGATATGAAAACTGAAATGTTTTGAACTGTTCATAAGCACGTATTTCAAAACTAGAGTTTAAAACGTTCTTACAATATTGATCTAAATAGTTTTAGAATTTTAATATATTTCTTTTGCTTACAAAAAACTATAATATACGAAACGAAAGTATTCTTCCATTACTTTGGATGTTATACTTATTTTGTGGCTCGTTTCTGGTATTTCTAAGTGGTATTTCTAAGTGGTTATAATGATTTTTATATTTTTGCAAATTCATACAAGAAAAATGAATAACACTACTAATATTTGTTTTTGAAAAGAGTGAAATTGGAATGGTGAAAAATAATTCAAAAGTATAATAATAAATTAGTACATATATTTTCCTTAGAAGAGCATAATTTTTATATTCAATTCAATATCCATGAAAAGTTGTTATACATATTTTACATTATGTAATATCGCTGATAGATAAATGAATAATATATGTAAAGATTGCGTTTCGTTTGACAGACCACACTAGAAGTAATTTAGCTATTAAAATGGATTTAAATGAAGACTATACAGTCTTTTATATATTACTTAGTATAGGTATTAGTATACGTAATACGTATTATATAAAGTTTGATATAAGATTCTTACTTCGACCCAAATTCTATTTAATTTATTTTATATGATGAAATATTTCAGAATATATTTTAAGTTGCGTTTACTATACGATTCCTCCATTATTACTTAATATTTTAATATTTATCAGGGGTGAATAGTTTCAGATTGTCAAATAAATTACAATGATATTCTATTATGCATTTCGAAATAGGACAATTATTATTCAAATACTATAGGTTTTTTAAATTTCGAATTAGAAAACTCTTACATTTGTTGTAAGATTCTCATAATTGACTGGCTCTAAATATTTCATATTAAATTTTATATTTTATTTTTTTTATGTTTTCTTAGATTTCTTCATCTTAGAATTTATATATTTTATCTTTATTGAAGAAATGGTAGTAAAAAGACGTAAAACACATTTAATATAAAAACGGAAAGAATATTAAAACTAAAAAAACAATTTAATTTGTGAATTGTAAATAATTGATGGGATGTAACAACAATAACATATTTGTCACAATCTTTCGAATAAAAATAATAACGACAACAAATTGAAATAAAAGAAAATTATATATTTATTACTCGTAAGCTTAAAATATGAAGTCTCAATCAAAACGCAATTTGAAATGTTTCCATCTCTTTCAAATTTCAGTAAAAATTCAGTAATTCAAATGTTTCCATCTCTTTCAAATTTCAGGTTATTTCATAACCCTGATGGTCTTTATTACTATAGTTATAGCAATTTCAAAGTCCAATAAACTTCTATAACTATATTTAATGTTCCAAATTTAGAATCAAAATTTTTTATGAAAATCTTTTTTAGTAATCATAATTTTCCCTTCAATCGAAACATGTCTTTGCATACTAAGTTTTTATTATTTTATATTTATATTATTATGTTTTATGTTATTATATTTTATGACTGCATATTCATATGTAAAAAATTCGTCTATAATTGAAAAAATGGCAAAAGAAATTGACGCCCGAAAGTCGCGACTTATGTATCAATTTTATTTCCTTTTAACTTTGTAAAAATACTATTTATCTTAAATGTATGTAAAACATACATATGTATATATGTACATTTTATGTATATGTTAAATGTTTTAGCAAAAATACAATTGAAGGCGGATCGAAAAAATTGATATAAAAATTAATTGTCTTACAGAACTTAGATAATTTAGAATGTATAACCCTAGGTTATTTTATAATTTATTTATCATAATTTTTCTAATTTTTTTCACTTAAAAATTATATACATTTTCTTTCCAATAGTTCATTTTGCAAATTGTGAAATTTATAATTTCATTTGGAAGAAATTATATCCTTTGGAGAGAAAAAAAAAATAGAATGAAATTGAAAAAAAAATTAATACTTTGAAATTTGTTTCTAAATTAGAATAAATTAAAATTGTGCTATAATTCACATTAGTCAAGATTAAATTCAAACAGATACTTAAGTTTTAAAGAATCAAAAAAAAAAATTTTTAGGAAAATTTAAATTGTACTTGACATAAAATATTAAAAAAATTGATGTTCTTTAAAGCGTTAAATTAAGTTAGTCTTTTGTATATACAAATAATGTAGGTAAAAATAAAAATTAATGCCCGAAGGATATAAAGAGAACATTATATCCTCGTACAGGTACAATATTACAAAATTTTGAGAAATCTGGAATATAGCAAAATGAAATTTTTAATCCAATTTCAAAATCAATTTCCATTTAAATTTATTTCAAAATACTTTATGTACATCAAATTAAATTCATTTTATTACATATATATATGATTGATTGTATGTAATAGGAAATTAATATATTTTATAAAGACAATGTTTATAAGTAACAACAATACTCTTTGGTATATATATGGATCTCCATCTATAGATAAATAAATCAATTGTAAATTTGCCATTCAATAGTGTCAAACAAACATTTACGTAATTGTGTGTTTCAATTTTCCCCAATGATAATTAAAATTTGCAAAGCTGCTGCTCCATTTCATGTTTTATTTTGTAATAAAGATTTTAGAATATGTAATACTTATTGCAGAATGATTTCAAATTACTATATAAAATTTTACTAATAATTTTGATGTATACAGAAGTTTCAGGTTTTGGTTTAATATTATTTATATGATAACAAAATATACCAAATTTCTAATTTGAACAATTTAAATATAATTCAATTGCCATACATTAGTTAATTTAGATTATATCGTTTTACAGAGTAATTGTTTATAAAATTGCTTATATCGATCCAATAACAAAATAGGATGACTATTATATTTATTTACAGAAAAATTACGAAAAGCTTTTATGAAAAATTATAAAATTTTAATTTATTTGTTTGTTAGTCTTCACTGTAGATGTAGACCATACACTTAGTCAACTATGTATTATTGAAACATTAATAAATTATGACTTAGTTTTTACCAATCGATTTATACAGTGTAAATAATTTTAAAAAAAAATTATAGCTTTGTTTAGTTTTTTTCAAGTAATGAACAAACTGAATATTAAATCTAAGCAGAATATTGAATTTAATAAACAATTCTAAATGCCATAATTAATTGAGCAATTAAAGTATTAAATATTTAAACTACACTCTAAAAAATGATTGTAAAATGACATATTTAATATGAGTAAAATTTACACAATTTTGTTGTAAATTGCCCAAAAAATGAGAAAATTACACATATTTTGCATAACTAGGAAATTTTACATATCACTATGTAATTTTAAGCTGAAAAATGAGTATTTAACCCTTTTATCAACATTATTTATAAAAGCGCACAATATATTCGTAAAAGCAACATAAAACTCATCGTGAATGTTCAAAAATGAACAGCTTTGGTGTAAAGTTATATAAAGTGAGTCTATAATATAGAAATATACACCACTTTGCTTTGGTGTAAACTTTGTTGAATAGTTAAAAATAAACTACTGTGGTGTAACATAAAATAAAATGCACCTTTGATGTTGAAAAATACACAATTTTGGTGTAAAGTTACTTGAAATGCATATAAAATGTTGAAAATTACACCATTTTAGTTTAAAATTTGGTGTAAAGTTATATGCGCATTCCTATCCGTGTCATTTTGTATTGTGATTCTAAAGAGTTAAGCAGTGTTTTGTTCTTCAATATTATTAAAATAATTAAATATTTTTCTAAATTAAGAAATATTAATGATAACGTTTTCGAAACTAATTATTTATAAGAAAAAAATAATATAATACATATTAAAAATTTATTGGATAAAGATAATGATAAATCAATTGTAGCAGCCATCATTTATTATTTCAATGAAGAACCTGAGACCTGAGCTCCTATTCAAAGTATTTAATGTAAGTTTTGAAAAGTATTTAACTAAATTTATTAATATATGGTTATATCAATTTTATAGATTGACGTACCACTGGATTAACATAATGGAACAAATTCCAACTAATGAGCCCCTGGATGACTACATATTATAGGTTTTTTTTATTGAAATATAATTAATAATGTAAATTATAGTACAAAATATTTTTATAATAAATAATATTTTATTATTTCAGAAGAAAATTGTATATTTATTTTATTTTAATTACGTACTTGAATTCCATGTATTAAAAATGTATTTTTACACTAGTTTTACGTAAAAAATTGCATTTTTTAAAAGTGTACTTTTACAATCATTCAGGGCAAAATCATAGAGATTTTTTGTAATTCCACCTTTTTGAATAGTGTAAAAATTACATTTATTAAAAGCGCATTTTTACAACCATTAAGGGCAAATTTAATAAAAAATTGATGTGATTTCACTTATTTGAATAAGGCAAAAATTAAACCTGAACTATGTAATTTTTTTACCTAACCAAATTCTATTTTTACAACCAAAGTTGTAATTTTACTGCAAGTGTAATTTAACTACCTTAATTGAAGGTAAAGAGATGCCTATTTTCATAATGGTAAAATTGCACTAATTTTTTTTATAGTGTATTAAAGGCATTTAGAGAGGTATTTTGTTTTCGCCTTTAGCTGCATCAAATTTAAAATAATAATATTACATCCTGTCCTGTCTAACTTTTTCTAACTAACAAACAATTCTTTTCTTAACTTTTTAACAAGTACAATATAAATATACCGCAAGTACTCAAAAGTTTGTCTTTGTGCAATTAAAAAATCATTCAAAAATTGTAAGTAACAACGTGGTAATTTCTGTTTTTGTAATTCTGTTTAAATAATTCTTTTCTTACCCTAAATAAATTTGTTTTTGTATTACTTTAAAGTGAACTGTTAGATCAACGTTGTGTATATAAATCCTTAATAAGGTTTTCTGAAAACTGTTAAAGGTAAGCTCTATAGTCTAGGCTCTTATGATTTCCTATTAACATTTTCTAAATGAGTAAATACTCCTCGATATAACATTATATTAAAATAAATGCTTGAAAGTTTTAATTAATTATCAAAAAGCTAAAATGAAATTACTATATTTCCAGATTTTAAGGCCCAATTGGAAGTTTATTAATGATACTTTTGTGAGACTAAATTATATCAACATGTTGTAATTTTGATTATATTGCAATTAAATTGAATTTAATGAAATAAATTGATTAATTAATTAATGAATTGTTTTTTAATTACTTGTTTTAAAATGATATAATACCATATATTGATAAAAGTTATTAATATAATAAAATATACTGTCACATAGACTATAAACGAATTTCAAACAATTTATAAAGTAAATTTCATTTCAGTTTAGTCCAAAAAATAATTGCTCTACACGCCAAATATAGTACGAATTTTTTTCAATAAACCTTTAGCATAATAATATATAATAATTGTTGTGAATATCATACAAAATTATAATGTATAAATAATATAATATAAAATTAATAAATTATACCCAGTTAAATTTCTTAATTCATATAAAATGTTGATTTCGATTTCTGCTTGGAATTCTGTCGCCACATATTATACCATTATGCAAATTTAATTGAAAATATATTTTAATTTTTGTTGAATAATATAAAGTAATATTCATTTAGTATAAATAATATTAATACAAAATCCTTTTACCAAGCAAATTATTGAAAGTTATTTTCAAAATTAATATTATAAATAAACGAAAACGAGGTTAAAAATTATCAGATTCGGGGATTTAATGGCTTATAATTATTTAAGTAAGAAATAATTTTTTTTAAATCTTAATAATTAAAATTAAACCTACATAAAAGTATTAAGGATTAACTATCGCATATACAAAAATTCGAAAATGAAATTGTCAATTAGCATAATGGTAATTGTTGTTTTGGAGGTTTTAATGGTAATGAATGGATACATTTTTTAGCGACATATTTGAATAATCAGCAAAATTAATCTTATTTATATAATGAAATGTTATTCATACATAAAAATATATTTAAATCTTATAAAATATAAAAAGGATTATCATTATCATATATAGCAAATTTTGCAGAATTCAAGCCAATTAAACAGAAATTATCGTTAATTATGTATAATATAAATACTCATTATCCAGTTTCTGAAAAATCTAGTATAATAAAAATATAATTGATCTAATCTTAAGGAAATGATTATTTCTATTATTTCTAAAAGTTAACAAAAACATAAAATTGATTTTCAAAAAAATTTTGTTTTCGTAAAATTAAATTGATTTATTGAAAATCAATTTCTAACTGCACTAAAATATGTTTCATAGATTTTTTCTATTTAAAAATTATTAAAATATCACTTAGTAGAGGATCCATGTCTAATCCTTTTATATAATTTCTGCAAAATCATGCAAAAAAATCAAGATTATTAAATGTATAACAAAATGTTAAATGACAAACATTTACATAAAGTAAATTTCTAAAACAACTTTATTCATGAAATAGTTAATGAAACAGCTCCTCATTTTAGCTCCAAAGTTTATGCAGACAAAACAACAAACTTAACTATTTAATAGTTTTTTTTTAACTTTTTGCTAGTTCAGTGCATGGAATTCTTTTACATATAATTAAATCAAATTAAAATGGGAAATTACCCTAAAATTAATAAAACTTTCATTATATGAAAAACCTCAAAATTTTCTGGTGTTTTATTTTGTTTTTTTATGTTTATTTAATTATGGAGTTAGTTCATGTATCTCAATCTCTTATTTTGATACTTAACGGCACAGCTTGAGGAGCACTGCAGTTCCGTTTATTATAGCTACGGTTTAATTACGATTACACTTTTAATCTTTAATCTAATTTATCAAGTATATTTAGAAACTTAAAGACTTTAACATTGACATCAATGGTTGTACATATATTTGTGTTACTTAAAATTAGCAACAAAGAATAAATATATTTGCAAATATTTCCAACTAAATCTAAAAAAGCACGGATACTCACGCCAACGCTACGAATGATCACTAATTTTATTGGCCAGATTAATGGCAAATACATCAATTACATCAGAAATTTATAATAAAAATATTCTACCTAGTCTAGTAGATGAGCTTCCAGCTAAAAATAGATGACAATAAATGTTATAACCTTCTGGAAATCAAATAAAAAGAAATTAAAATCAAAATTTAAGCTTATAAAAATTTTCAAAAGAAATACATTACAATTTTTAATAAATAAATGTATAATATCATATATACCTTCATTCAGTATCATTGAAAATGAAAATGTATAATCAAAATCTCAAAAACAAATTTATGAATATACGAGAATGTATACGAATATAAGAGTACATAATAGAAAATTCAAATGCAATGCAAAAAATCTTGAATAAGTATTCTAAACAAAAAATCATAAAGATGTTTTTACTTATCCTTTTTTAAATTCGAAAATATAATCAGTTCTGCTATAATTTTTTTTTTAAAAATCATTTCATTTTCTGAAAATGAAAAAAAAAAAAAACCTTTACCCCAAGGCAATTTGTAATATTACATTTTAATATGTAATAACAATTTATAAAAAACCATAATTTTGTGGAATTTTAAATTGAGTATGTCAAATTAACATGAATTTATTACATAAAAATGTATCGTTTTATATTATCTTAAAAAATTTTCTTTCGTTTTTACCAAAGAATAAGAAAACAAATTATAAAACATTACCATACCAAAAAACTGAACGTAATTTTATTACAACAAATTCTTTTTTACAATAATTTTAAATGGAGGATTAAAATTCCTACAATTTTCCAACACTATATGTATAAATATTGTGGAAAAGTTAGTTTCTTATGGAAGAGTTCATCTGAGAATAACAAAAGGTTGAAGATATTGAAGATGGATGAATTCGGCTTGGATAAAAATTGGATATATAGAGCTCAAAACATTCTTATACCTCCATGATGGCGCGTCCCTAAAAGCTCCTTATCCACTCCTCCAGATAATAAGTAAAGTTTAAGCTTTGTAAATTTATAGTGCTATCACTTGATTTTGATAAATGGCCATGGGAAAAGTGTGAACTAAAATATAGTAAAAACATAAATCATATATATATTTGGGATATCCATGGCTATCTATATTTGGCGATCTGAAACATATTTATTTTATTCTCATATTTGTATATATTTTGTCGTTGTAATATTTTTTGTTATTTGTTGCCATAACTTTTGCAAATTAATATATTTATTTGAAATTGGTTTGGATATTTTTATTATAATTAAAATTCCCCGTCCATAGACACCAAATTTACCTATAATTGGAGAATGTCGATGTTTTACGCCTAAAAAATGGCAAGAATACGTATCAATATATAGTTGGTATCTATATCGATGCTAAATTTTAATTATAACAAAATTATCCAAACAAAATTGAAAATTAATAATTTACATATATTAATAAATTAATTAATTATTCAATATTTAAAAAAAATATATTTAAAAATTTATATATAACTTTGAAACACTGTAAATGAAACATTATAAGAGAAGTTATATGAAATCGCCACCATCGCCAACGAGCAATTTAACAAAAAAATCTTTTTCAATTTGTAATTTTATTCTGAAAGTTATTCAAATTCTAGAAAAATCTAGAAAAAAATCTCATGTTTTCTTCCCCGCTTACGGCACCATCGCCAACGAGCAATGTCATATGTAAGTCAAAAATGATATCAACTGGACCGCATTTTTTGTAATATCTTAAATAAAATACGTCAGACAAATTTATTTATTCACTTTTGATAAAACTTATTTAATTTTGATATCTCACATTAAATTCTAGGCTATATACCCAGCTCCTCAATTTATATAAACAAATAGAGTTGTTTATATAAATTGACAAAAACTCATGGTTATGGTTAGATAATTTATCATTCCGAGAAGAAACAAAAATAAACAACAATATCCCTAATCTATGTATGTATATATAGTTATATTTTAATATTTTTGTTTTTATGATTATCTCTAACGAATTGAACAAAATGGTAGGTTGTCTAATTTAAAAAGGTATAAAATTGTTTTTTCAGACGAAATAATTTTATTCCTGATAATAAGAATAAATATTTTTGTAAATAAGAAAAAATATTTACAATCTAAAATATCTCTACCCATCCATCCATCTTAAAACATAAATTAAAAATAATAAATAAAAATACATAGATCCCCTTTACATATGTCAATGCTTTTCTTACTGTCCATCCGATGTTATTTTTTTTTTCAAATCTAGATTGTACAATTTTCGTTTTTTATTACTTATAATTTCATTATTAGTTATTAGCTTTTTAACATTTATATCTCGTAAAAAAAGTCAGATCTTAAGCTTGGGCTACAATGTGCCGATCAGTTCGGTACCGATCAGTTCAGTAATTTCCAAATTTGACGTCTTCATATATTTTTGTATGGAAAATCGATTGGCTGAACACAATAGGTTGGAACTGATCGATTCGGAACAGAACGAATGGAAAGAGTTCGGAACGATTGAACTTTCACTTCATGAGAAATGATATGTCAGTCAATATAATTTAGGTTAGGTTAATCGCCGCCAATATTTTCAATATGATGGATGAAGAAAAGTTTATTGAGGATATTAAATTATATCCTGAATTATTTAACAAACATTAAATTATCAATTTTTATAAAAATAATTTTTTTTTCGCCACAAAACGTCACCAATTTTTTTTTTTTTGACACTACAAAACTTCAAACTGACAAATTTAATCGGTTCGTGTCGGAAGCTATGTAGCCAGCCCACTTAACGAATCGATTCGGAAAGGAAGTGAAATGATCGGCACATTGTAGCCCAGGCTTTAATCTTGTTTCGCAGGTCCATACATAGATAAAATATTATGCAGGGAATATTACAAACATTTGGGTCTCTGGTTAACAGTCCACTATTTTATGATGATATTAAAGTTACATTTTTGATATTTTTTTATTGAGAATGTCCAAAAAGATTACATAAATGAATTTTCCAGGAAAATCTATTTTCTTATTCAATTATTAATGACAATTTTGGTAAACTTTTCATTTTTCATCATAAAGTAAAATTTATTTAACAAATCTTGGTAAAATTACATTATTTATTCTAAATAAACTTGTGTAAAAACCTAATAAAACTTGTAAACCTAATTTCATAAGTTTTCCAAGAAATTTCAAAATGTCTAATTTTAAATTTTCTCGAAGCACTTTAGCGATTACGTGAATAAAAATGAAATGGTGAAGGTTAATTTTTATTCACTTATCAAACGTGATTCTCATGTAAACCAAAATGTCTAGCAAAATCGGTGAGTTGAAAAATTATAATTAGATTATCATTTTCATGTGCGAATATCTTATTTTTCTATATGAAATTCCCATATTACTCGATTTGATAACAATTTTTACACATTTTTAAAATGAAATAAATATGTATTATACATATATTCATGGTGAAAAATTTTGGATAATAAATAATAAGAAATTCTACTTTTCCCGAAATGACAGATCATATTGTAAAACTTTTTTCTCATTTAATGACTATGGATAAATTCGTTTTTAACGTTGTAAATAAGCATGAATATGAAATGAATTTTAAATATGAAATTTAATTTTAGATATTTTAAACTATTTGTAAATAAATTAGATAAATACTTTTATTAATTATGATCATTAAACAGATGTGCTTGTAGCGTATATAATTGTTTGTTAATATGCGGTTCGCCATGTATATTCACAGGATTGTGAATACACATGGTGAACCACAATATCACAATAAGGAATCATGTACTTCACAACACCAAAGCACAATAAAAATATAAGGATTTAACATTTTACAACTTACTAACACAAATATAAAAACAGGTTAAAGAAGGAAACAAATATTTCAACGAACTACAAAACCTTGATGTGTTGCTTTCAAAAAGCTTCTGTAACTTTTATAATTACTACAAATTTTACTCATTTTGTTACTTAGCTCATTTTATAAACTTTGATGAACTTTCGAATATTCTTTCTCTTCCTTTTATTTAACCATAATTCCAATGTTGAAAATTTATGGTAAAGTCAATATCAGAACGAAGAGACTACCATAAATTTTCAACAATAAATTTATGCTTAAATAAGAATGTAGAGTACACATTATTTTAAAACTGCTCCTTTTGTGGCTATTAAAAAAGTTGATTTTTTTTTTATTTAGAACAAAAAAAAAATTTTTTGCACAAAATATAGCATAAAAATTTTACCCTGCCATAATGCAAAAAATATAAAATTTCAGTTTGAATCTATTTATCTGTTCGATGTGACGTTCCATTCTGTTGATGGGAAAACTTATATTTAACGAAATTTTGTACAATTCTAACAGTTGAATATTTAAATTTTATATACCCAGAAGGAAAATAATTTTTTAAGTGATTAATGTTTCTTAATAAATATTATATTATGTATATTAGTTATATAAATATATTTATGGTTTTGAAAAAATATTGAGTGACAATACATAAATATGTGTTGAAATCAATTTAATATGTAAAATAATTAAAATAAAAAACTAAATTTTATAAAGTAAAGATTAACGCTATATGTATATACTTGTATTACGTGTCATAAATAATTAAATTTTATATACATATACAAAGTAAATAATATTTCAAGTGACAGCATTAATATAAACAGAAAATTAAATTTTACTGTGAATCTGTTATTGTGTGATTTTATAAAACGCTTATTTATAATAAGTATAATCCTTTTATTCCTTATATTTATTGGATAAATCTGCTATATATGTTCTAAAAGTAAGTACTTTGGATAGTAAATAAGAAATTATTTTATGTACATTTACCTTTGATTGAAAGTTGTTATAAGATTAAATATAATTTTCGAAAAAAAAAATGAGATTTAAGTTTTATATTAATAATTTAAATAATCATCGCAAGTTTTTTTTCTAAATTAAATGTTGAAAATTGAAACATTTTATTTTCTGGTAAAAATTTATATAAGATTAAAATCAAAAACATTATAATTTATTTATTTTTAATTTGAATTTAGTAAAAATTAACAAGTATTTACTAAATTTTTTTTGGAAATATCAACTGGACCATAAATGCAGATGATGTGCATTGTTAAGCCATCTTTTATTTATTGAAATTGTTTTACGCTTCTATAAATTTTAATCACAAAAACAGGGTCTGTAAATAGTTAACAAGTTTCTTTACTGCAGTATTTATAAAATTGTTTATTATACTATATCCTTGCCACAATATGTATAACAAATATAAATAATTATAATATAATATAAATTCTATAGATTATAGTTAAGAAAGTTTTCCTGGGACTTGTGTAAACTTAATTTTTTATGGATTAAGGGTGTTGATAAAATTCTAAACGAGTAATCGTTATCAACCAATTGCACTTTTTTATAACTATTTTTTATATGTTTTTAATATAAACTTTATACTATGTAGAAAAATAAAATTGGGCAAAAATTACATAAAATGTCTTACAGTTAATTTTAATTACTGCCAAAGGAATAGTAAATGTAAAAAATGTAATTCTTTTTACATAAAACTATCTTTATCTTAGTAACTATTTTTATCTAGTTTAGTATCTAAACTAAATAGAATACTGAATAAAAATTTAAGACATTTATAGAAATAGTAAAAACTAAATATTCTCTGGTGGGTTTTCTTAAGGTAAAATAGTGTTGTAATTATAAAAAAAGAAAGAAAGAAACATGCTTATAAATTTTATTTTGTTTGTTTGTCATAAATATGTACATAGATACTGCAGGATAACTTTCGGCTTTAATATGGAATATTACTTATTTGACTAATTAATTTCTAATTTGTTATAGAACAAAAATACTCTAATGGACTTAAATGGTAAAACAATTTGTATATATTTATTTAATTAATTAATGATATTCCATTAAATTCTATGTTTTCATTTTAAAATTCATATATTTTCATTCCAACAACATCCAATCTATGCTTGTAAATTTCAAAAGCATTTCACTCATTGAATATTTAACAAATCATTGAGCAGTTCATAATTTCCAATATTTTCCATTTTATTTTTTCAGCTCAGAAATTAAATTTTGCACTTAGTTTGATTGTGGTTTATTCTTTACACTATATTAAACTTTTATTCAAAAATTTATACACTTTCGATTAAAATATTCTAAATTTTATTTCCACTTTCTATAAATATGTACGTGCAAATATTTACATACATAAAAAGATTGCTTTTTTTTATAAATTTATAATATTCACATAAAAAAAATCGTTGTTTAATATTTCATCTAGAGACCATTTCAAATCGTTACAATCAAATATTAAAACTGAAAACAGTAAAGTATCGATATAGTGAAAATTATAAAATTATAGTCAAGAAAGAAATACGAGAATTACATAAAATATTTTGATTTGGAAAATAATTCTTATATTATTATAACAGCTAAGTGAACTAAATGTAATAAGATATATTAAAGATAAAGCACTCTTACCATAACAATATGGTAAACATCATAAGTGCTATTTTGCGTAGATTTCAACATAATTAAACATCAAAACTATATTGACTACTCAACTCAGGTACCGGAATTAATATAAATTCATTGATAATAATAATTGTGATTATCTTGCATGTTGCTTTCATTTTATGAGATTTAATTAAAGTCTATCTAACAAGATGTTTGTTTAACTTAAGATTATGGTCTTGCGTAATATTAAAATTTTACATTCTATAGTTTTACTTTCATATCTTAAGGCCCCAAACCACAAATGACATAATAATTTAATATACATAAAATATTTAAAATAAAAATTTGCAAAGTTAATTATACAAATTACTTTTTTCAAGTTCATTACTTCACATTAAAGATCTTTTCATAAAATTATATATGTTGATTTTTCGGTATTCTATTAAATTAAATACATAATAATTTATTTTATTAAAATAAAGTAATTTATAAATTTGATTAGATTTACCATTTCATTATCGTTATTTCTATGTTGTAGAGGGTGGCGTGGGTTTTCTATCTTGTTTCGTATCAGAAGTATTAGAGACAATTTGCATTGGTTACCTGGGGAAATTTTACAAAATTGATAATACTTGAACACAACTAAAATGTGCCAGAGTCTGGGAAATAAATCACCAATAAATATCTATACATTTTCTTATTATCAAGCATAAGGGATCACTTTTTTTATTTACTAATAATTATAAATTTAATGTAGGCACAAATTGTAGTATAATTACATTTTTCAACACACATCATTTACCTTTTAAATATACTTTTGGTGTAATTTAATATACCATAATAATAATAAGGTTTTACTTTTTTGTAGTTATCAAATGAGTTGGCATCGAATGAGTATATTTTATTATGTATTCAAATTAAAAGTGGAATAAAAAGTGGAATATGAAAATCGATAATTTCCGATGAAATGTTGAAAGTAATTATTCTAGTGCAATTGACATTTAATTGGAAAAAAAAACATTTAGTCAAAAAATATTGATTTTATTGATTAAAACCAAGCAAATTAATTACATAAAATAATTAATTTTGGTCTGTTAACATAAAAGTAATTAGTATTTTAATATTTCCGAAACTACATTTATTATATAATTGACATTTTAAATACATTTTATGTCATTTACGATTACTTATATTTTACCCGTCGTAACGATTTAGAATTTATTTAGTCTCTTAAAGAACTAACATAAATATTAACTTAATATTTGGTTAAAAATGAAATATTTAATTTTCCAATTATACATACATTTAGCAAACGAATTTGTTTTATGTATAGAAAAACTCGTTCATTATAAAACTTGTTGTATTTCCATAAACATTCTTTAAAGAACGAACTTTTATGTTTAGTACATTTACAATATTATTCCCATTAGAGAAACGTAAAACCAAAACTAAAATTTATATATATTTCTCTAATGGGATTAATATATTAATTTTTTATGAATATTTTAAAATATTACAAAAATCTTAGGACATATTGTAATATTTTTATATCCCTTTAAAAGGTTAACAAATTTTTTTAAGTTGAAAGCAATTTCATAAAAGATCATGTTTTATATTATTAAGACTATAATTCTCGTTTTTACAAAGTACTGAAAGCATCGTGAAAGTACTGAAAGCATCGTGAAAACATAATTTTTTTTATTTTATCACATTCTTACCATAATTATTCTTTCTTTCATTCTCTTACCTTGATTTCATATTTCAATCAATAATTTTTTCTTTAAAGTCTTTTAAAATATTGTATTTCTATTTTAAAATTAAAATTTATTATTTCTGAATTTTTAGTTAAAAATTCTATTTATATGCTAAATATGAAATATGATTCAATGCAATTGGCAATTGCAATAAGATTAAATGCAATATGAAAAAATAATAATACGATTTTGGGAACAGTTGCATTTATAAATTTTGCAAAAAAAAATTAGTAATTTTCATCAGCTTAAATCGCTTAAATAAATAAAAAAACGAAATGATGGGAATTGGTAAATGTATAATTTCATGCTACTAGGAAATATAAATATTGTTTGAAAAATCATAGTCAGTCAGTTTTATCTAATGAAATCTGACTTTTAATAAATATTTTCATTTTATAATTATATTACCGATTTGTCAATAAATTTTATATTAAATAACTAGGAGTATATAGTAAAAAAGCCAGTTCAGAAACGGTTTGTATACACTTCGCCAAAAGCGAATTCGTTTATTTTTCTTAAAGGGTATATGTACTTAAGTGCTAAAAGTATTTGACTCCGAATTGAATACACGTAGAATAATTTGTCTTTAATAAAATTTAATCTTACTATAATTTTTACTTTCTGTTCATTTCATCTAACATTTATTTCTCACATACTCGTATTACGAGTATACTTATTCATCAAGTTTATTTTTATAAAATATAAAACTTGTTGTGCTTCCATAAAATTGCAATATAATATTGTAAAAATAAATGCAAGATATTTTGCACGAAAGTGCTTTTATTCAACATTTCATGATTTTTATTTTGAGTATTTATAAGTGTTATAAAATGGATCATGTAATATGTATATGATTTTAATGATTAAACTTAATTGTTTTTAAAGTAAATATTCTGAAAATCTCTTTTAAAATAATTATCAAGTTATTTACTTAAAATAATTAAGTTTCTCTTAAAATAATTTAATTAAATACTATCTAACACTATAAAACTTTTTCGTTATAGCATAAATATCGTTGAAGAATTCAAAAATAAGAATTTTCATAAATTGTTGATGGTAAATAGAAAACTCCACAAGTTTAAATAGTTCTTTTCTTTTGGTTAATTAACAAATAAAAATTTTAAGACGAAGCTTCCCTTTCAGTATGAATAATTTATACTGAAGAATTTACTCAAGTAAAAATGGTAATAAATATTTTTAAATTGTACACACATATTTTTGTTAATAATCATAATTTTAATTACATACTTTAGTTTAAAGTAATCATTTCTGTCAAAAAAGCTCAGCTTCTTTTCTGATAATACTACAATTATTGACGAAATAAATTAGAACTATTTATTTGCGCCACAGAATTATACAAAATTTATTATCATAATTATTATGAATAATAATTTTTGACATTTTTATTGTAATCATAAATGTTATTTCCAATTTGATTTCGACAGCATATGTTTCATTTTTGCAGTCTTTATAGTTACATATGTATATATATGATAGTTATGGCAGATTATTATATTAATCTCACTTATTTATATTTTAACATTATTTCCTGAATAAAATATTATATTACATAAATATTAAAAATAATTATAATTTAAATTTTCTATTTAAGCACATAGGCTTAGATACTTTGTGAAAATTATAAATAAATATTGCACAATTACTTGTCTAATTTTATGAAACTAAAATGAAGATTAATTATTATTCGTTACCTCCTATAGCTGAATCATTGCAAAAAAAAAACAAAAATTATTTATTATTGAAAGAATTTATTGCAGAAAATAAAAATTCGAAACATAAAATGCAGATTATTTTTAAAGCAATTATCTGGATGAACCAATAAACAATTGGACAATAATTTAATTTATTTGGTAGATGGATTTTTATTTACTATTATTTTCTATTCTATGAATTTCACATGTGAATTCGTTTTCTCGATGGTATCTAATTTGTCATCGCGACTGGTTTAAATTTGTACTTTCATTTTAGTATGGTGCTGAAAATATGTCTCCCCCCCCCCCTAAAACACTTGTTAAGATAGTATAAAATTTGTAAATAAAAAATTGCATCTAAAAATTGACAATATAATATTTATTGTGTCTATAAAAAAAAATTTATGTTTTACCATTGAAATTATCATGTTACACAAAACATCCTCAATGTTCCACAATTTTCGCACAAGTAAGGAAGTTTGTTTAAAATGAAAATGATATTTCATTCTTTTATGAAGACAAAAGCTTTGAAATTATTATGTATTAGGAAAAAGAATAATTTCTCTGGTATTTTTATATAATGTACTCTTGTATATTTTGTTCCTTTTTTTTATTTGTTTATTTCTTTTCTTTTCTTCTTTAGTGGAAATGGGGATACGACGAAAATTGAGTGCTAAGGTTAAGTTATGCTCTTGCATATTATATATACATTGTATATAATGTATATATAGTATGCAAAGGTTATACATAAATTAAATGTTTGTTTACATGGTGTAATATCATTTTCTATAATAATATAATAGGAGTAATGAAAAAATAATGTAATCAACACAATGATTTGAATTATGTAAAATAATAATATAGTTATAAAGGAAAGAGTTGAAAAACGTATAAGAATTTCAATTGATTGACCAATAATTTCAAATAATCGATCTGTATAATTCTAAATTTCTTCACAATATTTAATCAAATTAAATGAATGTTGGAAAATGTGATTAATTTGATTAATCGCTCTTTCTTATTTATAAATTTCAGATCTGAAAATATGACCTAACCATTACTGTTAAAATTTTTTTCCTAAAACTTAAATTGTTTTAACAAATGGCAGTTTGTCGACCATTTTTCAAATATAAATTTACTTTAAAATTGTAAAGTTTAAAAAAAGTTAATAAAATTGTTTTTTCCAAGTATATATACAAAAAAAATTATATAGAAGGAAATTCTATTTCATGTGCCAAAAATTTCATTTTTGAAATTATAATAAAAGTAATAGATAAAATGTATCATAAATCTTTTTTAAAATATTATTTTTACATGTTGTTATACATTTATGGAATTTTATATAAATTCCACCTCCTTTATTGCATTTTCTGAAAAAGTAAAATTACATTTAAAAGTTGTAGAAGTTTTGTTATGATTTTATATAATATGCAACAACAAAAATTTGGCTCAATTGCATAATTGAACATAGGATAAAAGTGGATTATAAAAAAGATATAGATTCTTTGCCAATTTTATTGCTTATCGAAATTTATATAACAAAAATTATAGGAGTATAATGTAATCATCGTAATATTTTACATAATGTAATTATCACAAAATAAAATACATAATTTATAAATTTCTTATATTTAATCATTTTTAAAGTGTTTTGTCAATTAATCTCATTTAAATAAGTTCAATCATGTATTCTGATTAATCATGTATCATTTAAATAAGTTAAATCATGTACTTCCTCTATACATTTAAATTTAAACAATAATTTTAACTAATCTTGTGTAGTACATTAATATTATATTTTATTCAGGAAATAATTTTTAATGCAGATTAAACTTTAAAATTGCCTCTTTTTTTAAAGTGTTGAGGACTGATTTGAAGACACATGGGAGTTCAGAAGTTGTTGGCAACTGGCAACTAATGAACTTATTCGGAACACAGAGGTAATACTGCGTTGAATGCGTTGAAGTGTTAATCTAGCTACCTATTAAATTAATCCGATATAATAGTTTCTCACCCCTAGAATAAAGTTTCTCCTTGATATTCAAAATATATCAAGGATAAACTTTTGAATAAATAATTTCAGAAATTTTGCATACATATTTAATTTCTGTTATTATTGTTTCTCCTTCGAACTATACCAATATTCGAAAAATCCATAACTATATAAATATAATTATACATAAATACATATTTTATCACTATTTTTAAATATCATATAATTAAAATCAACCTTACCCAAAACTGTAAGTATCCAAGTATCTCAATCTTGTGATAAGAAAATGTTAAAAATAAAACTTTCTTTATGTCGTTTATATTTTATTATATTTGTATGAAAATATTTATATTATTCTCTAAGCTGTCCACCTTAATTTATTTTTGTTTTAGTTAAAAATAAAGTAAAGATAAAATAATCAGGATTATATTTTAGATATAACATGAAAAAAAGAAAAAAAAAACATATTCCTTTCTTTCCAAAATTAAATTATATAATAAACAAATAAACACGTACAAAACTTTAAAGACACTACAATTTGTGGCCTGAAGCCAATAAGACAAAAAATTTAGATAATATCTTTGGTAATATATAAAGTTTATTTTGTTCACTGCCAATAGTGAAAAATAATTTCTTTTTTGCAATCTCTTATTATTGCAATGGCAATGGAACAGAATTATTAAACGGATAATAACAAGTTGTAGTGCCAAAGTTGTAATTAAGATAATTATATAAGAAAAATCTAAAATATTTTTAAAAAAAAATTCTTTATAAAATTTCTGTTTTACATTTAAATACTTCCTCTCTAATTACAAATCATTTTATTTTAAAATTTTATTGTACAAATCTTAAATATGGATGGATGGATAAATATGTCATCGGGATGCATCCATAGTGAAATCAATCCGAGATTTTTATACGTTTTTAATAATTTTACAAGTTGTAACTCATCCTTACTATTATTATTATGCGGTTACTTTACTAATCTTTCGAGATAATTAGTTCCCAACACAGAAATGTATTTATTAGCTTATTTACCAAAGGATCCGAAGTATTTATGACATTATTTAAGAAATTATGTCATAAAACGAAGAGTTTAAATCAGAAACCCTCTAATACATTATTAAAATTTTGCTTACACATATAAAAAGATAATGTAACAAATTGAAAATTATTTACCTTTGCTCTTCAATGAAAGGGTGCAAACATGTGCTAAATAAAAAATAATTATTTTGTAAAAAAATAACACGAAACATTTTATTTTTCTGTTCTATTTCCTATTTGTATACAAGTAAAATACTAAAAAAAAATCATTTTTTTTATTTTTATTTTATAGAAATTGCTATTTCCGACATCAGCTCCAATGAAATCTAAAAATCTGTAGAAAAAAAAAGGAAATCCAATTACAATTGCAACAGTTCAAGGTGCAGGAATATGTTGACATATAACGTTAAATTGAAAATAGTAAAAGCATTGACAGTCATCATATTACAACTTATAACTGATATTACAGTAGCATTGCCACCAGTTATAAGTATAGGTAAGTTGACAACGGAAACTTTCAAAATTGGTATATAACTTTAATAACATTTATAGATGTGTCTAAGTTTATCTATAGTTACAAAATAAATTTATCTATCGCCACGATTTCCGTGCGGATTTAATAATTGATACTGATCAATTTTTCCATTTTTACTAAAAATTTATCATTTTTAATTTCATAGAATGTTATCAAATCTTTAAATATTTAATTTTTTTTTTGAATTCATCTCTTAAATTTAAACTTAAATTTGAAGTTTGCATTAATATTCAATATCAATATCATGGTGCTTTTCTTCTTTCAAAAATCTCGTTACTTACTTCACGACAAATTAATTCAATGATTTTCCTTGATAGAAATCATTTAATTTTTCTTTAAAAGCGATTTAAATCAATCTCATGTCGCTAACATACAATTATAGAGAATATAGAATATATAGTATTTAAAATTACTTTTCTCTTCCACTTTGAAATTTTCATTTAAATTTTCACTATACAGTTTTTGCCTATTTTCGTATACAATTTTCAATATCCATGAAATTGGTTTTTATTTTCGTTATTTCAGCTGAAAGAAAAATGAATAATTTAGTTGTGATCCTTTTTTCATTTCTCGTGACAGACCATTAGTAGCTATTTAGCTTCATAAAAGGATTTAGAATAAAAAGAAACATTTGTGTAGAATTTCTTTTGTAGATAATACATAAAGATTTAACCGTCTGAAAGTAAAATATTACTTGTTGTTACTTAAATGTCATAATTTTTGCAGTTTGCTTATCATACACATAAATAAATGGAATATTCTAACTTCTGTGAGTGACCTAGAATTCCAATTTTTTTTAATCATTTTCCCTAGAATATTTCATATTTATTTTTCCCTCAAAATTAAGTTTAGCGAATGATACTGACAAAACACTATTTCTCCTGATGAGTAGTTGTCTACTTATGTACAAAAATTATAAATTACATGACTTCAATTAAAAGAAAAAATTTAATTTGTTTAAATTTCTTAATATTTTCGATACTTTTAATTTGAAAAATTGCTAAATTTTTCTATTACATTTAGTGTGGGTTAGTGACGACATCAAGGTTATAATCTTTAACATTTTATTTGGGTAACATTGTAAATCAAATATATTGAAACCCTTTTCAGTACGACCAAATTTAACACATAAATGTATAAAATAATAATAAATTGTAAGTTGTAAAGCTAGAAAATTTGGTTGTTGACGAATATGTTAAAATTTAGGTTTTTCCTATGTTATTAACTATTTTTATGTAAATAGAATATATTTTATTTCCTTTAATGTTTTCAAATTGTCAACAAAAATTATTTCTCTCACATATAATATTTTCCATTGCTTCAACTGCAGTCTGCAAATTATAAACTAAAGAATTATTTAATTTCGGTCTAAATATTTGAAAAAAAAAAAACAAATTAAATCCAAATTAAAATAAGTAAAGTTTGTTCATTTTTTTTCCATTAAAACAGAGAAAATCCTAATTTTTGTAATTCTTTTATTTTAAAATTCCCATTTCCGATTTAACTATATAAAAATTTCATCTTAGAAGTTTTATTTATTTGTCTTCATTACGGAAATGGCAAGTACGAGTATTATTTACTGGCAAAACTTATATGAAAACAAAAAGAAAATGAAAATTATAAGAAATGAAAACAATTTAATACATGAATAAAATGTATATATTGAAAGGTTTATAACAACATTAACATTTGTCTCAATCTTTCTCCATATAAAACGAATGCTTTAAATTAAAAAGTTATAAAGCATCTAACTTCTAACTTAGTGTTTTTGCAAAGATAAATAAACCAAGATAAAAATTAATATTTATTACTGTAGCTGGGAATAATAATTTAATTCAATATAGAAAACTTAGATTTTGATTTAAAACTGAATAATATTTATTAATTAAACTACAATTTAATGAACAATTTTGTTGCTACATTTTCATTCTCATTGCAAATTTAATTCAAATTTTTTTACAATCCTGAATAAATTTATTCGGATTGTATAAATAATTTAAAAGTTTAACATATTCATTACTTCTAGTTAAGTATTAATTTATATTTCGGAAATCAATTTCATATGATTTTTCATATCAAAAGTTTATAATATTGTAATAATACAATAATTATTGCATATAAAAAAATATTTTACAATTGTATAATTGAGAAAAAAAAATGCCAGAAGAAATTCCAAGACGCCCAAAAGTCGAGACTTGATTATCCAATTTTTTTTGCTCATCTTTCCAAAACTACAATTTATCTTAATTGGATGTACTATATATATTTTTAATGAATTTTGTTGTTTCTTTTATAGTGTAGAAAAAATGATCTTTCAAGGCGGTTCCTTAAAATTTATAAAAATGAATATCTTCTTACAACATTAAATAATTTAGTATTATTATATAAAATCTATACTCCTACTTTTTCTTACATAACATTGGACAACAAAATTAGATTTATTATTGCTACATTTGCATTAATATAATTTGAATATCATGGAATGACCACTATTTGTAAATTTTGTCCTGTTTATCATACACAGTAATATTGTCTTCCTATATGTTAATTAAACAAATAGTTCAATATGAACGTTTCGTATTGAATTTATTTTCCTGGGTTGTGGGGTCTTATTTATAATCCTTTATTATAATTTAACAGATGATACTAGGGGTTACTCTTATTTGGGTTCATAAACTATTGTGAAATACATTTACATGCTTGAATTACAGCACTATAAGCAAACGATCAGTTTTTAATTTCATTCTTTATTTAAATTTTATTCCCAGTTATTGAAATATTGTATACACAAATCCTTGCTAACAAATTTATTTCTTCTCAATCTTCAAATGAAATTTTAATTTATTTAAAAAATTTCTATTTTATAGTGATCCATTAGAATATTTGACCTAAATCGAAAAGGATTTAAACTCTTTCAAATTAATTACAAAGATTAAATTTTACTAATCTTTTTCTCTGTATATAACTTTTTTTTTTTCTTATAACTTAAAAACAGAACAATATAAAATGTAATACATTTCCGTATGCTTTCTTTCGAGAATGTAGCACAAAATAAAATTAGGACAAATGATTTATAAATAAATAAAAAAAAAACTTTTCCGACCGTCAATCCATTTTTTTTTTGTTGTCATTTGTATTTTCACTTCACTCGCAATCACATTTAGATTTGTGAAATGGAACTAATTGCAAATTCTTTTTTTTTTTACAATTTGCATTTCTTTGGTTTTAGAAATCAATTAAAATCGATAAATTAACGTTCAGAAAATTTATTTATAATTTCATTTATTTTAAAAGAACGTATTATAATTAATAATTGAAATTGAAAAATATTTTATTTTTCCATCCTTCGTTATTTTATCCCCGGCCATTGATTAACTGGTAATTAAAAGGGGAATTCTTTTTTGGCTTTGTAGCTTTTATAATCGAAAAAACATCAAAAGTTTATTAAATAATACTCAGCAGAGACGTTTGAAGAAATTCTAAAAATAATATTATACATATACATAATAAGTAATATTCCAAATTAGATGAATTTATATGTTTGTGGATATATACACATTAATCTACAAATATTCTTGTACAATTAACAACTTATAACCCCAAAAATAATAATAACAAAAAGAAAACATATACATATACTTAAAACTTTTATGAAAAAGTCTTTTAAAAGCTAAATAAATTTATTTTTCAATTTTATGTTTATTAATTTATTAATATATAATTAAGAAATTATTAAAAAGTAAATAATTAACTTCCTTATAAAATATTTCTACAAAACTCCAAGAACTAAAGTTTCTCTTATGGTTATGATGATGTAATATGAAGCTGTAAATATTTTTCAAGTTTTATGTACAGTACATTATGTTCAGATATTTGTGTGTATAAATATACCTGGATATAGCTTGAAGGCTGTAGACAAAATATTGTTTATTTGCTAAATTAAATAATAAAAATAATATATTTCTTATTATATTTGAAATCAAATCAATTTTTGTCAAAGAAATTCTTACTTAATTAAATAATATTAAATATATAAATTGAAATATCTTTTGATAAATTAATATTCATAAGCATATCTTTTAGATGTGCTTTATTCATTTAAAGCTAAATTTGTCGAATTTTTGTCACAATTTTTTTTATTATATTAAATTATATTAAGATAATATTTTTATTAACATTCACAAATATTTAGAAAGCTTGAAATAAACAGTATATAACTCGTACTTATTTAGATTAGTCCAAATGACAAATAATACAATTTTTATATTATGCTTAGATAACACTTTGACTTTATAAATATTTGTATATGAAAAAACCCGGATTTGTCAGTCAATGTCCAGGAAATTACTACATTTTTTTAAGTAAATGAATTATTTAGTTTAATAGTAGAAAAAAATACGAAATGTTTCATATTTTTTCTATATTTTTGTGTCCTTTCAAGATTATTATTCATGAAAAATTAATTTTTAAATAGTTTTATTTAAATTTTATTTATATAATGTTACTTTGAATATAAAATAACTAATATAGAAAACATGACCATATAGCGAAATTAGGAATCACATAAAATTATTCAAAAAAAAAAATATGTTTGTAGAAAATTTTTATAATTCTGATTAATTCTAATTTGGTATTAACTCGAAAAAGAGATAGAGGAAAATTCTGTGGAAAATTGCCAAAACATGATAAGTGCAGTTTTTAACAAATTGTACAAATTTTCAAAAATTTTACAATTTTTATTTCCAAAATTAATTATGTGACGAAAATTTTACCAAAAACATAAAAAACCTATTCTAGTTCCAAATACTTGGTAGGATTAAGTATTTTACAAATATTTTATTATTGAAAGTCTTTCTCAAACTTTTTTAATTTGCTCTGCTGAAAAATTCAAATTTTGTAGATATCATGTTTTGGCAATTTTGCACAGAATTATATTGTACTAAATAGATTTATTTATTAGTTTTGGGAATTTTGAATTTCTATCTTAAGAAATGTATATTTTGACTTTCTATCTTAAGAAATGTATATCTTAAGAAATGTATATACAAGTTTGTAAAACAACACGCACAGAACAGAGTGGATCTATAATAAATGAACATATATTTCCAATTTTATTGGAAATGTGCTAAATATAATAATAAAGCGCCTTTTGAATTAAAATTTTGAATATGTATAGAAATATGCAAATATTTTTTTATGTTTCTATATGCATACACATAAGTATAAAAGTATTTTAATCATACCCAAAAAATGAGTATGAATAAAATCCTATGTGGAGCAAAACGACTAAATTATTATTAAGATTTTAATATTTTAAAGTTGATTTCATTTCTGTATTATATTTTCATTTGTATATACATTATTATTTTTCTAAAGTTTTTTTTTAAAAAAATATTTAACAAAATATTTGGTAAACCCAAAAACGTTGTATTCTAAGTATTCAATATTATTTGTTTATTTCCTTCCAAGTGATTTTGAAATCTTATTGAATTTGACACGTAAATAAAACACGTAAATATATAAATATAATTATTTTATAACATTCAATTTGTCATTTGCAGAAAATTTTTTAATAATAAAATTTCATTAACATTTTATAATTTGAGTTGCAAAAGGTAAGTGTCCTTTTTTATTTTAAAACGAATAATTCTCTTTATTAAATGTTTTTCCTTGTGATAAAGAATATCTAAAATAGATTATCTTTACTCATGTATGACAGGTTTTGTAAAATTTTTGTTTGTTATTTTCTTTCACAAATTTCTTAGCCAGTTTCTACTGTATTTACTAAAATTACTCAACCTATACTGCAAATTTTTCCATAAATAAATTGATTTATATTTAATGAGATTATATTTTTTCTGTTATTATTAAGTATATATATGTTTCACTGAATATTCAATTTGTTATCTCATCCACTTTTCCATCACCCAATTAATTTTTCCAAAAATAAAAATATCAAAAATTCAGCAATCAATATTAATTTTCTTTTGCTTCTTAAAGTAATTTTCTTTAGTATCTAATTGACATGCTAAGATATATGAACTGACATAGTTGTCCGATGTTTTTTATATCTATTTTCATCATTCTCAATTTTTATTTTCTCAGTAATTTTTCGTTCGGCATATATTTTTCCATTAATATAGAAAATACAGGACATACCAAAAATTGAATTCCATATTTAGGATTTTGCTATATATTTTTTTGTACATAATAATACTTAATTAAAGTTTCTATCAAAGTTTAAATGAAATGTCTAATTTTTTTTTGGAACTATACCCTTTTTGGACAAAAATATGACATTAATGTATATTTTATCATAAAATGAAATGGAAATATTTTTAACATTACATTAGACAAAAAAAAATTTAAGTTTATAAAATTAACATAATAAAAGATTGAATAAAGTTTTCTAATCCAAGTGAAACACTCAGTCCACTCTAAATAAATATCTTTTGTATAAAATGAAATATTTGTAAAATTAGTCCTTTGTTGTTTCACCTTAACTAATGGTGATTAATATTACTTTTAACATGTAAATTATTTATATTAAGGTATTTCAATGTTAAATAATAAATATGATATATTTAAAAAATTGTTTTGAATAAAGGGAATATTAATCTTTGTTGTACGAGTAATGTTGATGGAAACTAATTTTCTTTTATGGAAAATAACATAAATTCATAATTTAATATATTAAAAGGAAAAGTAATATAACAAAAAAGTTATTGTCATAATTATGTGTTAATTTTGTGGAAAATAGTGTTGTTATGATTATTTTAATGCTAAAGGATGAATTGACCAAAAATTTTGGAGAAAACAAAAACATTAATTTTGCAAAAAAAAAAAAATAGTTTAAACTAATTTAGGCTTTATACAAAAGTAATGTATTAAGGATTATCTTAAAGGAAACTTAATTATATGAAATAAGAGATATATTATCGTATAATAATATCACTTCTAAATTTAGTTACAAATTTCTAACTACAATTCTTTGCTAAATAAAATAATAGAATGTAAAATGAATTTATAGTTTCCACATTTTTACAAAATTTACGAGCAATGTGAAATCTTACTATATAGTATATCATCTATATACGTGACAAAACCGCGTATATAGTAAACTCTACTCCAATTCTATGATTATAAGGCTCGTTTTTATCTATGTCTTCTTTGATACCATGTAATAAAAAAAATTTTCTATGTTATAACTTTATAAATTCATATTTATAAAATATACATGCGTAATTCAAAATTATATCCTTGCCCTTTTTATACTTAAATTCTTTTTTTCTATACTAGGAATCTAAATTGCTCTATTGTATATTTTTTTATTAATGCCTTATATTCATATTCAGTACACTTCCGATTTATTTTATTTATATATTTTATATATAATTTTTTTTTCCATCCTCATAACAATAAAATTCACGTTGTTGGATGAAATTTTATATTATATATTTATATAATATAATATATATAGTAGTATATAGAATACTCTTAAAATATTATTTTCTGTCGACTATCAGTACGAGTGGAAAATTGAGATGTGTTTATTATCAAAATAAGTAAATTTATAAATATAAATGTTAGGTATATATTTTTATACCCTTCGGTGTACCTTTTATACCCATGGGATTTAGATGATGACGATGGTTTGCTTCAAAAAATGATCCGATCCTTTTCACAATATATATAGGTATATTTGTATAACTATATATATATATATTAGCCTTATACATTTATTAATAACTCTCACACACAACAAAAATGAAGAAAATTATGTTAACAGAAAAATGTTTTATTCCTTTTTTTTCATATATCTCTATATCCTTAAAGAATTTATTGAATAAAAAAATAGCAGATCTGTTATTTAATTCACTCTGAACTGAAATTATCTTAGCATAATTTAAAATTACAATTTCATTTATTATAAATATAAATATATGATATTATTTATAGCAGAAATTTATTATAAATTATTTTTATAAGGAGCAAATTATAGGCATAATTTATGTTACAATATTTATTTGTCTATTTGATTTGTGTTTATCTGTTAGTAATTTACTATATGCAATATAATTATGTTTAAGAGATCATTAAATTTAATTAAAAAATTTAAATTGCCTCTTTTTCATATTGGCAAAGCCAATTTCTAATGTCAAAATATAAGTTTAAAAGATATAATATTATAAGAATTATTATGAAAGGATTGATTTGATAACAAAAATATATATTAACGTTATTTTCTCATTTTATTTTTCAATTCCATCCTCTGTTATGGTTATTTTGCAAAACAGCATAAATAAATTTTATGATAATTGCAATTCAGACAATTTTATTTAGAGAAAATAATTCTCAACATTTATATAATTTAAGCTATATGAGAATTTTTAATCATTAGTATAAATTTCATGGTAAAATTTATTGAAAAATATATAAACACAAAATATAATATACTTCAAACAAATTGCTAAATAATTTTATATAAAATTTTATCCTGATCCTTAAAGAAGTATTTGGTCGTTTTATTATTAAGTTTTGTCACGTATTGTAATGCTCTTATCATAATTCACTAATTACAATTATTTTTGAATTTGAAATTTAATAATAAATATTTCAAAATGTATTTTAGATTTACATTTATATTTTATTTATTGTCTATACATATGTATGTGGGTGGATTCTCCGGTCTCGTTAATAACAAATATATGATTATCATTATACATAAATAATGGAAATTATAGTATTGTACATATATTTAAAGATATTTCTCATAAACAAAAACTATTCAACAAATTAATAATTTCATTATTTACAATTTTCATAAAACAAAATTTATAAATTATCATTTACTCTTCTAGAATTTTGAAATAATTTAAATTTACTTTGAATTGTTTTATATATTTGATAAAGCTATTAATCTCGATTACTGCTTTAGAATAAATTTATATTAATCGATAATAATATATAGTTTCCACAGCTATAGTAGTATAATGTGTATAGAAAAATAATTCTTAGTCATTTTGTAAAATGCTAGAATAATTCTTCAATTAATTATATATTTTCAAATGGTAACCTAATTGGTAACCTATATTTTTTCAATTGGAAACCTAATTGGTAACCTAAAATTATGAAATTATACAATTACACAAATTTATTTTACATTATGTACGAAGAGTAATTGGGAACTTCTAAAAATTCCATTTTTCACAGCAATGCTTTTTATGCATTTCTCTGCCTAAGCCCAATGGTAGATTGAAATGTTTGTGGGATCCCTTTAGTTGCTGACCAATTAATTTTCTGTAAATATAATATTTTAATAAAAATAACATTCAAAAATAAAGAAAATATTATTTAAGTTTTCTCTACAAACAAAATGAAAACTTTTATAGGAGACAAAAGTTCTATAAAATATTAATATTTTATTTTATGTTTTATACTGTTAAGATAAACATTAACTTTTATTTTCAAGTCATTGTACTCATAATTTAATTATAAATTTATTAGTTCTAAAATATAATCGTTTGCTTGTTCAGCAATGCAATATTAGACACAAAAAAAAATCTTAAGAAATCTTATTTATTTCTCTAATTTTTTAGCAATAATTATAATTAATTAATATTATAATTAATTAATATTTATTATAATTTCATCCTAAAGTAATTTTTACTTTTCTTCGAAAGAAAAAGAAGCCAATTTTATTATTCAACATAAATATTCATGTTTTTTTACTGTTCAGGAATTTTATGTAATTAAAAAAGGAGCAGACCTTTAGATAAAACTTGATGGAGAAAAAAAATGTTTTTCGTTCTTTTGAACCAAAAAATTATTTGTAATATGAAAATTAGATATTTCAAAAGCAAAAATTGAATTTGATTATAAAAATTATATAAAAAAATGAGATTTAATTTAATGAAAATAATAATAAAAAAAAATTATTTCTTTTCTATGTAACTCGAAATGAAATAAAATTTAATAAAAATAAAAATTTAAACGTATTTAAAAGAAAAATTACACGTAAAAATGTACGTATAATTGATATATGTATTTTGAATTCTTTTAGGTGCAATTTTTAACGAGGAACAAAAAAATAGTCCAACAGAATTAGCCTTTAAGTACGCCGTCCACAGTATTAATGAAAATAAAGGAATACTACCAGATACAACATTAGTTTATAATATTCAATACGTTGCAAAATACGATTCATTTCAGGCTAACAAAAAAGGTAAATAATTTACGAAAACTTTTAATGAATTTTTTTAAAATAAAAAAAAGTTTACAAAATAATTTTTTTTAAATATTTTCCTTAATTTTAATTAAAAGTTTGTACACAAGTAAAAATGGGCGTACAAGCAATATTTGGACCATCAGATCCAATACTAGGTGCACATATACATTCCATATGTGATGCATTAGATATACCACATTTAGAATCTCGTATAGATTTAGATACTGGAATTAAAGAATTTTCAATTAATTTACATCCTTCACAATATTATGTAAATAATGCTTTTCAGGATGTAATCAAATATTTAAATTGGACCAAAGTTGGAATATTATTCGAGAAACATTATGGTATGTAAATATAAGATTAATTTATTAAATTTACTATACTATATTTTATTATTCTGAATATGTTTTTAAAATTTTAAATATTTAATTTACTTTTTTTAATGGATTTAGTATTTTTACATGATAACTAAATACGTTTATATCATATTTGTTAATTAAATAATAATAATATTATTCAAAAGTCCATTAAATCCTAATCTCCTGTTATTCATTTAACATAAATGAATAAATTCACCAAATTATTAAAAGTAAAGTAAGTTAACTGAATTTTTTTTAGATATGCTTATTAGATGCATTTTCATCCAGTAATTACGTATCTAGAAAAAAAAACATAATTATGTACTTCGGATATCTAATATGTTTTAGGAATGATTTTATTTGGTCCTGGGAGAAATATTTATTGTCATTTTATTGGGCTAAATACGAAAACGGGCAAAATGTTTTTCGTTTTTAAGGTTTTGTATTTCCCATTTCATAAAAAAGCTATGAATATCTTCCTCCATAAAATTTTGTAATAATTTATGAAGAATTTAATAATTTATTATTTCACTCCTTTTGCGAAAAACTTAAAGTTGGTTATTTTACTTCCATTTTTTTATGATTAAACATTTGAATAATTGTTGCAATCCAAAGAAGTTTGAAAACTTGCAGTTTGTAAAATAGAAACTATAATTATTCTATATTTACTAAACTATTAAATTTAAAACCGTTGGTAAAAAGTTTTATACATAAATAAATATTTTCCAAAAACTAAAATTTAAAATTTCCATTATAATATACAATGTTTAAATTTTCTTAAAAAACTTGTAAAAAAAAAAAATCCATACATAATTTTAAAATAATTTTGCATAATATGAAATTTATCCTTAAACGAAGTACTTAACAAAATAATAGATATTTTTTGCATACCATCCGCTTCGTTTAATGAAAAAATTTAAAATACATATATATAAAAAAAAGTTTTCAATAAAATAATTTCAGGACTTATAAAACTTCGTGACCTGGTAAAAACACCTGGACTTGAAGTGCATGTACGACACGTAGAACCAGATTCATATTCTCATGTATTAACAGAATTAAAAAATATGGAAATACATAATTTGGTTATCGATACAAGACCAGAAAATATTTCATTATTATTAAAAGTGGTAAGTAAAGTTTTGTCCATTCAAAAATCATATTTTTTCGTTTTAAATTATATAAAATTTTGCTAAATGAAATATAATTTTGAAAATTGATTTATTTCCAAATAAAATTTAATAAAAAAAACATCTCCTTCAGCTACAAATAAAAGTTAATTGACCGAAAAAAAAAATATGAACAAAAAGTATTATTGACTGCGTTTTCATTTAATCTATTAAATTAGTGTTTAATTTGGTTTCAATTTATCTATTTGAAAAATAGTTTATCTGATCAACAAATTTGACTGCTATTTAGTCATATATGTATTGTATATTGTATGTATGTATTTTCATTGTAACCATAAATTTTAATATTTATATTCTAATAAATTCTTGAAAAATTAAAATTTTTTTTAAATATTTTAATTAAATAAAAAGTTTGATAATAAAAATCAAAAAAATGTAAACCACTATTTACAAAAATTTAAAAATCTTCTAACCGACTATTAAGCTTTATATCAAAAATTATGATAAAAATGAATTTAGTCGAAAATAATATTTTAGAGATAAAATATTCAACTATAATATTTTTATTGAATATACAACCGGAACCACCAGTTCTTTAGTCACAGAGATAAAACCATATAATAAATGGTGGTCATTTTTCAAATTTTAATAAAATAAAAGCTTTTTTTTGTCATCTACAGATATAGAGTATAAAATTTCACTGGAAAAATGCTGTAATTTTTATTTTTATAAATTTTCCTGACTATTAACAAAAAACCAAATTTTTGCTTGATAAATCATAAAAATTTTTTTTACAGTTTTGTGTTCATCTAGTTTTGTCCCGAAAACCATAAAATCTAATAATCTTAAATTTATTTTTTGCTTTTTTTACGAAATATTTTTAATTAATTAAGTAATTTTGTAATATTTTATTAAGTCATAAAAATGTTTGGATAAAATTATATCTTATTAATTGATTTTTTTTATTTAATACAATATTAATCAAGCCCATATTTAAGATTATTAGTTAAATATTTCGGTTTATGTTAGAATTCATAATTGGTATCATAGATTTACATATACTTTTTTTGTAATTATAATTTAGTTTAGTTAGAGAAATAAAATATTTATGTATTTATCAAATTTACTAATTTAACAAATTTAGTGATCCACAAACTGTTTTCATTAAAGTAAATTTGGAAAAATGGTTTTCATCTAAAAAATGTTATGCATCACTAAATTATTTTAGAAAAATCTTTCAACCACATTTTTATATTAATTAATTTATGGTATGTTTTGAAAAGTTTATTTAACTAATCTAATATAAGGCTACAACCCAGTATATAGTTTCTATATAAAAATTATTGATGAAATAAAATATATTTCGTTGGCAACAATAAAGAAATTAAAAAATATTAAAATTTTAAAATAAAAGTTTTCGGTGCTGGCCATGTAACCAAATTGAACGCGGCATATGTGTAGGACGTGAAAGTTTTTTTTCATAATATACTCGAAAAAAGAAAAATTTTCAAAACTTTTTTTAAATTAATTATAAAATATTCTAAATAATTTCAGTCGTATAGTGTAAATTGTTTATGAAATAAATATAAGTTTAAAATGTACAAAGTTGGAATTTTGTATTACTAAATTTAAACAAACAATAATTTGAAAAACAAATTTGTCGTATTGATACCTCATAGCTCTTCTTAAACACCCCGATATATGAGATCAAGTAGAGTAGATCATAAAAACTGTATAATTTTATGAAATCTTTGTAATTCAACAAGTACTCTTGTTCACTTACTATGTAACATTTTTATGTAATTCTAATTTAATTTGTATTAATAAATTTATCTGGTTTTGAATATGCTTCAGTTCAAATAATTGTAACATGAACTATGTATGTATTTTAAAATATAAGATCGAAGATCTACCTTAAACTAAATAGCATCGTATACATACATTATGTATGATACTTATTAAGAGATTACTTAATCTCTGAGAATAAAATTATTAAATTAAAGACATATTTAATTTCATTTGTTTTTTATAGCAAAATACAATTTAATACTTCTTTTACTATTTAATTCCATCTTCCATCTACATAATTACATTAACTGTCGGTTTTTATATTTCATTTTTTTGACAGTTTGTATTTCTTTATGTAAATTCCGATCAAACTAAAAATAGTAAAGAAATATTATTATGCATTAAAAATAATATTCAAAAACATATATTTATTATATACGAGTAAAATCAAAATTGATAGCTTGACAGCTTTATTGTAGCATATACGAATATTTACTATGTATAGTATGTATATGAAATTTATGTTAAAGCTTTTTTATAGCCTTAAAAGTATAAAAAACCAGAAAAATAAATTCAAAATTTAAGATCTTTTAATTATTCATTATTTACGAAAGGAGTAATAATGAAAAAAATTTCAAAATTATATTATTAATTAATAAGCTAAAAAAATATTTAGTCCTTAAACAATATTCAGTCTCAATTTATGAAAGAGAAAGAATAAGTTCTTTAATGAAACTCTTAATTATTCAGCCATAAAATTAATTTTACACTTTTTCATATTTTTGAAAATATTTACATAAATTTTGTACAGAATTAATAATACTTAGTCGAAAAATTTAAGTATTTTATAATTACATATTTTAAAATTTACAGAAAATGTTCTTTACAAATATTTTCAAGAAAAAATATACTTAATTTTTAACGTTTCTTTCAACCTTTTTTCAACTTTAGCTATGACCGTTTTGTACTATTCATCTTGCACTTTAAAATACTACAGTCATGTTGCACTTTATAGGCATAAATCTCGTTAAGCAAATTTTTTTCAACATTTTAGAAAAACAAAATATATATTTGGAAAAACTGATTTTTTTTCAACAAAATTTCTATCTAAAAATTAAATTTTAAGTTACACATGAAAATGACTTTTATTATACCGTATAAAAAAAACCATTTTAAAAATTCTTACACGAATATTACATCAAATAGGTATATAAAAAAAAATATACGATGGGACATTTTTTATAGAGAGAATGAAAAAAAAGCTTATAAATCTTCCAAAGAAACTAATGAAAAATTAAAAAAAAAAACAAAAAAAGTTGCGCAATTTTACTTTGAAATTTAATTTTCTCTTGTTCAAAAATATATAATTATTAAGGATAAAATGGGTTTGTTGATACAATTATATAGTATATAACTTTAATTTTTGTTTAAATTATCGTTATAATTCTTCTTATTGTATACTTGAGGATATCCTCAAGTTGAGTGTGTATTTTTTAAATATATTTAAACACTAATACTAAAATAGGAAAGAAGAAGTTGTCCATATTAATTTTCTATTTGTTAAGTTAACAAGGATGTAAAAAGATGTAAAAATTCTGAATAGAAATCATGAGATAGAAAAAAAAACCCTATTTTTTTTTTATATATTTTCTAAGAGTGTGTGAAAATATAATCTTTATAACGAATTAAAATTATGTGTACCATATCCGAATATTTGGCTAACCAAAATAAAATTTTTTTTTTAAGAGCTTTTACAATTTAATATCTACATATCTAGTTATCTTGTATCCGCGCTGAAACTGTTAAATTATATATTTGTGTATGTGTTTCCCGATTTTCTACGGAAAAAAATATTAAAAATTTAATAGCTTGTGAACATAAAAAGGACCATAGTCTAAATCCTTTCGAAAAACATTATACATATATATATATTTCTTCTACATGGTTTTTTCGTTTTTATCATTTAATATTTTCTTGCAAAAAGTCAACAACAAAAGAAATTTATCTAGCTAGAGAAAACAAAAATATTTCTTACTATAGATATTTTATATGTATGTATGTGTATGTATGTATATAAAATATAATTTTCTATAAATATTAACAACTTAAAAGTTACAATTTTTATGTTCCTAATAAAAGGCAACAGGAAAATTTCATAAATAAAAAAATAATGAGGAAGCGAAACTTTTAAAAGAGAATAAGAATAAGTAAAAGAAATTTATAAAAAAAATAAATAAAAAAATTGTTGTGGTATAAAATTCGAAATATACATAAAAAAATAGTTTTATTGGAATATTGTATTCATCCTACACAGCATCATTCAACACTTTATTAAGAAGTGCAAAATTAAGACATTGTTGATTAAATAATAATTTAGAATTAAAGATATATTGGACCAATTTCTAAATCGTCGTTTAGAATAATTATACAATATAATATTAGGTTAATTCTATACTTTACACAAATTCAAATTTTATATTTAAATGTATAGCTATATAGAAAACATATTGATTACCGGTCAATGATCTGATATCATTCTAACTTGGCTAAAGCAATAATTTAATTATAAGACTATGAAAATAACTAACAACCATTATTATATTTTTGTTGTTGTTAATAGCTTCCAATAATAGTATTTGAGAAGGAAAAGATTGACGTAATATAATCCTCCTTTGAATGACGAACATAATGACGAACAGATTACAATTAATAAGCGCATTTTATATTTATTATGTTTAAAAATAATCTGAAAAAAACTATAAAAATTTCTGTTGCCAAAAGACATAAAGTTAAAGTACTAATTGCAATTTTTTTTTTGATGTTGTTAGTTTGGTTTTATAAAAAAAATATAAAATAGATTGTTAAGAATAAGTTTTTAACTAAAAGTTTTACTTGATATCAATAAAGATACTTGCAAATAAAAAATACATCAATGGAATAAGTAAAAAGTAGAAAAAGAAATGAGTAAATCGCTTCAGGATATTACCAAGTGATTGAATATAAATAATGAAGTAAATTTATAAAGAACAATTATATAAAAAAAATTAAAATATATTAACTATATTATATCTGGTAGAATTAGCTACCAAATTTCTTTTCGTACGGAAAAATTGAATTATGTATTTTTTTTTAATAGTAATTTCTTTCAAGACTATAATCATGATCAGGATAACATCATTTTCAATTAATGAAAATTTGAAAAAAAATTAATAAGAATAAACGAAAATAAAATCAAAGCCATGTGCGATAAATAAGCCTATAATAATTTTAATTGTCTTTCAGAAAATTTAAGTTTGATTATTTTAATTTTTGTTTTTTACACAAATTCATAAAAATATTTATTTATTAAAAAAATATATATATTAATTATTATAATTTATATAATAAATATTCTAATGTAAAATAAAATTCGTTTACAGATTCTTCAGCTTCAAATGAACGAATATAAATATCATTATTTATTTACAACTTTTGATATTGAAACATTTGATTTAGAAGATTTTAAATATAATTTTGTGAATATAACAGCATTTCGTTTAGTTGATATTAGTGATGTTGGTGTTAAAGAAATATTAAAAGATATGGATAAATATTATCAATCAAATTCTGATGATGAAAAATTACATAATCCTCGAGTGATACAGGTTACAAAAACAAAAACAATATATACTATAATTAAATTACTATATAACATTTATCTATATTTTATTTATAGACTGAACCAGCATTAATGTTTGATTCTGTAAATATATTTGCAATTGGTTTACAAACACTAGAACAATCCCATACATTACGTTTATCAAATATTTCATGTGCTGATGAAATACCATGGGATGGTGGTCTTAGTTTAATAAATTATATAAATGCAGTAAGTTGTGTCTTAAAAATTATTATTGCTAAACATATTTCCTTAAATAATTAATATTTGAATTTATAGGTTGAATGGAAAGGATTAACTGGACCAATACAATTTAAAGAAGGCCGAAGAATACAATTTAAATTAGATTTAGTTAAATTACGTCAACATTCAATTGTTAAAGTTGGTGAATGGTCACCACAGACACGATTAAATATTACAGATCGTTCAGTATTTTTTGATTCTGGGACAATGAATGTAACATTGGTCGTCATTACAATTCTGGTGAGTTTAGGTGGGTTTTTGTTATTATTAACACACACAACAAAACTAAGTAAAATTGAAATTTGCTTAATAATGTAATTTCACATACTGGTATTATGTTATATAATGTGTTATCTGTTATCATTAAGAAATTTCAGATAAAATATTTAAAATGATAGAATGTCATGATGGCGCAATTATTAATTATTTTAACTTCTTATCCATTATGTTGACAAAACTTATTTTTTGCATGACATAGCGACATCATTAGTCAGCTTTAGTAATTATGTAAGTTAGAAGTTTACAATTTAAAAATATAATTGATAAATATATATATCTGAGATTTCTTAAATAACAAATATTAATATTGTTGTATATATGTTTTGTATTAATTTTACTATGTTTTGCATGCCATATTCTATATATAACAATAATTATGTTCAATTGTGTTCATAGTGCAGCATAATATTTAATAATTTACTCTCCAGGCGCTGAAAATGCTTGTTATATAAAGAATTCTAATAATAACATTACACGAAAAAAGTTTTTGACAACTTTTCATTTAATAATTTTTTTAACTTAAATTGCAATGTTTTAAAAAAATTTCGAAAGCTTTTCGACAATTTTGTTTATCTAAAATTATATTTTTTTTTAAATCTAAAATTTTTTACTTAGTACAACTTCTAAGGTCAATTATTTTCTAAATATGATAAATTTATAAACTATGATTTTCATATATCATAAAAAACTTATTACTATTACCTTATATGAATCTAAATTTGGGTCTAATACGACTTCACGAACTAAGTTATAATTTGTGGAGCAAATAGTAACTGAATACATATCGTAAATTGTATTTATATAATTCAAAAGTTACTAAGAAAAGTCAACCAAAAACAAATATATTTAATATTCCACTACTGTAGACTGACGAGAAAGTTCTTATTTTGTAAATAATTTAACAAAGTTAATTTAGACCTGTTGGTCATTTTCTATAATTAAAAATAAAATTCTTTTCTTTGAAACTATATAAAATTTATTTTCTATTCTCTCTTAAACATTTATAAAAAAATATTCAAATTTATTGCTTAAATATAAATATAGAATAATAAAAATTCTTAAAAAAACAAAAAGAAAACAAAAAACAAACTTTTCCAAGCAGGAAGCACCTTATGTTATGATGCATTTTGGAAAAAATTTTACTGGTAATGAAAGATTTTATGGATTTTGTGTTGATATATTACATCGTGTATCACAAGAGGTTGGTTTCGATTATATATTGGATTTAGTACCAGATCGAAAATATGGTGCCCAAGATCCAATAACTGGTGAATGGAATGGCATGGTGGCACAATTAATGAAACATGTAAGTATACCGTATATAAATTATAAGATTTCGTTTTCATTTTATTTATGTGGATAAATTTATTCAACAACAACAAAGTTATAGTCTATTTTATAAAACTAATAAAGGCTCAAGGTATACAAAATTGCTTCTAAAATATATTTCAATGTAAGTAAACAATATTTTCTATATATTAGTAAAATAATAATGCATTACACATATTACTAAAATTGTTGAATGTTGTAATTTTTAGATGTAAAATACTTATAATGTATAGCCAAAATTAAATATACTAATGTTTTAATTATTTAGTAGAGTCTAAAAAAATTTTATAAATTGAATTTCTATGCGGTATGAATTTTTATATAATTCTGAAGTTTTGTTTTTCTAACCCTTGTCATATAGGAATTCCCATATGTAATGCTAAAATCTCCATCTAGACCTATTTATTACAGGTAAAGAAAATAAATTTTCTATATTTTTTTTGTAAAATATTATTTGCGTATATATATAATATATATATAAATATCATCTTGGAAACCCTTCCTTTTAATATACATAATCATATATAAACAATTATTTAGAAATGGCACTGTAGTACTTCCTCCTAGTAGTAATGAAACATATGAAGGATTCTGTATTGATTTACTACAAATAATAGCAAATATTGTTGGATTTAAATATAGACTAGAATTAGTACCAGATGGTAAATATGGTGCAAAAGATCCAGAAACACAAGAATGGAATGGTATAGTTAGACAGCTTATGGATAGGGTAAGATTATATTTTCAATAAATTTTATATAATTTGTTGGACGACTTTAACTTGGGGCTTTAAATTAAACATTTGAGATAACAATATAAAAATAAAAACTATACTTCTTTTTGCTTCAACACCTCCACATCACATCATTTATTATATTATTTTGCACTTAGGATTACTTACTAATTTTATATCCAGGAAACGAAGAATTAGTAAAGTTATATAATACTAATTAAATTATTAACTAAAAAAAAGGACAAATTTTTAACTAAAAGTTGTATATAGTTTTAAAACAATAGAAAATATTTGTAATTAAATATTTAAATTCATTAAAAATTTATAAAATTTTAAAATTAATTATTTTTAATTACATATTTACAGAAAGCTGATTTAGCTGTTGGTTCAATGACAATTACATATGCACGTGAAAGTGTTATTGATTTTACAAAACCATTTATGAATTTAGGAATTAGTATATTATTCAAAGTAATACAAATTTGGGTTTTTTTTAACTATAATAAATTTTGATTATTATAATTAATATTTTAGGTTCCATCAACACCACCAACACGTTTATTCTCATTTATGAATCCATTAGCTATCGAAATATGGTTATATGTATTAGCTGCATATGTTTTAGTATCAATAACAATGTATACAGTTGCTAGATTTTCACCATATGAATGGCATAATCCACATCCATGTGATACAGATAATGATATTGTTGAAAATCAATTTTCAATAGCAAATAGTTTTTGGTTTTCAGTTGGTACATTAATGCAACAAGGTTCAGATTTAAATCCAAAAGCAACATCAACACGTATTGTTAGTGCTATTTGGTGGTTTTTTACATTAATTATAATATCATCATATACAGCTAATTTAGCTGCATTTTTAACAGTTGAACGTATGATTACACCTATTGAAAATGCTGAAGATTTAGCTGGACAAACAGAAATATCATATGGTACTTTAGAAAGTGGTTCAACAATGACATTTTTTCGAGTATGTCTATATAAAAGAATTTTAATTTTATACAAATACATATATGTAATTAATTATATTTACCCTTTTGATATTAGGATTCTATGATTGAAACATATAAAAAAATGTGGAGATTTATGGAAAATAAAAAACCATCTGTATTTACCACAACATATGAAGATGGTATGAAACGTGTACAAGATGGAAATTATGCATTTTTAATGGAATCAACAATGTTAGATTATAATGTACAACGTGATTGTAATTTAACACAAATTGGTGGATTATTAGATACTAAAGGTATTATTTATTTATTAATAAGTCACTAAATATCTCCTTAATAAGTTTTAATTATGGTGATATACTACATCATAGCATAATATACTATTACTAGAAATATTTTTTCACTGTAATTCTAGGTTATGGCATTGCGACTCCGATGGGATCACCGTGGCGCGATAAAATCTCTTTGGCAATATTAGAATTACAGGAAAAGGGTGAAGTACAAATGTTATATGATAAATGGTGGAAAAATGCTGGTGAAACATGTGTGCGAACGGATAAAATTAAAGAAACTAAAGCAAATTCCCTAGGAGTTGATAATATTGGTAAGCATTATACCAGTTCACAGTTCATATATATAATATTTATATTTATTTAATAAAGGAGGTGTATTCGTTGTATTACTTTGTGGTTTAGCTGTTGCTGTATGTATAGCTATAATAGAATTTTGTCATAATGCACGTAAACAAAATTTTATTGCCAATGATATGCCACCAGATAATAATACAAAAATTACTGCAAATGTAAAACCAAATTCAAATTCGGATCAAAGTCGTCCTAGTCAATATGATAGCTCAAAGAAACAAACTAATATCAAGTGTCCGCAACAATCAATTTATTCAGAAATGACTGAAGAATTTTGTTTTGCCTTGCATTGTTTGGGATCGCGTCAACGTCCGGCATTTAAACGACAATGTACAAAATGTATACCACAAGAAACTAATTTACAAATACATCAACAAACACATTCACATAATCCACATAATCATCATCATCATCATCTTATTCTACATCAACCATCATCACATTCACAAGAACATTCAGTAGCTGATCATAAAAAAATTTCAAATAGAAGTAAATCATCGAATGATTTACATACAAATAATGTAAGTTCAAAAATGTATATATAGTATTATCAAAATTATATAGCTATTTATTAGTTTAATAATTTAAAATATCAACAGCAAAATACATTTTATGTGAAACAAAATGTAGTAGAAAATTTACCATTAGAACAATATCCTTATAATCGCGCTATCTTTTCACCAATACATCATCATATAGCAACAACATCAACACAAAAATATCCAAATGATTTAACAATAATACGACCAGGATATACAACATCATCACTGCCGAAAAATTCTTATCTTTTACGTGATAATACTATAACAGAAACAACTCCATGTACTAGTGATCATCATCATCATCATCATCATCAACATAATCAAAATATGCATTTAAATAATTTACCTAATAATTAACAAAATTTGTATTTCACAAAATTTTTTTAATATGTAAAATTAATTTAAATATTCGTTATAAATTACGTTATGTTTATTTCAGAAGAAAATTTAGAAATATTGTGATTATTATAAAAGATAAAACATATTCGTTCATTAATGGAAAATAGTTTCAAAGAATATGCAATTATTATATATCATAGTACATTATTTATTATAGTACAGTTGTATAAAGTTAATTGCAAATAAAATTCAGTGTTGATATTGTTGAAAATCAACATATATACAATATAGAATATACAATATATACAATAAATATTTTAATTCCGTTTGAATTCTAGGTATAGGTAATGAAAGTCCTTAAGAGAATTCAAAGAAAATAATATCAACAACTATATACATATGTATATAAATAGTCTTTGATAAATTAATGTATACAAAGGTTTCCAAAACGAAGAAAATTATTTTGACTCTTTCTGTAGGGAAAGACAATATGCAGCAGAAATTTAAGAAATTTAAATATGATTTAATGAAAATATTTCTAAATATTACTGATTTTTTATTAATTTATGAGATCTTCAATTTGATTAAAATGTTCTTTAAAACGAGGGAAAATTTAAATAAATAGTTTGAAATTTATTTCATTGAAGCCTCATATTAGATAAATATGTATGTACCTACATATATACGTAATATTGTTGTAGATTGCTCTACTCTACATATTGTAAATGTAAAGTAATCCATAATTTAATATGCTAATCATCGTGTATAATACAAGTATATCGTAAGAAAAAAAAATTATTGTAAAATATTTAATTAAGTTATAATTTGTAAAATTGTTAAGTTAGATTGTGATCCTTTTACCTATTAAAAAATATATTTTTATTTAAATTATAAATATATATTGTGTTTTCATTATAAGCTTTGATATTTGTAAAAACTGCAGAAAATACTTTATATGGTCATTTCCCAAATGTTTATATACTATTAAGTACATATTCTAATATTCTAGACTCGAAGTTGTTTAGCTTAATTTGTATGTATACTAATAAAGACTAGTATATATGGTATTAATTAATAAAGGAACTTGTGCAACTCTAGCTTAGCGAAATTTTCCATACGTAATTCTATAGAAATAACGAATTTTGCTGCTACTCACAGAATTTCCATTTAGCTAAAATTTGCTCTTCCTGCATAATTATACTCTTCGTGTCTAATGATAGGTGTAGAAATTAAGAATTTCGGAATTTCACAAGTTATGTAGTTTCGTAAAACTATTTTCCGCAACAGTAGTTTTGCTATAAAAATCCCAAATGCATATTTACAGGCACGGTACCGTCACATAAATTTACATTATTTAATTAGTATAATAATTTTTTATTGTATAAAAATATATATACTTAAAATAATATTATAGCAGATATTTTATAATTATTCAATATCCTTTCCAATTTTGAAACATTAATTGTTTATTTTTAAAATTGACCGCTATAGTATTGAATAACAAATATCATTATACGTAAAAAATGGGGGAACCCCCACCTTTACCGATTTTATAAATTTTGATGATGGTATAATTTTGGACTAATTAAGGACTAATTTCAACCCCAAAAAAATAATTTTGTACCATCCCCTATTACCAGAAATAAACCACCATTTAAATATCTGTACTACATTAATTTGAAATACCCTATAATTTTGGACTAATTAAAGACTCTCGAACGGCATCAAAAAAGGTCCAAAATTCAACCCCTAACTCAACTTTCACCCTAAACACAGTTTGCTGGCAAGAAAATTGCATACATTTAGGAAAAATTTAACACAATGACATAATTACTAGAATTAAAAATTAAAATTATTTGAAAAAAAAAAACAATTCAAATTCTTAAATATAATTATGGACTCGCGATTGGCATACGAAGAAAATTTGGCATACGAAGAAAAACCATAAAATTATTAAAGATTTTTTTAAAGCAGATGACTCCTTTAAAAAAATCTAACCATAAAATTATTAATAGAAAAATAGAGAAAATCAAAATAAAGGAGAAACCAATGAAAAATTATGAAAAATATTAGTACAATAGGAATGAGAAGAACAGAAAAACTTATAGAAATAATCCGAAAAGTAAAACAAAAACATACAGAAATAACGAAAATTAGATCAAGCAAGAGGCAAACGATGGATAGAAAATTCAGAAATACAAAATATGTTAACAATAAGAAAAAAAGAATATAATAAAAGTTAAAAAAATCCGGATAATGAAACACTACTACTAAGGAAACAAAAAGAGACACAAAGAAAAATAGATGCATACATAAAGTAGTCTCCAGCCGTGTTTACGAAGAAAGTAATAATACGAGCTAATAAAGACGGGAGAAAATAGTAGAGAATATATAGTAGAGGTAGTAGAGAAAGCTCAAGGAAAGCAAGGAAAAAAGCAAGAAAATATATAATTGAATCTATAAAAGACAATGATAAATTAATAACGGATGAGAAGGAAATATGGAAAACAACTTGCAAAGGATATAGAAGAAGAACATCAAAACAAAGTTATACAAAATATAAAAAAACAATATAAACAATAAAACAATGTTCCTAAAACATGTAGATACAACGGAAATAAAAAATATAATTAATATCTTAAGCAAGGTGCTCCAGGATCAGATGGAATAATGGCTAATGAATTAAAAATGCTCAGATATATCATCAGCAAGCTACTTAAGTTATTAATAAATGACACTTTCCAGTCAGGTATATATCCAGATTCTCTCAAAGAAGCTACTATTATACCAATATATAAGGGTGCAAAGAATTTAAGAAAGAACTACAGACCTATAGCGCTATAGCGCTACTTAATACAATAGGCAAAATTTAAGAAAAGGCACTGCATAAAAAGAATAGTGGACTTCATCAAAACATCATGTGGATTTTACATGCACCAGTACGGATTCCAGGCAGTAAGCAACACAGAAGCAGCAATTATAGAATTGTTTAGAGAAATCAACGAAAGATTAGATGATGGAATTTTTGCCTGTGCAATATATGTTAATTTAAGCAAATGTCGTATTCAATGTCTGGAAGAGCTAGGAATAAGAGAAAAAATTAAAGATTTTACTACATGATTATCAAGTCTAGACAACCGAAAAAGCTGAATTAAGATAAACCAGACATTTAGCGAATATGGGACAATCAATGTAGGAGTACCTCAAGGATCTATAATAGGGTCACTATTGTATCTTTTATATATACAAAATATAAGTAAAGCGGACTTGATGGGAAAATATTTGCAGATAATACAGCTACTATAATATACAGGAGTAAGACATTAGCTAGACTAGAAAGAATAGTGAACAGCGACATGTTAAAATACAATGCTTGCCTAATTGGAAATAAACTTGCAATTAACAGGTAAAAAAATAAAGAAGAAGACATCAATATGAGCATATTTATTGAGCAAGTCAGAATAAAAAAAGTAAACGAGAGTAAATATTTAGGAATAATAGTGGATGACAAATTGACTTGGACTTGGACTAAACACATTAAGCACATCAAGAAAAGTGTCTCAGCGATTTTAGAAGCTGCCAGAAATGGCTTAATAAACTATAGTGCTGTTTAAATATGCTGTATAATGCACACTTAACGTCTATATTCAGATATTACATTAAAAGGTGGTCACAATGCTCGAAACTTAATAAGCCAAGATAATTAATATAATTTGTAAACAGTAATTGGTTAGATACCGTCGAACGGTTCCTCACAAACATATGTAGATTATTACATATCATATAAGTGATTTACAATAAAAATTCAAACGATCTGTGACTAATGCATCAATCAACTATGATAAATTTCGATTTTATTTTATCTTATCATTTTGGTTGCCCAGTGCCAGTTCATTTTTAAGAGTTAACCCATACTAAACGTTAAAGATTAACAATTGGATATCTGCTTCATATGTTGAAATTATTTAAATGATTTAATGGTTTACTCTTCTATGGAATTTACTGTATTCACTAAAAACAAAAATTATCCTTTATCAATTATTTCTCTTATCATAAAGTGCCAATTAAATATTTATAATACATATAAATATTAATGTCAAAATAATTTTAAAAATTAGTAAAATTATATTTAAATATTTTTTATGAAATATTATTATATTTTTAAATATTTTTGTTGTAAAAATATAGCATTGGTATAGAATACTAAACTTTCAGTAAGTTGTTTATAAATAACAATTTAATTTAATGGATAACAATGAAAAAGGAAAAGATGAAAAATTATGGCGTGATTTAGTTGCATATTGGATACTAGGTTTATGTAATAATTATGGATATGTTGTAATGTTGAGTGCTGCACATGATATTATTGGACAATTTGAAGCTAAAATTGATATAAAAGTTTGGATATATATATTTCTGATAATTTAAAATCTCTAAATAATTTAAATAAATATAATATTTGAAGCATGCTTATGATAAGACTAAAGAACGTGATTGCCATATACTTTCAACAGGGGTAATATTATTAGCAGATATTTTACCAGGATTAGTAGTTAAAATAATTACACCATTTTTACCATTTTGGATAAAGTAAATTATTTCCTATAATAATCAATTAGAAAAATAATAATATTAAAAACAATATTTTTCAATTTAATTTTAGTGTACACATTTCTTTAGCAATAATATCGTCTACAATGGGTTTTGTTTTGGTTGGTTTAGCTACAGTTAGATCAGTAGCAATTTTAGGTGTTGTGGTAACAGCAATTAGTTCAAGTTTAGGTGAAACATCCTTTTTAGCATATACCGCTAATTATAATAGGTAGAATATTATAATTTTAAGATAATTATATTTATTATCGAATTTTGTTAGTAATGTTATATCGACATGGTCATCTGGAACTGGTGGCGCTGGTATTGTTGCTGCTATGTCATATGCTCTTTTAAAAGCTGAAGATTTGAGTAATAGGACAATAATGTTTATTATGATAATAGTACCAATAGTTGAAGCTATTGCATTTTGGAAAATACTTCGTCGTCCTGCCGATGTTCGTACTCAAATAGTTGAACAGAGTAGAATTGAATCATTTGCAGATGAAGAACCATTAAATAATTTGAAGGATAAAATAATGTATGTGGTGATATTATTAAAATATATGATACCGTTGATGGTAGTTTACGTAGGAGCATATTTTATTAATCAAGGACTGGTAAGTTCAAAGTTTAATGGATTGGTTCTAGGATAATATATAAGATTTAGTATATTGCCAAACTATTTGTTTTCGTTGTTTGGCATTTTTATATTGTACGGATATTTAAATATTATAAAAATATTTTTTTTTTTGCTTTTTCAGGTTGAATTGGCATACTTTCAAAATTCATTCATAGATCATGCAGCACAATATCGTTGGTATAATGTTGATTATCAAATTGGTTTATTTATATCACGATCATCGGTTAATTTAATATCTATTGATCGTATTTGGATAATGAGTATTCTACAATGCGTAAATGTTGGTTATTTCTTATCTGAAGTTATTTATTATATAACACCAAGTATTTGGATTGTATTTGCTTTTGTATTCTGGGAAGGTGTATTGGGTGGTGTTACATATGTTAATACATTTTATAGAATGTCAAAAGAAATATCACCAATTCGAAGACGTTTTGCAATGGGTATAGTTACCATAGGTGATTCAGCTGGTGTTACAATAGCTGCATTTTTAGCAATGCCTGTTCATGATATATTATGTAAATTACCAGAACCAACTCGTATAGGAACATAATAAAAGCTAAAAAACTGTTATCTAATATAGTTGATTATTAATTTAAAATTATTTATTTAAATATATTTGTTTGAAAAAAAATTCATACTAACAAGTTTATAAATTATTGTTCTTTTTTTAAAAAAATCATTGCATACTTTCAGGCGGTGTATATTTTATTCGTATAACAGTTTTATTGAATATAATATTTTGTTGTACTACTGTTTGAGCGAATCCTCTTATCATATATTTGGTGTTAGATATTATGTTAGATAAGTATAAACTTTGTTTGATTACAAAAGTCAATAAAGTAGAAAATAATTTTGATAAAAAAAAAATGCACAAAATTGAATTATTAGTATTCAGGTAAGACCAAAAGCCGTATATAACATAAAGATATTCAAAAATTAAAAAAGACTTAGAAAATGAAAACATTAAGTCGCCAATATGAGTTCACCAGAGGAATATATTTTTGTTAAGAAAGTTGAAATAACGACTTTGTTGATCAGACGTAGAAATTCTAAAGAGACGACAGGAGGGAAAGGGACACACATTTTTCGTGGTGAAATTTAATAATATGCGCTTTTTTATTTATTTGCTGTATTATTCCTTTTCTATTATAGTATACAGGCTTATTATACTATAATAGAAAAGGAATAAGGATAAAGAAGAAAAAAATATAGACAAAGGGAAAAATATGTATGAGATAGAAGGGGCAAGGAAATATATGTATATTTCTGGTTATTTTGATCTATTATTATTTTGAACATATAATTTTAGAAACTCATATCTTATCTTATATTTATTTCCAATTTTGCTTTGCACAAAAATAATATATATAACAGCAAACCCTGTTTTGGGTTTTTTAAACCTAAGGATTTTAAAGGAAAAAAAATTCATTTATTTTTTCAAATTTCACTTTTGTATTTTTTATTATTTTTGGTTAAAGATCAACGAACTTGCGATCGTATATCGTAGTAAAATTATGAGTATGGCTACACCAAAAATTATGTATAACTAGATGGATGTTTTCATATATCTGGTAATATATGAAAATTCAATTTCTATATTATAAATTGTAGTACCCCATTCACTCAAATTATTATTTTTACTCAAATTCTATTGAGTTATTTATGACCAATAGTAACATTTACACGATCAAATAAAATCAAAATTTTATTTGATGAAAAAAGCTGTTAAATGAAGCTGTCAAACATTTTGCATTTACACTATCAAATAAAATCAAAATTTTATTTGATGAAAAATCTGTCAAAATACAAGCGAAAAGCATTTACACGATCAAATCTATTTGACGTGACGTCATATTTGACAAATTTATTTGAAATAAACAAAATATATTTTGATTTGAGATTTTATTTGATAGGATATTGGATGGACCATTTACACGTTCAAATTTATTTGATGGATGAGTCATTCAAATAAAATATTGATTTTATTTGATCGTGTAAATGGTACTAATGACTTAAAAACCAACAATCAACGTGCGTTTATTTTCGTTCGAGAATTTTTTTTATATTCAAAGCAATAATTTCATTTCATATAAAAAAAGGTTTTTTTTTTGTTTTTTCTTCGCACATACATATGTATGATTGTATTGCATAATCTTATGTGCGAAGAAAAAACAAAAAAAAAAACGTTTTTTTATATGAAATGAAATTATTGCTTTGAATATAAAAAAAATTCTCTAACGAAAATAAACGCACGTTGATTGTTGGTTTTTAAGTCATTGGTCATAAATAACTCAATAGAATTTGAGTAAAAATAATAATTTGAGTGAATGGGGTACTACAATTTATAATATAGAAATTGAATTTTCATATATTACCAGATATATGAAAACATCCATCTAGTTATACATAATTTTTGGCTACACCCATTACCATTTATACGTCTACTGCATCAATATGTAATGTAGGTATTTTAATAACATTTAATTCAAGATATAGTGTTTTCTTTTATTCATTCCGAATATTCCGAACGCGCCTAAAATGTCAAAAAAAGTTCTTTTATTCATTCTACTTATTCTATTCCTTCAATTCCGTGTTTTTTATTTATTCGGAATATTCCGAATACAATTCTTTCGTACTAAGTAGAAAGGTAGAATAAAAAGGAATATTCTTTATTCTAACCTAAAATTTTAAAGGAAAAACAATTTTATAATTTTAACATGACTATAATAATAAGAAATATACTTTAAAACTATAATTTAAATTAATCCTAGCATATATAATTATGTAAACAAAAGAAAACATTTAATTTTACATATAACAAAAAATATTCCATTTATTCCTTTTCTATTCTTTTAATCGAGTGCGTTTGGAATATTCTGGCATGGCGTCATCAATATTCTATTCCTTCCACAGAATGAATAAAAGAAAACATACTCAGTATACGTGGCTATGCGACATTTGTTTGTAGTCCATACCCAGTTGGCTTCTAGCCACACAATTAATAGAAATGTAGTATTTTTCGATAAAAGTAAATATGTATGCGTTGAGTGTAAATATGAGTTGAATAGTTGAACACAAGCCAGCACCCCTTTTTTAAATCTTTATTTCCGGTGAATAGGGGATGGTACAAAATTATTTTTTTGGGGTTGAAATTAGTCCTTAATTAGTTCGAAACTTTAACCGATTTTAAAATTTTTAAAATCGGTTAAAGTGCGGGTTCCCCCATTTTTTACGTATTCATTATACGCAATCTGTGGGTTGAAAGTTACAGTAGTAAAATAACAAAAACTATTTCTAGTTATTATAGAAGGACCTACAACAATCTATGTGTACATTGGTGGATTGCCGTGGTATATTGTTGATGATGAATAAAGGAACGACGGTTTATTCCAGTATGATAAAATGGATGAGCGTTATTGGATGTCAGTGTAAACAGCCTCAATTGCAAGATTTTTCAAGGCTGAGTGTTTTTCTTTTATTATCATTCCATTCCGAATATTCCGAACGCGCCTAAAATGTCAAAAAACATAAAATTCTATTTATTCTATTCCTTCCATTCCGTGTTCTTTTATACATTCGGAATATTCCGAATACAATTTTTTCGTATTAAGTAGAAAAGTAGAATAAAAGGAATATTGTGTATTCTAACCTCAAATTTTGAGACTATAGTCTATAATAATATAGTAATTTAAATAATCCTACCATATATAATTATGTAAACAACATTTAATTTTACATATGACAAAAAATATTCCTTTTATTCCTTGTTCGTTCTTTTAATCGAGTGCGTTTGGAATATTCTGGCGTGACGTCATTAATATTATATTCCTTCTATTCCTTCCGCGCAATGAATAAAAGAAAATACTCTAAGTCTTGGAATTGATACTAAAAGTCCTGAAAATTAGAAAAATTGCAACTGTTGTCAAAATCACTCAAGAAAGAGGCTCATGTCGTGAAAAACATTTTACTTGTGCAATAAGACATTTCAAATTTCAATCCAACTCGAGTTCAATCCGCGTGAAAAGGTATAACATGTTTCCATGCACACTAATCTAGATTTAACACGCGTTCAAAATACGAATAGAAGCGTATATTTGATAGTGTAGTCACCGATTAAATCTATCTTTCATTTGGAACTGTCAAACCACTATAAAAAGTTGCTATATAAACATAAATTTTATTATGGAGAAAATTTCTTTTGAAAGTATGTATATATTGTTGTGTACGAAATTATTTTAACTTTTAACCAATTACATTCAACAAGCAGAAAAGCAACTATAGAAAATTTTTATTTTATAGCAGTAGGTCTTAAATTAAAACTAACACCATAACAACATCGTAAAAATAATTTGTGTTAAAAAATTTTTTAAAAAATATTTTTTAATTCGAGTAAAAAAACAACCACAGAAATAAGTAATATTAAAAAAAATTGTGTTAAATTTTTAGCAAAAGTTGTTCACAAAAAAAGTACAATTACTAAAAAAACATTTGTGTCTCGTATTATAATGTACTAAATTGAATAAAAATAATTTGATTCTCAAGTGCGCTTCATTGGATAATTTTATAATTTAAATTCTTTAAATTTTGCTTAATTAGAAACTAAACTTATTCGAATTATTTAAAACTAGTTAATTTTATTTAATTAAATTTAGATAAATATAAAATAAATATATTTTAAAGTTTTAATGAATAAAAAAAACTGATTTTATAAGCTTTGACATTTCGCATTAAAAAAAAGTGACACTTAACCAATTAGAAAGGTAAATAATTTATATTTTTTTTACGTAAATATAATATAAATTACTTGTTATTATAAAATAATGAGACAAAAATTGTAATTTATAAATATAAATTATTAAATAAATAAAAGTTTCTAATTCAAATGCGTGGGAATACACGTATATAACCTTGTAAATGGGTAATTCGGTAGCTGCTTTTGTCAGCATTTTTGTTCATTTTGATTTTATTGAAGAAAAATTATTTTTTCCTTTTAAAAACAATAATAATCAAACTAAGATCCTAAACATATAAAAAATCAAAATATAATTATTAAATTTTTACAATTTTCATAGTAAATTTAATAAAAAAATATACCTAAAACTTTAATCAAAAATAATAAAATGAACAGTAGCTGCTTGGGTCGCAACAGGTGGTATTATTCTTTATATTTTATAAGAACTTTTAATACTTTAAGAATAATTTTTATTATAAATCATGTATAATAATTAAATCTAATTTTAATGCATAAAAACTTAATATTTTAGAAAAAAAAGGAAATCAAACAAAATGGATAATGTATACGAAAAACAGCAAAAAATTTCACATACTTGAAAGGAATATACATATAAAAATAACTGTGAATGAAATTTTTAATCATATTTAATGGTTTTGCGCAAAGAACGGTCACCCAAAACGGGAACATCAAATTTTCCATCAACATCATCGTCATCATCATCTGATTCATCATCAACACCAGTAGCAGCAATGTCTTCATCAAATGAACAGCCAGTTAAAAAACGGCAAAAAATTGACGTAAGAATTTCTAGTAATACTAGTAGCAATAATGATAAAAATTGTACAGAAACAACTATTTCATCAGAAATTAATACTGGACATAAAAATAATTTAATTTTAAAACCAGATATATTAGTTGTACCATCAACATCATCAATATCATCAAATAAAATAAATAATAGTATACCAAATTCAATAACATCAAGTCCAACTAGTAGTCATAATAGTAGTACAGATGAAGTTGATAAATGTATATTACAAATTTCAGCAAATACAAATGAAATACCTGATCTTTTACGAACAAATCATTGTTCAACATCATCAGGAATATCTTCTTTGGGTAAAAAAAATAATACTAATAATAGTGGTACTAATTGTAATGATGATGGCAAAGAAATGGCTGAATTTGAAGAATATTTAATTAAACAATGTTTATGTGGTGTTAATGAAATTACATTAAGAAAACCATTTGAATCGCATTATAGTCATGATATTATAAATGGTACAAAACGTATTGTTAATTTAAATGAATGGCCAACATCAAAATTAATTAAATTTTTATCAAATTTACAATTATTATTTGATATATATTTAAAACAAAATAATAAGGGTTTTATTTGTAGTCGTATTATGGATATATGCGATGCATTAATACGTAATGATCATAATTTAATTGATGAAATTATTGATTTAGCAAATTTTAATAATAAATATATACAATTTTTATCTGGTCGTGTATTAGCAAGTTTTTTAGTTATTGCTAAAAATAATATGGATGATAATTGGTTAAAAAAATTAGTTGATAATTTATTTTTATTTGAGCACATGGATTTTATAGCAATACGTAAAATACAATTTACATTAGAAATAATAAAAAGAATTGTTGAATGGAAAGATGTTGATATACATCCATTAGATGATGAAATTGATAATAGAAATATTGAAATTGAAAATCAACAGCAACAGACATTAGAAAATAATTATTTTGCAAGAAATTTTATTGATGAACTTGAAAGAAATTCAACTGAACATAATAACAGTAATACTAATAATATTAGTATATCATCTAATGCAAATTCTTTGATTTGTCCGAGCAATAGCAAACATTGTAATAGTAATAATTCAGAAATATTATTATCTAATACAATTAATAAAACTATGGGTTGTCAATTAATAACATTAACTGATTCGGAAAGTTTTGATACAACCAATTTAAAATGTATTACAATAAAAATATTAGAAAATAAATGGCCAGCATTAGTTAAAAATATGAGTAATTTAATATCAACATATCGTGATGTTATTAATGCTGAAAATTGTATATTAACATTTTTATATTTATGGGAAAATATAATAAGTGTTAAAGCAAATTTATCAATTGTTGAAACATTGCCATTTTATGCACAATTAGATAAATTTGAATTATTATTAAATCATAATTTATCATGTACAATATATAAACAAATGTTAAGTTTATTTAATGAATCATTATGTTATGGTAGTACATTAGCATTACAAGATTTATTACCTGAAGAAACATGTATGTTAGCACATCAAATTGTACGACATGTTAAAGATTATCGTATATTAGATTCATTACCACGTCGTCAACCTGAGAATATATTAAGTTTAATTGGTTATAATGGTCCCAATATAAAATATGAATTAAATTCAATATATCGTAAATTAAATAATCAAAAACCGAATAATAAGGAATTAATGGAATTAAATGAAATACCAGATATGGATAAAATAATATTACAAAAAATTGTATTATTAGTATTAAAATCTGTAGCTATAACTGTTAAAGAAATACGAACAGATTCATCTGATTCATCAATTGATAGTTCAGATTATGATGCATTTCAAGATATGGTATTAATTGAACGTTCAATACGTGATGTACTAAAAAAATTAGAATTATTTATAAAAACAACATTAGAATTTCATCCTGAATGTCATTTTAGTAAAATATTAATACATTTATTTGATGATCAAGATGATCATTTAATTGAAGCAATGGTATGTACATTAGATGTTACATCTGGTATATCATTTCGTAATAATGCATTTCCTGAATTGGTATCAATGTTAAATCCGGTATTAACGTTCCTAGAATTTTTAAAAATGATATCAAATAGTACAGAATTATTATTAGATTTATTAGTTAGTAATGAAACATGTTTTTTATTATACTTATTACGTTTTTTAAAATATATAAGAATCAATTGGTCAATGTTTGTTTCCAGTTGTGAGCAATATAATAATAATAATAATGATAATACAACAACACATATTTTAGAGGATGCAATGACTGTATTAATTCGATTACGTTTACAAATAAGTCGTTTAGTATCAAAACAATTATATCCATATGATATATCACCAGTTTTACGATTATTAGAAAGTTGTGAAAGCCTTTATGAAGGAAACGAATTAAGTTAAAGTCAATATAATTTAATTGTCTATCCATCCAAGCTTAATAGTTCATGAATATTGAAAATAAATGAAGAAATAAGACGACAAAAGGCAATTTTGTTTTCTTATATTTGAAGAAATGTTATAAATAATACAAATTTTAAATATTTCTAATTTTTTTATCATTTTATTAATATACATAGATTTAAGATATCTTGCCGTTTTTGTATGTATTAAAAAAAATTGAATATTATATTTTTAGTGAAATAGGAGTAATATTTTAAGAATATATTTAACTTCTTAATTCAATAATATACTCAAATCTCTTTTTAATTTTGTACAAAATAATACGAATTAATTTTTGAAATTATTTTTGTAGTAGACTGAATCAAAAATAAGAAAGAGAAAATATTTAAATTAAATTGCATTTAATAAATAAGAATTAATTTTATATTTAAAGAATAAATAATTATAAGATTTAAAAAAAACAACAACATAATTATAAGTTTAAAGACAGAAATTACCAGCTAATTTTATAATTCTTCAATATTTAATATAATTATATTAATTATTAATGTAGATTTTGTAAAAAAAATTTAATAATGTTATCCTTTTCTCAATAATTTATATTTTCCTTTATTAAAAAATTTGACAAGATATAAATTTAAGGTTTTTTTTCAATTAATATAAATAACAAATGAAATTTAATTTTAAAATATTTAATAATAATATTTAATGTAATTATAAACTAATTTTGAGTGCTTTAATGTGCCTTTATAGGGAAAAATAAAAATTTTATTTTAATAAAATATGTATATTGTTTTTAAAATATTTTTGTGCTATAAAGTAGGTAAAAAGATATTATATGGATTCAATAATATGAAAGCTTATAAGTAAGCAATTTCAAAATTATATTATTAATTGATATGATAATTGAAAGTGGCAACATTTTGATATAAAATTACATACTATATTAAATTTCAAAAATAATTCAAAATAATTTCATGGGAAATGAAAAAGTATTCAACGCGTTTATTATTTTTTGTAATGTATTATTATCATTCAAATGACTCAAATTCAGAATTTATAATATAAGACCGTAAAATTCGATTTTGTATTTAAGGAAATTTTACATCAGAGATTTTTACATCCACAATTATGGATTGCGAAACCGTTTCACTATGAAGAAATATTGGACCGTAAACATTATCTTTACGAATGGTACCTACATAGTTAAGCTTTTATGCATCTCAACTGTAGGCTTATTTTTTGATAATCCTCTTTCCTACAGTTAATTAAACACAATCCTCTTTTCTGCAACTAATTAGTATGTAGTAGTTCCATTTTTGCATTAAAAAAAATAAAATGAGCATAGAAAAATTAAAGTGCTTCTTTTGTTTCAATTTCTGAAATATTTCCAATTATAGCATTAACTAAATAAAACAGTGGTTATTATTTATATTTTTGTTTATTGATTACTCACGTAATGTTTTTTTTGTTTTTAGGGAGAAACGAAAGAAGAAATTATTAAAACTATGTAAATCATACATTATATTATATCTAATTTACAATCTTAAAATATTTATTTTTATTTATTTTACATATTAAAATTATGTAAGACAAATAAATTATTTTGTAATTCATTTTTTTTTAAATTAATCCTTCAAATATTGTCATAGTCTTCGTCTAAATCTAATGATGATGAACGTATTGCAGGCGTATTATGTTTTGTATCAATTTTAGTCGAACTACTATTACTACTGCTACTACTACTAATATTACCCAAATTAAAATGTATTGTCGGTGGTTGTGTAGCTATTTTTGATAAATCAATATTAATAATTGGATTAAATGTTGCAACTGGAGAATTTTTTTTTATTAAATCATCTGTATTTGAATATGAAGATTGTCTTGTTAAATTAGATATATTTGAATTGATAAAATCGTTAGTTTTATTATTATCATTATTATTATTGGAGGATGTTGATGTTGGAAAATTATTGTTGTCATGTAAATTTAAATTACTATAATCTATTTTTATAATTGGTTTATTACAAATATCTATATTAACAATTGGTGCTGGTACTGGTGGTATTTTATCTTGTTTTTTATATAATAAATCTGTTGATGGTAATGATTTTGGTTGATGCTGTAGTTTACGATTTTTTTTATCTAAATTAATAGTAATATTTGTTTTATCTGTAGTAATTGGTAGCGAATCCATACGTTTTAATTTTGGTGGAGTACAATCCGTAATTAATGTGGAATTTAATGTCTTTCTATTATTATTATTATTATTATTTGTATTATAAAAATCCATTGATGATGTTGTTTGTTGTAATGGTACTGTTGTAGTTGTTGTTGTCTGTATTTGTTGCCTTATTTGACTAACTGAATCCCATTGTCGCATTAATTCTTCTCGACTATTATTTCGTAATATTGATTGTGTTGCTGATATAGTTCCTAATGTTGTAGAATTTCTTGTAGCTGAGTGTGCTGGCAATGGTGTATTTGTACCAATTATTGAATTACTGGATGTTGTAATATTTATCATATTATTACTACCACTACTTGTATTACCATTACGTATTTCTGAATTACCATTTGAATTTGAAAATGTTATTGGAAAATTTATTTCACAGCTTGTTGATGGTTTACTTAAATCATATGGTTCTTGTTGTGGCGGACTTTCTATTGTTGGTGTTCCAGGTAAACCACCACTACCATCTTGTCCAATTTCTTCCGATATACTTATATCTGGTATATTTTTAACTAATTCACGTAAAAAATCAAAACGATTCTCTGCCATTATGCATTGTTTCATATGGGATGGTGAAAGGGTTTTAGCATTACGTGAATTTGTGATTTTTAATGTTTTTGTTAATAATGATTCGACGAACAATTCCAATGTTCTAGGTATTTTTTATGGTTAAGGAAAAATATTAAATATAATTTTCTGAAAATAAAATCTAAAATATTAGAAATAATAAAAAATATAATAAACATTTTCTTCTTCGTTAAGTAATTGTTGTTTTGAAAAAGGATATAGATTATTACAGGTACTGCCTGTGCAACTTTACCAACTTCCTCATCACTTTGCATAATTTTCTTAATGCGTCCCTGAAAAATATTATAATTTAATTTATGTTTTTCTAACAATTACATTTTTGAAAGCATTTATTTATACATGTATGATGCAAATCTTATTTTTATCAGATTTAAAAGAACAAAAAAAAACTGGTAACAAAATATTTTTCCTATTCTGGTTGCGTGATATTACGCCGCTTGACAGTTTCATTATTATAATTTCATATAATATAATTTCAACTAGAAAATTCACAACATTTCTCACTTAACTTACCGCTGGAAATCTTGCATTATATTTTTTCTTTTTTGATGGCATTCTTATTGAATTTTATTGGAAATTATTAAATAAAAATGTAAGATTGATTAATTTACACGAAAAAGTTTTTGGCAAAAAAAAAATGACATGGCTAGATCTGTCAAATTATAATACCAGGCGCCAAATATATGTAAAACAAAAAAAATATTCGCGTCTCGTGGTGTAGTGTACCAATATTTTCGCTTTTCTTTTAGTACCTACCCTTCAAGCATTTTGAGTGCGCACCCAAAGGAGTGCTATTTTCGACCAGCAATGTTTTGCAAATTTATAAGGATTTCTATATAAAATAAAACAAAAAGATTTGCATCGAAAAATTTATATTGAATTCAAAATGCAAGCACTACTGAAATTCAGGGCAACAGTAAGCCAACGAAGAAAAAAAAAAGAATAAGAAATAAGATTACGAAAGCAAGCGCAACTTAAAAATTAGAAGTATAGATTAACTTTTTAAAGCCACAACGCGCATTTTTTATCCTGTGCGATTTAGGAAGCGAAAGCGTACCGTTTTGTTTTTATCTGAGCCTTGGGTATCATGGATAATTTACAATTTGAAAAACAAACGAATATTATTTAAATATAATACTAATACTAATACAGCCAAATGCAGATTCTGCAATCCGAATTAAGCTTGGGCTACAACTACAATGTGCCGATCATTTCGGTACCAATCAGTTCAGTAATTTCCAAATTTGACGTCTTCATATATTTTGTATGGAAAATCGATTGGCTGAACACAATAGGTTGGAACTGATCGATTCGGAACAGAACGAATGGAAAGAGTTCGGAACGATTGAACTTTCACGGAACCTACTGAACCTAACTTCATGAGAAATGATATGTCAGTCAATATAATTTAGGTCAGGTTAATCGCCGCCAATATTTTCAATATGATGGATGAAGAAAAGTTTATTGAGGATATTAAATTATATCCTGAATTATTTAACAAACATTAAATTATCCATTTTTATAAAAATAATTTTTTTTTCGACACAAAACGTCACCAATTTTTTTTTTGACACTACAAAACTTCAAACTGACAAAACCGATTAAGTTGGTATCCAAAGCTATGTAGCCAGCCCACTTAACGAATCGATTGGCACATTCACATTGTAGCCTAATCTTTAATCATTAAACAAAACAAAATTTAAATTGTATATTGTGGATGAGTGGATGCATAAACTTTTTTTGTTTATGAATATTTGAATTTCAACCCAGCAAACAAAAGCGAAGTATTTACTAACCCAAATAAACCCAGCAAACGTAGAACTATACGTAAAAAAATTCATATATATATATATATAGAATCGTCATAGTAAAATAGTGAATTTTTGCCCAAGTCTCTATCTTTTTTCATAGGAAGAAAAGTACTTTACCGGCGTACTCTTGTAGCACTTGTAGAAGTAGTTCTACGTTTGCTGGGAAACGTATATGTATTGTATATACATTATATATGTGAATTTCGTTTAATATATTCGTATGCTAAACGCAGGAGTAAGCAAAATGAACGCTTTAATTTATCTTTATTTATGGAAATTGGAAACATTATTCAAAATAAAAATTAAACTAGTAAAAATTATATAAAGTCAAGTCTAGGTTAACACAGTTGCATATATCATCTCTCAACTTTACCATGCGTCCCCAAATTACGCTTATTTTAAGGAGAAAAAATATAATCAAACTTTTAGCTTGGAATGAATTTTCGAAGTAGCTACAATGTACATCTACAAATACAATGCCAACTGGATGACATGAAAGTGATTAAACGGGAGTATTCTCAACATCCATAGACGATGAAAGTGTACCAAAAGAAGAACATGATAATATCCTATTGGAATATCTATAAACAATTAACATGTAAAAATATGTATGTTCACGTATATATTCACAATTCACCACCATAAAATCACTTCAGATATCAAAGGCATATTAAAATTCAATAAAATTAAAAATATATTGAAAAAAAATACAATATTACCTACGAATTTACAAAAAAGAAATCAAAATTAATTTTTTTTATATTTAGTCTTTAGTATAACATCGAACAGTCACTAAAGAAACCATGATCATGAATTTATAATTATACATATATATATTGAAGTATTATTACTTTACCATAAAAATATACTATACATTTTTGGTATACTTTTATATGAGTAAATTAAATTTCTGTATAACTCAATTTACTTCTTTTGAAGTTCATAAAGTAAATTTTTTATATGCATTTGTTATAGGTACCTAAGTTTCTATATTTCACTTCCGATTCCATTATATTAATATACAAATTTAATTATATTATATACATATTAAGGATTTATATACATAATATACAACAAAAACATACCTTATTTATTTCAAATAAAACTTGAATACATAATTTTATATTATATCGCGCATGACTAAAATGGAAATATATTGTATTGAAAGGAATTTATATTATAGGATCTTAAAGAAATTAAAAAAAAGTGTAATTTAAAAAAAATAATTAAAACATTTATATTTGTTTAAAGGATGTGAATTTAATTATTAAAGTTTTTTTTTCGAAATAATATATAATAAAATATAAAATGAAATGAAAAACAAAAAATATATTAAATTTAAATATTGGAATAATTTTTATATTCATTCCAATTCCAATCCGGAATATGATACATTGGAATGTAGCACATTTTCAGCCTGTGTTAATAAAATGCGCTTGCCCTTGTAACAAGGCTGACAATAGATATAATTTTCAAAAGGACATAAAAAAAAGTTAAAAAAAAATATACCTATTTAGATTTACAAGATATTTCCCTGTTATATATACATTATTTAATATGTGTTGTTATACCCAGGATATATAATTAAAGTATAAAAAAAGAAAGACTGTGAAACGTCTGAGATAATTTTATATTATATTTTTATTTATTTTCTATACGTAAACTAAATTAACTATTATTGATTCTATCATTTTTTTCTATACTTTTATTTTAAGTATTTTATTTTTTCCAAAACTGGGAAAATATGTTTAGTGAAATATAATTTGAATTTATTAAAAAAAGATTTTTGATATATAAATTTTAAGTAAAGAAACTAACAAAAGGAACTCAAATTTTTATTTGTTGTGGTATGAATTTGATAAAGTATATAATTAAATTTGAAATTTTATGAAAAGTTCTATTAAAAATAATAATAATTTAGTGTTCAACTTACTTTATTTTTTCTTTAGAAAAAATATTCTTTAGTTAAATATTCTATATAGTAAGCATATATATATATATATATATATATATATATATATATATATATATATATATATATATATATATATGTTATATATTATATATAAAATCGCTAAAAAATCTATAATTTTTATATATACATAATATAATATTTAATTAGGATTTCATTCATACCGTGAGTCTCTTTAATTTATCTTTGTTTTTATATATATACAACAAAATTATACATTTATTATTTTAATATTATAAGAAATTATATTTTGCATTGAATTTATTATTCAAATATTGTTTATAAAATTTCAATAAACATAAAATAGAATATAAAAATTTTAAGTTCTATAATTTCATAGTTGATATGCATATAGACAAAATGGATCATATTTATGGGTCTCTAAAAAAAACTGTTGATTTTTATTTATTAAATTAGTTTAAAAAATTCTTTTATTATATAAAATAAACTAAACATTTATATTTCATAAATAAAACTCTATTTTTTTTATATAAAAATGTATGTTTAATAAATTAATTATTTTACACGCTTATATACATTATTATATATGGCATCATTTATATATTTACCACGTAATTAAGGAATAAGAAAATCCAGGTCACAAAAAATATTATCTGGTATAAAATTATACAAAAAAAAAAACAAATTTGTTGTTTATTGCGATAGTGCTGATTAAACTTATTTTAATAGACGTTCTATTTGGAAAAATAAAATTAATTTATTAAAAATAAATTAAAATTAAAATCGAAATCGTTTTAATCAAGAAAATGATTTCGTTTTTTATATAGTATATTTTTATCTATTATCTATTTGTATCTATTTTTTTAATTTTTTTTTGATAAATAGTTAATATTCAAGTACTATTCCAAATAGAAATTTAATTTCAATAATATTCAAAATTAAATCAAGCGAAAGAAAACGGTTATAATCGATACTATATAACAGCTGATGTATATACCTATAATAATAATAATAATAATATACCTAACACACGAATCTATAACTTGCATTATGCATGACACTAATAATTATTTTTATTTCCGTTTCAGACATTAGAATTGGAATGATATTATACTAACTCATACAAGCAAAATAGATAAAATATAATTATATATATACAGGATATTAAATTTTAAAATAAATAAGAACAAAAACTTATTTGGAAAACTATTTTTGTGGTCGTGTTACAAAAATGTGATTTGTTTAGATATAAAAATGTTATTTATATTTTATCAATTTATTTAATATGTATAAAAAATATAATAAATTAATAATAAAAATTAATAATAATAAGAATAATTATAAAACTATTTAACAGGCCTAATTTAAATAAAAATGTAATTGTTAATAAAATTAAAAATATAAATCAATAAAATTAAAAATATAAATTTGTGTAGTCAGTAAAACTTTTTGTGAATTTATACAAAATATAAGAAAAAAATTTATTATTATATAAAATACGATTAAAATGGGTTGCGAATTAACTAAATTAGCTGGTAATTCAAAATCAAATGGAGGAAATATCTTAGGACCAAATGAACCACCGCCACCAGCAGCACCAGATCCTCGATTACCTCTTACAGCCAGACAAAAATATACAATGATGGCTTCTTGGAAGGGAATAAGTAGGGCAACACAGGCAACTGGAATTAATATGTTTATTCAGTAAGTAAATTTAAAATATTATGTAGTATAAAATAGATTATATTTTTATAATAATTTACCATAAGTATAAATAAAGAATGTCAATTATGTTTATATGTATTTTAATTATTTTTTTTTCATATTTTAGATTATTTGAAGAACATGCTGAATTGCTTTCAATGTTTTCTAAATTTAAAGAATTAAAAACTAAAGATCAACAAGCTAATTCAGAAGAATTAGCTGAGCATGCTAATAAAGTAATGGAAACTCTAGACGAAGGAATTAGAGGATTAGATGATTTAGATACATTTTTTGAATTTTTACATCAAATTGGTGCTTCCCACACAAAAATTTCAGGTTTTAAAAAAGAATATTTTTGGGTGAGTGCAATAAAAATTATAAACTCTTATCATTCAATATATTTACATCAATTTTTGATCTTCATAAAAATAATTCAAAATTTAACTAAAATCTGAAATATAAAATATATATGCTGCCCTATGACACAGTATAACATACAGTAGTGAAACGCAGAACAAAATAATTTTTAGACCAGGACGAAAATAAAATGAAGCATTTTCTATCTCACTCTGCTTATTTTATCTTGACAGAGTGAATAACGAAAATTTTGCAGCATTTCAATTTTTTAGTTCACACTTTTTTAATAATATTTTGAATTATAATCAACTATTTTTAAATTATTAGCCCATATTATTATGAAACTTGATTATTTATTAAATTTTATTTATTAAAAAACTTACAGTAAGCTTTTATTTTGAAATTTTAAACAATTGCTAAGCTTTAACATTAATTAGAATCACTCTGTTGATTTTAAAATTATTAGTATTTTTTTTGCGTTTTAAGTTAATTTTCAAATAAGCCCCTATGAAAAAGTCTTATTTTCGTCATCATTCACGAACCCAAACAAAGAAAAATCATATGGTCGTGTGTAATGGAATATTTTTTAAGTAAAGGGTTGTGAAAATTCGTTTGTTTTTTATCACATGAATATTGTAAGTTTTAAATTTAGTTGAAAGCAGAGTGAAAAAGAAGTGATATTAATATAAACAAAGTTATTTAAAAAAACAAATGAAAATTTATTAAAAAAGTTAAATTAAGTGTTAAAAAAGGTGAAAATTAAATGCATTAGCCCGGAATGCAAATCTAATAATTTATCCCAACCCTAATTTATTCTACTCAATACAGATGTAAATTAACAAATAGCGACAAATAAAAAGTTTTAATGTATAGAACGCACACTAACATGGAATTTTGGCGGGACGAACTACAGTTTGTTCTGCCGTTTCACTACTGTATGTTATACTGTGCCTATGATTAACCGGCATTATACAACGGATAGTTGGTGCGACATCTGGTAGTACATAACCAGCTAACAATATTTAATCCATATTTATTTCAGTTGGTTTCGGTTAACGTTTTTAACAGGTTCAAAAACGATTAAGCAGAGCCTACATTTTTTTTTGTTATTTAAAAATATGTATATAATTGATTTCATTTTTATTATATATTATTTCTATTTTTATAATACATAATTCAATAAATTTTATTTTTAGAAAATTGAGAAACCATTTTTAACATCAGTGGAAAATACTTTGGGCGACCGTTATACACAAAATGTTGAAGGCATTTATAAATTAACTATAAAGTTTATAATCGAAACACTTGTTACAGGGTTTGAAAATTCTTATAGTGCCAATAATAATCCATCTAATCAACTTGAATCTAATATAACTGGACAAGAAAACCCGCCATCTAATGTCAATTCATAACTTTCAAATTAGTAAAAAAAAAAATTCAATTTTTTTTTTGGCAATTTAACAATGTTAATACGATATAAAAATAATTCATTACGAAAATATCATTCAAAATATTTAATACTATATACATTTAATTTAATTTCTACCAAACCCACGTATTCATAAAACTTATATGTATATTTTTTATAAAAAAACAAAAACATAAAATATAAAAAAAACAACAAATTTTGAAAAATCGTACACATTGAAAAAGTGGATATTTTAATAAAAATATTATATAAACATGTAAATAAAATCATAAAAAAATTAAATCCTTCAAAAGCTCCTTAAGTGTGTTGGGAATTATTATTATATATAAATATACTAAATGTGTGAAAAAGCGATATGCAAATTGTTTTTGTTACTACTTTTTTATATATACCGTATTTATATAGAAATTTTTAACTTTCCTTAGTAGGTACATGAAATTTGATAAAAAAAAATGTAATAAATTTACTGAGAATATATGGATTTACTTACATATAAAAAAAAGCGGTTAAAGAATTTAAAAATTATCGGTAGAAAAATGAATGCAATAAATTAACATATACGTAAAGTGTGTATGAGAAAACGAAGTTTCATTCATTCAACAAATGATATATATAAAATTATGATAATACAGGTAGTCACAAATAAATTACACAAATTTCAATTAAGTTACCTTTTCCGATAAATTGTTTCTTAAAAATAGCATTTGGTTGTAAAAAGCTATAATAGCTTTATCGTTGACTTACACCCTACCCTACTTACAGGGTATTTTCTTAAGAAAAATCAAGTGGTATACTGTTATGTGATACTAAACGGATTCCAAAACGTATTTTAAGTTTAAAACGATTTAGTAGCATACCAATCTGTATCTGCTCCTGCTGCAGTACAGGTAGAGCTAAGCTAATTTTTTAAAAATGAGTGATTAGGGCAGAAACTTACCAGAAAATTGAATATTATTAATATGTTAATAGTTAATGAATTAATGAAATATTCCGTAAATATGTTAACATTAAAGTTTAACGATTTTTGAACAGATTGAGATTCAGAAATATTGAAAATAATATGCAACTGTAGAAACGAAATTGCGTAATGGGAGGCAAAAATAAAAATCAACAACAAAAATCGGCGCCGGTTTACAACTACATATTTGACAATTTTAATATACCCACGTCCACACAAAATTTTTGTTAATGTGAACAAGCCTTTAAATTCATATGGTTTTTCAAAAAAAAAAGTGCTCCAAATTCCAAATCAGTCATTTTTGACCATTATGTGAAGTTTCATTACATGGAGTGAATTACTTACTTTTACTTTACTTACTGTACACTAAATACATTTTCCCGTACTTAATATATATACATATATATAAAAATGTTTTCTGCACTTAAAAAATTAACATCAAAACAAGAGGTGGAAAAAAGTCCACCTGGTATTGCTGGGAGTCCCATGTCCGGATCGTTACAGAAAAAATTTTCTCGAGGTGTAAATTATAATATGAAAATTATAATAAAAGGTGACAGAAATGTTGGAAAATCATGTTTATTTAAACGACTTCAAGGTGGTGGTTTTGTTGAATCATATACGCCTACTGAAGAAATTCAAGTAGCATCAATTCAATGGTCTTTTAAGACAACTGAAGATATAGTTAAAGTTGAAGTATGGGATGTTGTGGACAAAGGTAAAGCTCGTCCAAGAAATCCAGGATTAAAATTAAGCATTGTTGCTGGATTACCTGAGCAGCCAGCATTAGATGCAGAATTTTTAGATGTATATAAAGGAACTCATGGTGTTATTTTAATGATGGATGTTACAAAATCTTGGTATAATATTTAGAAATTATTTTTAAAAAAAATTTTAGTTAATATTCTTGTTGTAGGACTTTTGATTATGTTACCCGGGAGATATCTAAAATACCACCTGACATACCAATTCTATTATTAGGAAATCATTGTGACATGGCTCACCATAGGGTTGTATCTATTGGACAAGCTCAAAATTTAGTTGAAACTATTAGAGAAAAGTGAGAAATTTCAATTAGATGATTGTATTATATTATAAATTAAATTTCTTTTATTAAAGGCGACCTTCTGAAGTAATATACAGCGAAAGTTCAATGCGTAATGGTTTTGGATTGCGATTACTTCATAAGTTTTTGGGGCTTCCATTTTTACGATTACAAAGAGAAGCTTATGTTGCTTTAATGGAACAAAACAAACGAGATGTTGAAATTTGTGAAATGGAAATATCAGAATTTTTGGTACTTTTAACACATTATTTTTTATAAAATATTGTTATATTTTTTATTCATAAAGCAATCTGACGATGCTGACTATAATAATTTCTTGAACAAATTATCTGATAAACGAAGACAAATTGCAGATTCAAATTCCCGTATTACTACTAATACACATTTACATTTGCCCAATAACTCATGTTCAATAACTTCTGAAAAATGTGTCCAACCAGAACTTGAATTACGTCCAACAAAGAGTATTATTGTTGGCGGTGGACAACCTATTGTAATAGGTCAAAAAATAAATGAGATGTCCACTGTAGCTAGTCAAGCATCAGTTATGGTAACCAATTTACTACAAAATGTCGAATTAATAAAAGTACAACAATCACTAAATACAAATTTACAAAATGTGATTGTGAAATCAAGTAATATTACAAGTGTTGAAGAATTTTGTCCAGATGAAGGAACTTTAGATAGGAGTTTTTTGGACGATTTACAACCAATTGGAAATACGGATATTAATGAATGTGGACAAAATGATTCGGATAGTGACAATGACAATAATCCAATGGTAGCCAGATTTAATGATGAACCTGAGTCAAAACTTAATGTGCAATTTAAAAATGAAACACAATCCAAAAATAAAGTAGATTTGCCTATAAATCAACAAACTCTGAAAGTGAATCCTTTATTAAATAAAAATACTGGTGATTCTACATCAATTTTTCGGAAAAGTTCACAATCAAGTGATGAATTACCAACTATTTCAGCATCATATATGGCTAATGACGAACCAATTGATTGTTGGATACCAGACACATCCGTCCGAAGATCACCTGAAGGTGTTGAAGACACAAGTTCTTTAGCCAATATTACACAAAGTTTAGAAATAACAACTAGAGATGATAAAAGTATTGAAAAGAAATCAAGTCATAAAAAAAAGAAAATAAAAGACAAGGAAAAAAATGAACGAAAAGAGAAGAAGAAAAAGAGACGATCAAATGAAAATGCACTTGAGGAATTTTTAAATGGTTCGACAGATCATGATTATCGTAAGGAAGAATCTTATGAAGCTATTTAAAGAATTTATTTTCAAATATATCACTGTGATTTTATTTATTCCATTATTAATGTAACCCAATATTATATTATTTTATAAAATTGTTATCAGAACGGACATAAAACAATTTTTAAAATTTATTGTTAAAAATTAAAATGACTGAAGCTAAAGGGAAATTTTTATGAACAAGAGATTATAATAACTATTAAACTTTATCATAAAATTAAAATTTCAGAAGAAATAATGTTAATATATTTGAAAATCTTACCAAAAATGAATTTATTAACAAAATGACTGAAAATTTTATTTAAATGTAATAATTAAAATTTGTTTTCAGTTGTTTTGCTTTACTTGACGATTTTCCATCTTTTTAAAGTTTTTTTTAAATACCAATTTATTAAAAAAAATCGCTTATTGTAATTTGTTAATGCATGTTTAATTATCAATAATTATATTAGGACTATAAGAGTTGTTAGTTAGTTACAATATTATCGTTTTTATACAATTTATATTATTTGAAATATTATTAAATTTCATTATTGTAGTAAATTTCGTTTTTATTCTTGTTGGTGAGTTTTTAATGAGAAATGTCTAAAAACGCCTATGGTTATGCCATATTTTGAAATATTCAACAATGCTGTAACATATTGTAATATTCAACATTGGATTAACAGAAATTTTTATACGATATAAAATTATAAATGTTTAAAACCAAGATCTAGAGATTCATCATGTATGTATATAAAATTGTCGCAGAACTTTCCATTTTTAAGTATATTTTAGGATCATTATATAAATTATTTTATCATATAGTTGGGTCGCCATTATTGTTTAAGTTGCCAGTTAAAATATAGGTAAGTTTTTATACAGGTTCGTTACTGAATTCTAAATTTGAAAAATTATGAACCATTATTATTATCATATGATATATTGCTGGGGTTTTCATTGAATGACAACACGTAATATTAATAAATTATGCGTGAAAGATGTTCAATATATTTTTTATATATACCGAATTTTATTTTTAACAACAAGACAATTATTTTATTTAATATCCAAATGAAATTTACCATTTAAGTAAGAATATGAATATATGTATTTTAAAGATGAATCGAACAATATCATAAGAAGCTGACAAGTACATCTTATAATAATTAGAATAATATAAATAAATTCGATTTTCAATGTAAATGAATTCGCCATTTTCTTATATCTAAACAAAAAGTTGAAAGAATTAATAAATTTACAATCTTTTGTGTATTAACTAAACAGTTTTATTGTTATATAGCACAGAAAAACAATTTTGCGTACATTTTACATATAGTATATATAATAATAATTTTTTTGAGTTAAATATTAATAATGAGTATTTTTTTATTATGTAAATTTTTGTTTGTTTGTTTTAAATACAATACATAATTATAAATTAACATTTCAAACATTTCTCTTATATTCTATTAATAAAATTTATTGTTGTAAATTTGTGGAAGACATAATTTTTATTTTATTTTTTATGTTTTATGGAAGACATAATTTGCTATAATTTTTATTGACATTTTCTAGAGAAATATTTTTAGTCTTTAATTGATTTTAATTTCTTTTTTTATTAAATAATTTTCTCATGTCATTTTTTTATGACTTCTTAAATCAATATAATATATTTTATAATAATAAAATCATTTAAATTAACATTTTTAATGATTTTATCTTTTAGATTAACAATTATTCTCTTGTAGTTCTTTTTTTTTTTAATATTTAGATACAAATTATTATTATTTATTTAATATAATTTTGTCTATAAAGTAACAGTGGTATTATTTTACTTTTTTTTTAAATTATTATTGATATTAAATATTTATATTTAACAAGTTAAATAATTATATATGTATATAGCAGTTATTAGTTTTGGAAGACTTTGTTTCATACTATCGTATATTTAAATATATAATAAAATCACACTTTTATATTTATAAATAAATGATGAATTTTGTAATTTTATAATATCATATATCGCAATTTGTTTTTTTTTTCTTTAAATATTTTTTTTTAAATATATATTTATTTTTATCTAACAGCACTGCTTATACATACATATTTCTATTTATGCTTAAACTATACATATTTTAATTATTTATATTTTGTATATTTTTTATAATATATAATTGAATTTAATTTTGGAAGACGTAGTACATATAATTCAGTAACTTTTAATTATTATTTTTAATGATTTTTTATTATTTTTAAATTTTAAATTTTTTTTGCTTAATTTATTTTTTATTATTTTGAAATAAAATTATTAATCGACAAATTTAAAGTTAATTACCTAAATTTTTAATAAAAAAAAACTGCTTATTCTGTGGGTAATTATATTTTAGATTTATAATTTTTAAAATTATATAAGCAATAATCAACTCTTATTCATGTCTCAATCAAGTAAAAATTAAACCAATAAAAAATTATATGGATATATATAATACAAAAATCCACACAAAATCTTTGTATTACATATTATTATGGTTGTTAAAGAGAATTGCATGTAAATTGAATAATCATATTGAAAAAAACTTATCTCCATAGTTTTATTGTAAAATTCAAAATTTTAAAAACAAGTACAAAAACAGGCTACCACTGTTGATACTAATAATTTGTAACTCTATTACAACACTAAATCAAACAATTAACAGTGGATAACATTTATTTAACAGGTAACCGTTAAACCGTTAATAATTAATAATGCAAATGGTTAATATTTTTTTATTAATTAATAACAAATTTAAAAATTTGAAATATGAACATTTTTTTTATCTCTCTTCCATGAAGATCGGTCACAGATAGAGTGTTCATTATATTTGAAATTTATTAAAGTATAAAAAATTTGAATATAAAATTTTGAATATATAATTCAATTGTTTACAACAGAAAGGGGCAAAATATAATTCAATATTGAATATAAATTTATAAATCAGTTTTTAATCACAATTTGATAAATTAATGATGTATTTTTATATGCTTATATACTTATGCATAATTGCTATTCGTTTCTTTTATTTAAAAATGGCATAAAAAGCTTTTAATATAATCAAAAAAAAATTTTATGTGTGTTCAAATTTAAAATATAAATAACAGATTTGAAATAAAATTAATTAAAATGGTAGCCCAATTTCGAAAGCTTCAATTAGAGCATTTCCTGAATCATAAATACCAATTACTGCAAATAAGAAACCTAAGGAAATAATGAAATAATTATAGGCTACTGTCTTTTGATCTAATAAATGACCTTTAATTTTCAAATGAAAATAACAAGGCCAAATGAAACTTAACATAGTACCAGTAAAACTACCAATAAAACCCATTAAAATTGAAAAGTGTGGTATAAATATTGCCATCATTATAGTACCAAGAATTACACCAACTCGAAATGCTAAACCCCATATTTTAAGCTCACCATCTAAATTCCAAATAGTAGGAAATTTTGTTTTTGGTGGACCACGAAAAAATGCTCTCTCTAAAAGTTCACATGCCGCATAAAATGGTAATGGATAGCTTAGTATTGCTTTAATAACAAGGAAAAAATTTACCATACCTTTAAAACCCTGAGAATGTAAATTATTTGTAATTACTTGTTGGGTGTCATCCTGAAATGTTAAGAAACATATATAACCAAATAATGCCTTAAAAATAGCTGCAGCAATATGAGACCAATCTAACATCCAATTAAATTTTGATCTATCTATCATATTACCCTCAAGGGTTGGTAAAAAAATTTGTGATGTATATGAAAATACAATTACACCCAATGATATTGGAAAATTTTCCATGTCTATAGACCATTTTACCTTAGCCCAACCCCAATCACCAATTTCCAATAAACAATAACTTAAAATTACAGCATTAATTACTAAATGAGACATTGTACACCAAAATGATAATGTCGATACCATTTTTAAAGATTTTAAAAATGCTAATGGTAATAAAAATATTCCAGTAAACATCATCCAAGACCGTGTATCCAATGCACCTTCTGGATATGTACCAGCTAATAAATCACCACATACAACAACATATAATATGCAAGTCATTAAAAGTTCAATAATTTGTGCAATACTAACAGCTCGGGCACCTAATTTTGCACCAAAACATACTTTAGCAATAGAAACATAACTATCTCTTACACGAACTGGTTCACCAGTAATTGGATCAGGTTCATATAAACATTGTACAAGTATTTTACCTGTATAACAGCATATATGTGCAATACCAACCATTGCTATTATAGCCCAATAACCGCCACGTAGAACAGCAAACGGCAACGAAACTATAAACATTCCTTGAATTGCATTAGTAACATTCCATGCTGCTTGATATTCATCTATTTTAATATCAGATCTGCCTTCGCCGCATGCAAAAGAACTTTCAGTTGATGCAATACTTGATTGCCTAAAATGAAGAAGTATATTTATAAATGAGTGAGGAACCATAAAGATTCAAATAATGCTGTATTATTAAATTAACTTAAATATGTTTCTAAGATTTAATTTCAATTTAATAATTTACCTAATTCCGGTTTGCTGATAGCCTTGCTCGTAATCTTGGCCTGTAAATGATGTGTTACCTATACCTCCATTTTCAGACATACCTACATCATTAGTATACCCTACTGTTGAATTTCTAAATGGATTTAATTCATGTGATTCATTGGGTACATCTAAAATAATAATTATAAAACAATATCTAGGTATATAAAGTTATATATTAGATATAAACCTTGGGAATCAACAAAACGAACGCTTTGAGGTCTTGGTGAAACTGGTGGAACGGTTTCACCACCTGGCTCCTGATATTCATCCTTATTACTTTTAGATGGTACTGTTTGTCTAACAGTTTGTATAGCAACATTTAAAACATTTTGCATTGGTGGAAGTGGTATATTACGAATTTTATTAAGAAATGCCATTTTTTTCCGTAATTGTAGCTGATTTTTTTCTTCTATTTAATATTCTGCAGGAGTTACACTTAACACATATTGATTTTTCTCAAATATTTGTAAGATGCAAAATTAAGTATACATACATATATATATATGAATTTAAAAAAAATTATGTGTACTTACTATATCGTTAGAGAATATATTTTAGTTATGTATACACTTTTATCACGTTTATCGTAATATAATTTGGAAGACTTTAGTGAATTGTTTTTTTTTTTTAATTCAAATCTACTTATACTATTTCACATTTATTATTTACATAATTAAATATTAGCAATATGAGAAGATCATTATGTATTTTTATTAAAATCTAAATTAATAACTACTGAATAAAATAAAATTTACAAAGAAAAAAATGTTGTGCGAATCGATATAATGAAGAATTAAAAGAAGCTCCTGAAGTTATGCAATGTCATTTGCGAAATTCGCTGTATTTTTTTTTTTTATAAATTATAATTGTTTCCAAATTCTCACTACAGAAAATGATGTTGGAAATACAAAGCAACATTGTAGCGACAATGCTTGCAAACCACCAACCACATTTACTAAATTGAAGACATGTTACAAATATGTAAACAATAAACGGTGCAATTAAATATTTATATAATAAAGTTGTATCTCACAAACATCCTTCTGTAAGTCTTAAGTCTTAATGTAAATTGTAATTTATACAAATTTAAATTATACTTAATTTTTATTTATTTGGAAAATCTGCAAATTTTGCTATTTGAAAAACTTCAAAAATATTCAACTAAGTATTTATTAATTAGTTTGCGAATTCGAATTGCAATAAAATAAGTATATTTAACATAATGCTGTGTCGTGCATTAAGAAACCTTGGAAGGATAAGGTTTTTAGCTGTGGACGATAATTGTAGCTGTAATTATCGGATTTTGATAGTTTTTTTTGCAAATGGTTGGCAATAGAATATTTTGCTACACGCCCCACAGCCACTTTTTTCATTTTTGGTCTAGGTTGTCTAGAAATTTAAAATATTTTTTCATTTCCATACAAAAAAAAACCGCTTGACCTGCATTTTTTCCACAATTTTGATTAAAAGAGCCTTCATTATGTTTAGATTCGTTATTTTTTCCTTTTTGTTTTGTTAAAATATAATAAAAACAAACATATTAAATATTTATTAGACTTTATTTTGAAAAGTAATAAGTATATACCTTAAATATAATATGAAAATATATGCTGTTTAAAAGAGCACAAACAAATAAAAAAAAATTAACTAGAGTAAACAAAAAATAAAATATTAATATTTTTTTTTTTAGGATTATAAACTCAAAAAATCTGTTCCCTTGTAGTAATCAAATTCAAGGTGATTTAATTGGAAGTATATACTATATAAGAAAACAATTTTCGATATTGTGCAGTAAAAATGTATCTTATAGAGTTTTGCGTATAGTTTAATAATATTAATAATCATCTGAAATGTACATATATAGTACCAACGACCATAAATCAGAATCTCAAGATGTAAAAAATTATGAACTAGAAATATTTTTTTTTGTAATGAAAAATATTTTTCCTTTCATATTTTGTTTTTATATTTTTGACTTGTGAAAAAAACTGTTGAAGGCTAAGTTTTGGAAAAAGAATAATATTCTTGATTTTATTTTGTTTATGCAACTGAAAAAATATGATATTGAATGTTGTTGTATTATTTATAAATAGCAGAGTATATTAATTAGACAAATTATGAAAAACTAATAATGGATGAGTTTGAGTGGAAAACAAATATTTTTTTTACATAACAAAAGAATCAGATTGACAATTTAGCCATACCTTATTTTATTTGGCGTAAAATAATGAAGCACGATTAATTTCTACAATGGACAAGAAATTACATTTACATAAGTAATTTAACGTAGTGGTCAACATTAAAATATTTACATTATTCGTAAGTTATAAAATCTTGAATTCAAAATTTATTTTACCCGCTTGACCTTTAAAAAATTAGCTAGAAGTTAACAGAGGCATTAATTAAAGAATTTGCTTATATAATCTTTGCGCTCGTAGCTATAAAAGCAAGTAATATTCTATACATAGCTTTTTCAGTAATTTCATAATTTTTGTATTTAAACTATTGGCATTGTAGTATTATAAATTATAAAATATATTGCATATCACAGTTTCTTCTCCCAAAATATTGTACCAATGCAATAATTTTTGTTTCGATTTTAATATATTGTTGTATCGAATTAATTTCTAATTCAGTGAAAAATTTGATAAATGGTCATTAGTTTCACATATTTTAATAAAGTTATTGATTAGTTCCTAAATCATTTAAATCAAAATCTTTTTCCCAGCTCTCATCTGATGCTGATGAAATTTCGTCTTTCTCCTTTTCAAATTGTAAGTCAGTTGTTGGATTATGTTGAGATTTTGTATTTTTTAAATTTTTCGAAATTTTTTCATTTTCTTGCGATGTAATTTTTTTGTTTGTAGGTTTAATCTTTTTTTGATTTAATTTTTTGTCATTTGTTTTATTTTTGTCTTGGTTAACTAACGAAGTTGGGCTTTCTTTAATATTCTATTAATAAATTTATGCTTTGAGAACTTTCACAAAATAAAATTTAATAAATTTACCTGAGTTTTATTATTTGAAACTTTATTTGATTCAGTCATTTCATTTGATGTTTTCTTTTTGTTTCCACCTCTTTCTTGAATTTCTTGTTCATATTGTTCCAATAATCTTATTTGTTCCTCTTCAGATAATTGAACATTACAAGTAATTTCACCATCCTCCCAATTTATATCGTCATTTAATAATTCTTTTTCCATAATTTCATCATCTATTTCCTTAGTTGAACATTTTTCTTCATCTATCTTTTTCATACTTAATTTTGGTTGTTCAGTTTGAACAATAGCTTTTTTAAGAGATAGTGAATTATCATTGTCCATACATAATTTGGCTCTATTTTCTGAAATCTTAGCATTTGCAAGAGCATCTTCTAAAAGTGCCCGTTTGAATAGGTACCTAAAAATACATAATAATAATTTATTACAAAATTTCTATTATGTATTAAAATTTCAAAATAAAAAAATCCTAACCTCTGCCAAAATTCCATATGACATATTTTATCAGGCACTAAATTCACATATTTATCATTCAATATTTCACTCCCAATTAAATGTCTCGCTAATCTTTCTTGAGTAAATTGATCTTGTTCAACAACTTCCATCCAACGTTTATAATTATCAGCCAATGAAGAATCTGGCATATCAAGATAAGTTTTATCATTTGATTGTAATTCAGCTAAATGTTTTGAAAATCCACTTAAAGTTAGATGTCCATCATGTGTAATTAGGACAGCATCGGCTTCATCGTCTTCTAATGGTGGAATCAGTGCTTTTGTTACTTGATCAAAAAATGAACTGATACTTTTCTTTACTGTACCAACTGATGCTGTATCTTCTTCTAACTATAAATAATATGTCGAACAATGAAAATGTATTATTCTTTTTCATAAAATATTGGTAATTATATACCAAAAATATGAAAATAAAAGAAATTATATATATAAAAGATTTCATTGAACTTTCAGTTCAATAAATTCTTATCAACATTTTAATATTAAGTCATACTTATTTTCGTAATATTAGAGAAAAAATGAAGACAACAGGCAACAAAATTAAGTAAAAAATATTATTCTATTTACTAACAATCACGATGTATTGGATTAATTGAAATAAGAGGTCACAACTGTTATTTAATACCTTTTGCCAAAATAAATTCATACGAAGACTTACGTGTAAGCTGTTTTCAATAGTTGCTCCAACACTTGATGCTTCATGTCGCACAGCTATTGCTAATTCATCTAAATCCTTCTTAACAGCTTCAAAAACAGTTGAAGTCTACATGGGGAAAATAAGTAAATGTAAAAATATTATATATATATTATGAAGAGAAAATAATACCTATATATTTACAATATTGTTCAAGCGTTTAAAATTAATGCTAATTGTTATTATCATTTTACTATAATTTAATAAGATTTTTTACCTTTTCTTTTGCTGTATTAATCCACGATACCCACCACTTTCCAGAATCTACACCATCTGTTTCTTTCTGTTTGGTACTGTAAGTTAATAAATTTTATAATGTAAATATTGGAAATTATTTTTTTAAATAGATAAAAATATAGATAATTACATACGACATTTATTATATTTATATATGAATATATGTAAGCATATTTTGGAATTTAAAATTTAACCATACCTGTCATTCAACATTTCCATTGTTTCTGATAAAAAAAAAATTTATTAATTTAAATACACTACAAATATTATTGTATTTGTATATTTTTATGACATTGATAAAACGCAAACTATTTAGAAATGAGATACAATTATAATCCAAATCCAAAATACACAAAAAACATATTCTGAATTCTTGATACCTCTGCTACGTTGTGTAAATATTTTTCTAAATTGTCAGTCAGCAGAATATGACATATGTTTCGTACGTTCAGTAGATTATGAAGCTTTTCAAGCGGCTGTACTATATCAAAAAGCTTTTTGGGACAAATTTCTATCTAACAATAGTGACTTCCTGCTTTCCTTTAATTAAATTCAAAATAATTAAAAAGAATATTGAGTAATTAGCTGTGTTTTTTTCAAACGGGTCTGGTTCAAGGTTTTCATTTTTAGCTGAAAAACAACAACAGCTGTGTTTTTTTCAAACGGGTCTGGTTCAAGGTTTTCATTTTTATATGAAAAACAACAACAACATAACCCAGATATTTATCTGGTTCAAGGTTTTGAAACCTGAATAGATTTAATGAGGAAATTTACAAACAGATGGCGGTGCAAACAAAATTAGATAAAAAATCTTTTCTTAGTGATTTATTTTTTTAAAAATACTGTAAAAATATAAAAAAATTCAAAAATATATGTTGCTAAGATGTTATTAGCCTTTTTTAAAACTATTCATATATACGAATAAAAAAAATTATCATATGTACATAGAATTAAAATGATGACAAACCGGTACCACCTGTTCAAATTTATGAAACCCGAATAAATGATCCTTATACCCGGGACACACCGGACCGAAAACTCAGTTTTCGGGTTTTCAAAGTTCAAAAATGGAAATTCATAAGGTTTTAGTACAGTTTTCAGGAATAAATTGAAAACACGAAACCTACAAATTTTTAAGGTTTTTACGAAAATATATTTTTGCGCCATCTATGACAAAATAGAAGATATGTATTTTTGAAGTAGGCATAGCTAAGTTTCCATACAAAAGTAGCCATTTTTATGAAAAATCAAAAACAATCGAAAAATTTTTAAAAAAAAGAAGAAAAATTAAATTTTATTAAATAATTTTTAATATAATTAAATCAAAATTTGACATTAAAAACAAATAATTACTATTTTTAATTTTTTTGGTTTTACGTAGAGTTGTTTAAATAAATAATTTTCATAATTTGACATTCGAAAACGAAATCGCGCTCCATTTTTGGTGTGTCACTATAAAAGTTTTTAGATCTAGTTTTCGCGAAAACTTAGGTTTTCAATTTTGGTGTGTCCCGGGTATTATCGTTTTTTTCAAACCTTGACCCAGACCCATTTGAAAAAAACACAGCTAACGATATTTATCTGGTTCAAGGTTTTGAAACCTGAATAGATTTAATGTGGGAATTTACAAACAGATGGCGGTGCAAACAAAATTAGATAAAAAATCTTTTTTTAGTGATTTATTTTTTTAAAAATACTGTAAAAATATAAAAAAATTTAAAAATATATGTTGCTAAGATGTTATTAGCCTTTTTTAAAACTATTCATATATACGAATAAAAAAAATTATCATATGTACATAGAATTAAAATGATGACAAACCGGTACCACCTGTTCAAATTTATGAAACCCGAATAAATTATCCTTATCGTTTTTTTCAAACCTTGACTCAGACCCGTTTGAAAGAAACACAGCTATTGTTGAATAAATTATTTATTTAAATAAATAAATTAAAATACTTATAAGATTATATTTGGGATGTCCATCTACTATTCAGTAGTTAAACGAAATTAAAATGTAAGCACCTGCAAATATGCAATAGGAAATATTGCATAAGTGATTTTGTCGGAAAGTTATAAAAATTCAAATAAAGTACTCTGTTCCGTAATATAATACAAATTTTCCTGCACCTGAGCACAAGTATAATTGCGAAGTTAATTAGTTTCTTGATTATAATTGTTTGTTTCAAAATTGTACCTATTATGTTTTAAGTTGTTAATTATTCTGTTATAATTTCTATGTTATGGGAATGCTCAAATTTTAGAGATTTTTTTCTTTTTCTTTATTTAATTGCGTTCTCAACTTAGAGAACGAACCTTTAGAGAAAACTGTTTAGTTTACTTTACTTGGTAGGATGGAAAAGGGTTTTTTAAAGCAACAATGGGAATTGTGAGAATGATATACATTTCGGTATATTTCATTTATTTTAGAAATATACTCTTAAAACTTACATCAACCGATGCCAATCGAAATCACAATGACAAAAGGTAACTAAAGCCAGTATTTCAAAACCAGATAAAAAAATTTAAACTTCATATTGGATTCGAACTAGGAACATTTCGATTTGATTATAGCTATTGCACTGGCAGAGCTCCTTACTGCAATAAGGAATAACTTATAACTTACTGCTCTTTTTCATTTTAGAAATTAATTATAACCAAGTTTAATGTATATACGAGTATACTCCACTCCTTTATTTTAAAACAGTATCAAAAATGAATGTTTAGCCTTTAAACCCAAACCGATATGAATATGGTATACAAATATTTCATTTATTTTTATATTTTTTTATAGAAGGATTTTATAGAAATAATAAGTTTTGTATGGAAATACAGGAATTCGCTTCTTTCCTCATAAAATTATAATATTTTCTGGGAATCTTTTTCACGTCAATAGTCCTTTTCGAAGAAAAATTAATAAAAACATATTTTTTGGTATTTTTGAAGGTGAATAAATATAAAATGAACTATGCACATTTTATTTTATATTGTATGTATGAGTAAATTCTTAAATTTAATTTATATTATGATTATGTACTCGTATGATGCTTAATATCTTCTAATAAAATTATGATTTTACTAAAAATATTTTTAAAATAACATTTAAATGCCAACATCTTATTGAAAAAAAATTTTTTTTGTAGGTATATAAATAAAAAGTTCATTTTCCGTAAATTCTCTTCATTTAAAGATTATTTCCTTTTTTGTTTTTGTTTTCCTGAATATACGAAAGAAGAACCATTAACACACCTTTATACAATTATGTATATTTGTTGTAGCTTTACTGGAAATAAGAGTCTAAAAAATTATTATATTTTTATATAAATTTTTATACTTAAAGATTTTTGTTTTTTAAAGAATCATATAACTCAATGTAGCCTGAAAGCCTGAAATTGATTCCGTCTTTAGATTGCAAGTTATTAGAGGCGTTTAAAAAGATTAGATCATTGATTTAATGGCTTGACTTATATAAAGATTAAACGAAAAAAAGAAATCGAATCATAAAGAAATTAATTAGCGTGGGTGTATTATTTTTAGTAAAAAAAATTTATATGTTTACAAATGTTTTTAAAATTAAGTATGTATGTTAAAAAAATACTAATATACTTATATAATATTTTGTAGCATAAATATATTTGAAATATACCCGTTTATATATATAAAAATTATTTTTGTATACCAATTAAATTTAATTGCAAATTTTATTTGGAATAAAATAGAATATTTGAAGAATATTGTTCCCAGTTTCCATATGTGTTCAAAATGATTATAGATATAATTGCCGAATTTACAGAGTTGCAAATTAAAATTTTAATATTCTTATTTTTATTTGTAAAATTTTGTAAGCTTTCGATTACTTTTATTATTTATTTTAATAGTCAAATCTAGTTCTAAGACTATTTCAAAGATAATTTTATAATTTTAAATAGTTTTTCTTTTTGACCATTGGATACAACAAATTTTTTATGATTATTTTAAACAGACGAGACAAGATATATTCAATGATTGAAGCATTTCTTCCATCCAATCCAAAGATAAATGATAAAACGACCTCACATGATTCTGTAATACATTTTGTTTTATAAAACAAATTTTATTTATAATAAAAATATTGGTGCCGTACGTACTGATGCCCATGGTACATGGAGGGCAACAAGATTGTTTGCATTGATTGTAATAAAGAAATTTGCTCAGATGAAAAATTAATTCTTTACGTCTTATTTTTAATAAAATTATTTAGTTTTTAAAATCTTGTAAATAAAAGATTAAGTGCAATAATGATTATATTTATATTTATATTTATATTTAGTAAAAAAATATTTTGTATATAGAAATTTTTTTTTTTTTATTATAAGATTAATTACAAACAAATTCTGAGGATGATCCATCTTGTATTAGAAATTCGCTATAAAAAAGTAATTATATATATATTATAATTATATATTATTTAGCAATACTTGAAGCAAAACTGTATTATAGTCCACTTACACTGCAGTAAATTCAAATATATTTCAAGCAAGTAATTAATCAATATATATAATTAACGTTATAACCAATTTTTTCAGATGAATTTCAAAAAAAACTTACATAATGTATTTAAAGCTTCTAATATTATCCTCTTAGTTATTTCGAAACTTAACTTTTTGGAAACTTTATGGATCCTACAATCTCATTCTAACTAATTTATGTATTTCTAAAGTAAACAAAGCAAAAATATAATTAATAATTAAATTATAGATATAATTGATAAATATGTAATTTGAAATAAATATTTCATAATCAATACTATCTACACTTGCGAAAACTTGTGAAAACTAAAATTAATGAGGATTTTCAGTCTCAAATATTTTTTCGAAAATACTTTTACATATATGTATATCCTAATCATAATCTTAATTTCCTTCATTAAAGAATTTCTTATTATTTCAATTTTAAGAAATCAAATTAAAAATTTATTTAAAATTATAAATATTTCTCACTTTTATAAAATTACTAAATCACTTTTGATTAAATTAGAGACCTTATACTAAATTGTCAATTTCAAAATCGGTTTCGGTGCGATTTTTATTATTTGTTAATTTGTTTTTTAATTTAACACATTTTGGCGCATTGTTCTCATAATCATTTGAATTCAGAAAGTATGAAATTATCTGATTATGATTTGATAAACATTATTAAATATATAAAAATATATATTTTACATATTATACATATATATAATGTGTGTGATAAATAATTTTCTTATTCAGAGCTTGGAAAAATTGTGTCAAATATTTTACGCGACATAGAGTATTAGATGCTTATGATATGGTTGAAGGTTGACAATGATGTTACTTTCAATTTTATATTTTAAAAGAGCCATTTTCAGAAAGCGAAATAACAAGTGAAAGGAAAATTATATTAATTTTTTTAAAAAAATAAATAAATAAATTACAATGATTCGCATGCTTAAATCAAATAATAATTATAAATTATATGGATAAAATTATAATATTTTCTTTAATTTAAGGAGAAAACTAAAAGTGCTCTATTTGAGAAATTTAAAATTTTAATTTTTCAAAATTAAAAGGATTATGTGAAAACTATAAATAAATTCAGAAGAATATTTGCAATGTAATTTTTTAATTAGCAAAATCAATAAACCTATTAAGTTTACTAAATTTTTGCTATTGTATTTTATTTTATGGTATACAAAATGTTCCTGACAAAATTTCTTCAACTTTAAAACATACTAAAAGCGAAAATCATACTTTACTTACCATACTTTAATCTAGGTCCTGTTTATAAGACTTACCATAGTCCTTCGTGTTGTCCTTCAAATCTGTAAATTTCAAACTATTATTATCCTTAATCAAAAATACATCAATTAATTAATAGATTCTAAATTTGGCGAGTATTATTATTTTGTGATATTATATAGTATCCTATTAAAAATGATTATAGATTCTAATGAAATGTGAGTAACAAATATTTTCGCTATTTATTAAAAACGGTTTTATGTATATATTTACATTTTGTTAAGAGTTTATTGAAGGATATAAGAGAAATTTACTATCTTCTAATCATTATCTTACAAATTCTATATCATCAAAACGTAATTTTGTTTGGAAAATTTGGATCTTGTATATTTATAATATTTTTGTATATTTATAATATTTGAGGATTAATTTACAAAAAACAATTAAATTTGAGATTAAGAAGAATTTTATTAGAAATAAGTACTGAAATTATTTATTTAACATTGTTGAGTTGAAATAATAAAATCGTTACTTATTCGTGTATTTCTTTCAATATGTATACTTAGCTTAGAGCTTAGAGTTTATTTCATGATTTTCTAATAATTATTATATTTCCTAATAATTTGAACCCAACTATTTCTTTTATATATTTCAACTAAATTCTGATTTTGGCTGATTAAAAAGTGTTATTTTGACAAAATTAATTACACTATATTATAGCTCTGAATAACTTAAAACAAATTACAGCCATGTATTTATAATATTTCAACACTTTATGGTATATTTTGTATATCTATAATTTACATATTTTTAAGAGCATCTGTAGACTATAATTCATTTAATTTATCATTTCTGTTAAGGGAATTTAGAATACATAAAGGCAAAAATATTAATTCTTAGATATTTTACAAACTCTAAGAAAATGGCACATTCATTAAAGGTGAATTGTAATATAATTTTTTTCGTTAATATATCTTTAAGATATATTTATATGCTCTTATATAGTTGCACTGCTTTAACATATAAATGGTAATTTTGAAAGCAGTACAACTATAATAATAAATATATAAGAAAACATATAATGTGACTCTCTTCTTATATAAAGAATTATCAACTCGAAAAGAAGTTGTATAAAGTAAAAAATTGAAGTGAAATTAATTTAAATATATATTTAATTGTCCATCGGTTATTCACTTTTAAGAATTTCTTAAGGGAATTAAACAATGTAGAATAAGTGAATTGTTTATCTATATACATACCTATATATGTAATTTTCATTTAACAGAATATTAATACATTGAATTTGTGTGTAAGGCCATTGAAGAAATAATTTTAACCTAATTACATTATAATTTATTTAATGTCTTTTTACCAAAAAAAATAAATAATGTTAATTGGGCAAACACCTAAAGATTTTTTTTTTAATTTGTAAAAAAGATTATTTTCAATGAACTATCTAAATTTAAAAATAAAGGAATAATTGTTATTTTATTTAATCTAATTTGTGTATCTTAGTTTTGCTTGACTTAATATACTTACAACAAATTAAAGATCACTTCTTTTATAGTATAAGTAGAAATAAATATTCATTTAATCGTAATTAAAATTTCTAATAATCTGAATGATAAAAGAATGAAAGTTAAAAAAATAATATTTCTGATTAATTAGTGAAACTTCAAAAATAATTTGAATAAACTGATTTTTTAGAATAAATGATTAAATTTACAAGATTTATTTGTTTAAGCTATTATAATGTACTTGTTTATAAAATGGCAACTGTAATGTGTAGCTTTAACCTTATTTTATATTCTTTAACAACAACAAAATTAACATAACCATATGCATATCATCACTTATCATAAGCGAATTTTGGTTACAAAACACAGTACCATAAGAAGTATTGCCACCAATTGTATGCATTGAAAAATAATACTCTTAATAACAGTAGTATTAATTTCTAATTATAAATCCTTAACGAAGATCACAAAGATTGGTTTCTAGAACAAAGATTCTAGAATTATGCGGATTAGGAAAAATACAAAATCTCTAATTGTATATGTACATTTAGGTAATCATCTTTTATGAAAAAAATTTTTCTTTCTATGAGCAGGTTAATTTATTTGGCTATATAGTATAAAGCCACTATTTTCATATAAGGTGAGGTGATTACAATTACAACATAATGTCGTGGAAAACTCTATGAGGTAGTCAGATAATGTTGAGTAGTATATATCTTATACTAAATAATTTTACAATTTAATTATAATTTCCATAATGAACAATTTACAAATCATAATTTTACATTGCACCTGACTTGTCAATTGATGACAAGACAAGACACAAGAGACAACGATATTTATTTATCAATTGGTTTGGCCAATTAGATTAAACCGTTTATGTATCATACTGATCCTGATATCTGACGGAATTTAATTACCATAATTCGAATATAACACTATATATATATGTATATGTATATATATATATATATAGTATATAACACAATAATTTGTGTATGTATTAATTTTTTAAACAAAAAAGAATCACATAAATATGTGGAACATAAAGTAAAAAACAGAAATATAAATAATAACATATACAGGTACATATATACCTATTTATTCACCATTAATTATCGAGAAAGCTTTTATAGCCATCCTTGTCATTAAAAATAAAAAGCACAAAAATCTCTATTCGTCTTTTTTACTGGAGGAGAATCAACACAAAAAAAAATTTCATTAAATAACTTTATTTAGTCATTTCTTTTTATCATACACAAATTAATAAAAAAATTAATAAAATCGTGTCATCTCTTTTCATTTCATGTAGAATTTAGATTAACACACCTGTGGTCTTCATTTTACCTTTTTGCATATTTTTTTGTTGTTGTTTATTTGTGTATTATTTTTGAATTTGATTATTGTTTTACCTTCCTACCTGTTGCTTTTAGTTGTTTTCTGGACATTAGACGATCGCGACGTAACGCACGCGTGTTTTATTCCCACTATAATTCTATTATTAATAAATAAATAATAATATTAAATTTTAATAAAAAATTTTTCTGTGTTTTTATGTACTTACAATTGCAAATTAATAAAATAAATTAATTTATTTAAAATTTTTACATAATTATAAAATATAAATAATTAATTACTTAAATATAATTAGTGAATTTTTTTTTTTATGTATTAAATTTTTCAATTAATTTACCAGAAAAATAAAATGTTGTTTATTTTGTTTTACATATATTTTCGAATTGAAAAAAATTAATGAAATTAGTAAATAAAAAAAATTTAAACGTGATTGAATTGCAAATGTGAAATATAAGAAAAATAATTTAAGAAAAATAAGTTTTTTTAATATGCGCTTCCATAGATTAAATATATAAACAATATTTTCATTTTATTTTAATTTCTTATGTTCAGAATTTTGTTTTTTTTTTTTTAATTTAATGTTTTTAAATATTAAAATATGAGAATTTTTATTTTAAAATACATAGTAAAAACATAAATAATTATAATATTTAAGAAATTATAAACTTAATACTGAAAATAAAGGATTTTCGAATATAAAAAAGTCGTTTGTAAAATGGATTGTGAACGTGATCATGAGAATAATATCAATAACTACAAGTAAGTGATCCTCCCAATATACATTCGCAGTATAAAAAACGACATAGTGAAAATGAAAATTAAATCAAATTTCAATTATCGTTTTTTGAATTGAACTAATTAAAAATTTAATTTTAAATTTTCCAAATAAAATTCGTAATTTTTCTAAGCTAAAGGGCAAATTTAACTTTGACTTGGAAATATTCCAATTTGACTTGGAAATATTATAAGTATTATCTATACAAATAATTTATACATATATAATCAGAATTAACTAAATATTTGAATATGCAGTATTTTAGATATTTAAATGTTTTTAAGTTTTTGTAACTTTTAATTGTTCGTAAATTTAGTATAAAAAATAACTTCTTACAATCTTAATAACAATTATATGAAACTAATAACTTATAGAATTGTTGTGATCAAAATATAATTAACCTTACATTTCCAAGTTAAATTTTTGTCCTTTTCCAAAATCTTATTAGTACATTTCGAATATATCGTCTTTATTTTCGAAAAATAATACTAATTTAATTTGGCAAAATGCAAATTAGAATTAAAGAATTTACTATTCTTTTGTAAAGAATAGTAAAATTACTATTTAATTTTGTTAAATGCCAATAATTATAAGTAAATTTCATATCCTTTTAAAGTATGTCCTTTGTTATTAAACAAATTTTTTAATTAGTGATAAATTGTATTTGATCATTTGCGTTATTGAACCTATTTGCTTCACTACAGATTATAGTTGCAGTATAAATATTTTACCTATAAGAATTTGTACATATATAATTGTTGTATTAATTTTTCTGTTTGTCATTAAAATTTGTAAATTCTTATTCATATAATAATAATTGTTATGTTGCATCAATCAGTGGCGAACATTTTTAAAATTATACTGTGTAATAAATTTTCACTTTTTCTATAAAAATAAAATCTTGTGAGTCATATCACAAATTAAAAAATAAATAAATAAATTATAAATTTCCGATTATGGAGTTTTTACCATATTTAAATTATTCGAAACGAAATTTGATAAAACTTTTTAAATAAATTGCGCAATAAATATTTAAAAATATGTCCTTTTTAATTTAATTTAAAATTTTCTAATATATTTTCAACATTTATACACATAAGTTTCTAAAGAAGTTTAAGTAAAGAAAAATTATAATACTTAATAACAATAAATTTAGCAATGTCCCGCCTTATGTTTGGAAATATGTAGTTATAAATATGTGTAATATGTAGTTATATAATTTTGATTCAGGTAAAATTAAATAACCAAAAATATAGTTGATTAAAGATAAATTAATTTGGATATTCCATAAATGTTGTAATATCTTTAATGGTTATGATATTGGTTCATCGATTCTTATTAAAAAAAAATTCTAATCTAAACCGATAGTTATGTAGTGTAGTGTAGATAGGTATAACTTTTATCATACTATACTACTTGTGTACATTAAATTACATACTAAATATTAGTTTTAATTATTCAAATAACTTGTCTAGTATCAGAGAAGGTTCTTGGCATATTTTGATTAATTTTAGAACGCATAAATAAAAAAATATCTATTGATATTTTATAAAATATTAATAATTATCTAAAAAATTGTTATTAATGTAATAGGTGTTCGACTACTGCAGAATTGGTAATTTTTCAGTTATTTTAAAAAGTTTTTATATTTTTTATTATTAAATTTGGTAAACCTTTATAAATTCAGAAAATTCCGAAAATTTCGGTTTAGATTCATTAAACGTCACATCATTCCATATAACATATACAGTTTTTAAGAATCAATTCAAGTTCGAATTGTCGCTAAGTGTTCGACCACTAGATAAACGACCTTGTTTCATTTTGAATTGAATACTTGATATCGAAAAGTTTAGCCCAGTTAACTGAAAAATTACATTTGTACCAATTTGTCACCGCATTATTCAAGGTGCTAGACAAAAAGATGTCTATATGGACTTGTAGAAACATTATGTCATGATTAGAAAAAAAAAAGAAAAGTCTGATTAAAAAAAATTATCACCAGAATTTTCAATTGCAAAAAGTTGAAAATTAAAAAAGCCACAAAAAGTGGAATATTCTATCTGGAATAAGATGAGAATTAAGGCATTGCAAATAAAGCTCCATATTCAATTAATAAATTTTAACGCTCCCGATCCCAATTAAAGCAAAATTAGGACATCTTACCTCAATTACCAGATTATTATCTTTATCTATATATGTAAGTAGTTGAAACAATATAAAACCTTGAAGGTAAAACAAAAAATCTTTTAACTTTAACTGCTTATACTTATTATGTACGAAAAACATAAAACTAATATTGTCAATTGTTGCTTGATTTGTCACGCTTGTAGTTCATTCTCTTCGGTGTTTTTTTATGACAATTTGTTATTCTATTCTATTTCATTTTCATCCTAAACAATACACAGAACAAACAAAAAGTGCTATCTTCAAAATTTAAAATTTAAATTAAAAGTTATTGTTGTTCAGTGAAGCTTTATGTCGCACGTACAAGATAGTTTATTCTGGTTCTGTCGCACTTATTGCAGTTTATTATACTTACTTATATGGCTTAGGAATAGTTTTTGTTTTTGTGTTCGGAAAGCAAAAATGTTTAATTTTATTTTTATAATGTAATAAAATCTAAAATCTAATAAAAAATTGACGAACAAATAAGGAAACTGTCACAAATATACTGATTATTATCATTTTTATTTACTATTTTCTATAATTTTTTGCTTAACAAAAATTAACATTTTAATATTTTTTATATTTTGTATTTATTTTTTAATTGGGAAGTAAAAGATTAATGTTGCAAATATTGAGGTCAAAAACGAATTTATCTATATTTTAATTTATTTTGAACTTTAAGTGGGTTACACTATGTACACGCAGTATCATTTAAAAGTATCAGTCGGCAATAATTGTTTACAAATTCTCTAGAAATGTTTACACGACCATTTGAATTAATCGAAATATTATAATGTATAGTGAGGAGATAGAAATACTCATAACATAGAAAAACGACCAATAATCACATTATTTAACTATCGTCATTTACCTCATTATTCATTAAAGCTGTATATTATTTTTACTTATATATTTCGAAAAAAATAATAATATTTTAAATGATAGTGTATACCCTGCCTTAGAAATAGCCTTATGGTCGCATATAATAATATGAAAAATATTCTATCCTGGTCCTAGTTCTTGGGTAGTTGAATTGTAGAAATGTTTCATAACTTTTGGACACATTTCGAAAAGCGAATTTGTGAAGAACACGATCTTGTTATATCTACAGGCCTGGAAACAATGTCATTTGATAATTCATTCTTAATTAGCGAATTTCTCAACAAAATGTGGGGCAATCATAGAATAATTTTGTACATATAATTTATAATCCTTTCTGGGACAAAGGACATCATTTTAGTGCATTACTTTACTTTATATTATTTTTACTTAATTATAAGGTATTTGTGCAAACGACCCGGAAACTTCCATTATGCCACTACCTAGTTTTATACATGTACCAGAATTACGAAAATATATTTAAGTAATGTTTTTTTTTTGTACGCCGAAAAGTATTTTTTAATTTTTTATTGCATTTTTAGGATTATAAGAATTTGAAATTTATTGAAAATAAAAATTATTTATTGATTTTACTATATTCATATATCCAAAAATTATACGTTAATATTAAAATATGAAATTATTTTAACCCAGGCATTGTTAATAAGCAAATATTTCACTCAAATTTTGGAAGATTCTTGTTTTGTTGTTATTGTCGATAAAAGATAAAACTATTATTTAAAAGAACTGTCAATATGAAAATCAAAAAATATACAAAATTCCCTGAACTCTCAAAATCGATCTGATTATAATACTTGAGTTATTAGACTTGAATTTTATATAAAATATAAAAATTTCGATAAAGATTTTTGTGGTTTTTTTTTTACTAGACCAGAGATCGAATTTAATCTTCTAAATTTTCTTCATCCCAGCAAAGAAGGATACATATGTATATACATATACTCTGGATTTAACTGGCAATAAATGCCAATTCTGTTATTTTCATTCTAAATATACATTATATATATAAAAAAAGCTAACACACAAAAAGTCGTCAATGCGTCTTTTACTTTATATCCATATAAACTTTAAAATTTATATACCATAAAAATTCTATCTAAAAATTCAAAAAAAAAAAAGAAAAGTAAACCTAACCGAATCGTGGTTACATTAGTCCGTTTTGCATAAATCAAAAAAAAAAACAACCTATATACATACTCTCGTATAATACTGAATCTTTTTTTCGTGACATATCGTTCGACTTCTTATTATGGGTATATCCCAAAAAAGGTTATATTTGTGCTTCACATATATATTTTGTATATACATATAGTAAAATATATAAAATTTATATATTGAAATAATCTGCAATTGCGGCTTCCGACTATATACATACATACATATACTTACCTAACATGATTTTTATATATCCATAACGTATTTTCTTGTCCTCTTTTGAAATTCTTTAAAGGTCCTGTCCTGGACTTTAACTAAGTATACACAATATATCTAGGCGCATTTCAAATTGTACTTGAAGTTATGTCCCCCTCAGTAATAAATATACACAATCTTATTTTGACTTTGCCATAAAAAGGAAACATTTATTTATTTATTTTTTTAAATTGCCAAAGAAGAAGAAGGGCAAAAAAAATATATGTATATAATAGTGAAAAGTGGTTGGTAGGTTCTTATGTTTTTTTTTTTTTTGCTTCTTGTTTGTTAAAAATTTTGTGTACCCAAAAGATCACAAACAGTAATATGAAAATAAGGAAAAAAAAGAAATGTTTATATACAAACAATCTACATATATTTTTAATAAACTCCAATTTTATTAATACGGCTGATAGTGGAACACTTTATACAACAAATCCACTGTGGTATACCAAACGAAACAAAAAAAAATAATGTTGTGCGCGCGCAATTCTCTTTTTAAATAAAGAAGGCATGCCGCCTGATTTCCCGATCATTTCAATTTTTTTTTATTATGCGTTTTTCTATCAAGGCGCAAAATCATTGAATTATTTGAAGTGTTTTTTTTTTCTTCTTTCTTTTCTTATATTTATATAATATTTCTCTCTCCGCCAATATTTATCTTCGTTTTTCACATCTAGACCGAAAAAATAAAATAAAAAAAAAATATTGTATATATCTGCATTTTGGGGCTAGCAAAATAAGAAGGGACTTCTTGATCGGTTGTTTTTTTTTTTTGGTAGATGAAAATTTATTAAAGGTCTAACACGACTTTCAATATTATTATTTTTTTTTTCGGTATTTCTTATTATATATTTTTTTTTATCGATCACATTCTGTGTTTTCACTGTTTACTTTTTTTTCTATTTTCGATTTGTTTCGTTTTCGTTATTATGGGGGGAAAACATTTTTTGGCGTTCGAAATGTACAATTTCAAATAGCGCGCTGTCCAATGTCCACTTGTAAAAAAAAAAAAGTCCTCCTGGTTCTCCGAATGAAATGAAAGGGCTTTTTTTTTTTACTTTATAATATGTAAAAAAAAATTATTACTGAAATATATCCGACGACTTAACCAGACCACTGTGCAAAATTTTAAATTGTTTCTTTTTTGGGGACGTAGAAAATAAATATATTTTTTTTTTATTCTTGGATATTTATTTATGTTTTTTATGCTTGACTTTTTTATATAAATATATTTATTTTTTTTCTTTTGGGTTTAGGATTTTTGTCTTCTCTTTTATAGTAAAGTGTAGCTTCAGCTTCCAGGAGAATGAAATTTATTTTTTCCTTGAACGAATTTTTCGTATATGTATTTTTTTTTTATTTTGTAGGCAAGCATAAAACTGTTTTGTCATATATTTATATATTAGTAATTTATGTAAGTTAAAGTTTAATTTATTATCGCATATATAGAAAAAAAAGGAAGCAAAAACCGCGCACAACATAAAAAAAAAAACAGAAAAAAAAATTTTATATATAAAAAAAATTATAATACAAAATATTATAAGGATGCAAAAGAATAAAAATTATTATATATATTTTTTTTATGTTTGAATTTATGATCGTTAAAAAATGCGACAAATAAATTTACAAAAAAAAAATCAAAAATTGTATAAAGACCAAACGAATTAGTGAAAATATATAATAAAAAATGATAAAAAAAAACTTATATTAACGATTCAAAGTGTAGCAAAAATTTCTTATTTAGAGACTTTATGATAAATAATATTACTATAATCTACTTAAGAAGAACCAGATTTACCTACCCTCTCCTGCACATCATCACGAAAATGTTCAATCTGAATCTGATCATTTATGTACTTCTTTTCAATTTTTACGCTTTGCTTTTATTGTAATCTCTCATCTCTCTACGGTACAGGCGTACAAGGTGGCGTAATTATTAATTAGGTATGAGAGTGACCCACAATTCGATACATGATAATTTGATCATTTGAAAATTTTTATTCTTATCATTAAGTAGCTCTAATTAATATTGGGTAAATCCAGTGGGGATGGAGAAACTATGATAATAATTATTACTGTAAATTAATTCGTCTCGGAAATCAATGATTCTAACAAATCCAATTACGTTCTGTTCATGTGATTTTGATATTTGTCAATTTTACTATCAAAGTTCAATTAAATATCATTTTGAAAATGTAGCAATTCATTTTGTGATATTGTCCTAATGATTTTATTATGTAAATTTAACACTAGATTTACGAAGTGAGTCAATTTGACTCATTCAAGATTATATATAGAAAACTAAAATATTATTTTTTTAAAACATATGTTAGTTTTTAATTACATAATGAAGTACATATATATAAAGGTTAATTTATTACCTCCCCCACGCCCCCCAATTCTGTATTTTAAAATGTGGTATACCCATTTTTAATTTGACTCATTTTTTGGTATACAAAATCATCAAATCAGCAGCCGTAAATCTAGTGTTAAATATGTATATGACAACAACACGTTCTAATTTTCAAACTGTACTAATTATAATCTATAATGTATATGTAATGTTAAGTAAATTTTATCATCGTTTCAAAATTCCTTTACACAAATGTTTATATACTCCTCACAAGTGAAATACTTTGGCGCGAAAAGGAATCACAGGTGAAACTACAAAAGAATGAATACACTGGAATTTATAAAATTATTATGTTGAATTTTAAATTAAGAAAACATTAAAATTAACACTAACAATCTAATAAAAAAAATTTATTTAATGTCGAAAAATCATTGAAAGTAAAAAATTACTGCGAACATTTCAGATATTTTTTTGTTAACTGGAAATTCGAAATCGCACGTATTTCTTTTACAAAAAAAAAAAAAAATATATCCTGTTTTATACACAAGAAGTGATGATGGAATGTCAACAAATATTTTATTATAAAGATATTTCTTAAAATCAATAGTATTTAAGTTTTTATAAAAAGAAAAATTTTTCTTGCTGTCAATTCAATCAGATTTATTTTTTGATTTTTTGGTCAAACTTCTTTAAAATCTTTTAGTATGAAAAATATTGAGTTTCTATAAAAAAAATTCAACATAAAATTATGAAGTTTATAAATTTATTATCAATTTTTATGAAATTGTGAACTAATTGAAGAGAAATGTGTTATTTTTTTATAGAAAATGATCTCATGTGTTGTTGTCTAAATTTTCATTCTATACTGTGGTCATTCTTAATGTTCTATTAGACATCCGGGCCAGGAGCTGCGTTATTTATTTAAAAATAAAAGTAAATTCATTTTGATTTCCTATTAATTTATTTTATATTTACAATTTCTTAAATTTAATATTTTACATCCCTTAAAAAACTATTAAAATTATATTTTAGAGGCTTGAAGAGAAGAAAATTTGTATATAAATTTTAATTTAAAGTTTCATTTCCATATTTCAAGTTTGTCTATAATAGTCTACCATCGAAAAATATTAGGGAAATAATTGCGATCTCTATCAACCCACCCCCTCAAATGCTAAATTTCAATATTTCATTTTAGTTTTGTATCGGATATTATCGAATAGGACCCAATCCGGAGCTTTGCGATTTCCATACAAATTAAACATAAGAATAAAACCTAACCTTGCCTACATATTTTGCAATTTAATTTTGCAATTTAATTTTACAATTTTAATTTAATTAATTAATTTTAAAGTTTTAATTAATGATGATGTGCTCACATTTTATATACACATGATAAATGATATAATTTTATGTATCATTACAAAAACACACATCAAAGTTATATTTGCTTAGTTAAAACGTATAAGCGTTTATTAGCTTTTTGATATTTTTTTTTCAGTTCTAGCAAAATAACAAAAAATCTAATGAAAAATATTAGTACGTAAATACTATATAATATATAAGTAGAAGGCTACACTACAAAAACACTCCCACACATTACCGGAAAAACTCACTATATAACCAACTTCCAGGCAAAATATTCAATTTTGTCGATTTAATTTATAATATAATAATATTATTATTTTTTAAGTTTAACCTTGAATTTCTAAATTATATTTAAATAAAAAAAAAATATAGAGATTAATTTTTGTACATAAAAGGTTTATTTCCTCCGACACAAAATATTATACGGGCAGGAAATTATACTAAAAATGTGTCATTTAAAATGTAATGAAACAGAAATCGAAATAAATAAAATCTATGAATTAAAATAAAAGACAAATTAAAAATTAACCAAAAGCTAAAAAATCAAAAAAAGCTAAAAATCCAAATTGACTACAAAATGTTTATAAAATAAATTTTTCTTTTACGTATTTTGTTTTATTCATTTTGGACAGAGTCACAGAGTTTAAGCGGAAATAAAATCGATTAATAAAATAAAATTTATCTATTTAAAGTATAAATTGTTGATAGTCAAATGACTAAGTAGATTTTTTTTTTAATTGAAACTTATAAACTTAAAATTTGCCAATTTTTCTATGATTAAATTTAGTGGGTATGATAAAAGTTTATTTAATTTCAGATAATTTAGGTTTTTTTAGCCAGTAAATGTAATTTTGATCCAGTATAATTGAAAATATTTTTACTTTATGGTACATTTCCTACCACATTTCCTACCACATTTCCATTTAGTGTATACGTTACAAAAAAATTGTATCGATATTAAAGTTTAAGTATCGTAATTAATCATAACATTAATTATGATCTGTTGAATATATTTTTGCATTTTACATCTCTCCTCTCTCAGTAATTAAATATTTAATTACTAATCTAATCGTAATATTTCTTAGATAAACCACAAATCACTTAAAATCTAGAGTAATTTTTTCAGTCAACTTTCTTAAATTTGAATTTTGCATACTGTTTGACCACATTTCAATTTAAAGGACGAAATTACATTTTTTTAAATATTTTTTTATAAATGTACTTATGTTACTCCGTATTTGACATTCGAGCTTTACTGGTTTGCCTTAAAGGCAAAGTACCTACAAAAAATTGTAAAAAAATTCGTTAGTCCAAATCACTACAAAATATTCTTTTGAAGCAAATTTGCCTTTAATATAATCTTAAAATTTAGCAAATTTTCAAAAAGGTTATCAAAAGGGTTTATCCGTATATATACGAGAGGCTTCCAAAATCTTTGGTATATTTTATATTATTTGTTTATTTCAAATAATTACTCAACGTATATACAAAATATTTATACGTGTATATATGTACAATATAGAGTTTTATATGTAATTACGAAACCAGATTTTATATATTTCTTGTTCTTAGTCTTTTTGTTTTCATTATTAAATATCTTTTTACGTAAACATCCCATCTAGCTTTAGTTTTTAGCTGGATAAAAAAAAATATATATTAAAAGGCATATACAAATATTATATGAACATTTCAATCGGGGCTATCAGAATCTTAAATTGTTTTCCTCATTTTTTTGATCTAGATAAACTAAAAAAATAAAATATTTATATACTATATGGAAAAGCATTAACGCATTGTAACTCTTTAATATTCTTTGGTTAAAAATCTTGCGGAAGAAATTAAACCGGTCCAGTTTAATATTTATCTCTAAATATATTTTGTTAAATTTTATAAATTTAATTTTTATAATATAATTGAGACCAAGAATATTTTCTTTCAAAAAATAAATTTTTTTTGGCAAATATTATTATTGAAATATACGAGTATATTTAATCATAAAGATATATATGAAAAAAAAAATGGACCAAATAATGTTATCATTTCTATTTTTTTACTTAATTTTTTTCATAATTTCTCAATGTATTTTTTTTAAATCTAATTTAGCTTAATATCTGCTATTATAAATAATTTGTTTTGTATGAGAAATTCTCACAGATATTATAAATGAAAATTTGTCCATATTATTTTATAGTAAATTTGATAATTGAAGTACGAAAATATAATGAAACACACTATAGTTACAAAAGCAAAAAGATAATATACTATAACCAAAAAATTGAAAATCTGTATGACAAGAAAAATTAGATTTCCTTTCTTGTATAGTAATGATAAATCTCTCTTCGCTCTGTATAAATATTTTTTTTATGGTTTTATTGGATCAGTAACAAGTTTGACATTTTATTGAATTTACGATATCTATTTACATTTTTACAAAAGGAGACAAATGATTAAATATCGAAACAATAATAATAATAGTTTTGTGAAAATATTCGTGACATTTATTTCTAGAGAATTGTCAGTAAAATTTCGTTTTATGTTTCAAGCAACAAATTTAAGTACATATATACAAAATTTGTAATATCTGAAGTAGCACTAATAACATAATAATGTAAATAAAATAATCAATTCAACATTCATTTGAATAATATAACAAAAATATTATGTGAAGATCTATCACACATCAAAATTTAATCGTCAACTTTTATATTTCAATTTTTGCATTGCAATTAAAATAATTGCTCTTCTGTTCTTCCTGTTGGGTTTATAAATAAGGTTTTAATTTAAATTTAACATTTTCGAAGATTTGTTTGTCTGTCTATTTAAAACTTTTAAATAGACAGACAAACAAGACTTCGAAAATGCATATTTTGTGATTCGAAAAACATACCATTAAGATATTTGATACAATCTATATTCTATAAATTCTCGAGTTCAAAAAGTCCAAAAATATGGAATAATGTCAAAAATGTTAAAGACTTTTCTTGTTTCTCGTTTTTATTTCAGTAACTGATTTTTTTTCTAACAATAACAAAATTTTTAAACATGGACGCGGGAGCTTCTTAACCTTAGTAATCAAATGAAAATCACAGCAATTTCTGCCAGAAGTTACAAAAAAAGAATTATTTTACTCTAGATTCGTTGACCTTTAGTCTTTTTAAAAAAAATATATAAAAATGTAACTCGCTAGGAAAATGGAAAATATTAATTCACGATTCTTAATTTTTTACTAATAAAAGCTGCTGCGCTGGGATGATAATATTTTAATTTTTTTTCTATATATTTTTGTACTTTAAAAAATGTCACATTTTTAAATGTTATCGACTTCTTTATTATACACAAAATTATTCAAGAATTATTTCTGTAAATAATGAATAATAATGGAAATATACCTAAAATTATGGTGATTTACCAGTTTGCAAATAAAAATCTATTCTCACTGAATTTGAAGAAAAAATATTACTTACTTTTGAAGATGGCCAGGCTCATAATTATTATAATCATATATTAGATTCTCTGATAATTATAATTATCTTTTTAAATATTAATCAAATTAATCTTAAATTGGATAATTAATTTTAGTTGTATATATAAAATCAAAAAAGAAATCAAGAGAAGCAAAGTATTTTTTAAATATCATAATTAAATTAACGACTTTGCATTATTAATTTAGAATTTAATAATATATATGTATACTGTATACTCTGTAGCTACACAGGTTATCAATTTTGCTATCAGGCAAATATATACTGACTATAGTATATGAAGCAATTTGATACTAGAAAATCAAATTTTTAAATCTTATCTTAATGTACTTCAACTTTTTTATCTGTTTTGGCAGATAATTCTTATCAGTCTTGGAATCAGATTATATTAAAATTGTTATTAAATATTATTATTTGAATTTCTCTTTTTTTTTTTGTAATGATGCAATATGCACTTTGGCCTTCTATATTGAAATCTTTAACTATAAATAAGTTATTAATTGTTTACTCGCAATTAAAAACTTTTCTAATTTTCATTCCACTTTTTGAATCAAAACCCATGACCTATAACTGCAATTATATACCATTGCGTGCTATATCGAAAAGTATCATCGTCACCTTTTTATAATTAATATAGAATAAATAGAAAAATTGATTTATAAATAAGTTCATCCCATTTAAATAAGTGTATATACTTAAACCAATTAGTTTTTTTGTATACCTTAGGTCAACAGTAGCGTCCGCAATTTAATTATATATCATTTTCAAAACGTTCGTCGTTCAATTTAATTTGTTTTTTTTTTTTTTGTTTTTTTTTTTTTTTTGGTTCCACTTACGTGATCTATTCTAAATAGTTTTCTTGTCTTCTTTCTGCACCATAATTTTACCATAAATATCCTACACAGAAAGTGTAATTATAATAACATAGCATATATAGGAGCATATATATTTTATATGAGTTGTTACATATTTATGGGTTCTTGCACATATTCAAAAAAAAAAGAAGAAAATTGTATATATTTTAATATTTCACGGTTGGTCTTTAATTTTCCAACCAGTGAGCAAAAAAACGGCATTTAACCTATAAATGAATAAGAATATATAAAATATATAAAATAATACTAGAATTTTTTATCGAGGGTCAGTTTATGAAGTAATGGAAATCTTATGTTAATTTTACTAAATAGTCTACTCTATATTATTAATTTGAATTTTATTCGAACTATAAAATATATAAAATTTTGAAATTCTTAAATGTTTAATTCGATAAGAAACAATATTATAAGTGGAAAATATATTAATAAAAAAATAAATTTTGAATTATTATTATTATTAATATAAATTCTTATCAAAAATAAATCTGAAATACGTAATCAGAACTTTTTTTTTATGAAATGCTTTGACACTCTTATCAGAATTCTGAAAAAAAAACGATTTTTTTTTTTTAAATATTTTATTGATTAAAGTGTCAAATATCTTGTCTAATTGAGAGGTTTATATCTTGCCGTGTCGTGATTAAAATTATAGGTAAATTTAGAAAAATCTAATATAATATTTTATAATATAGTTTAGTATAGCTTTTTTGTTCCATGACTAAGGAATTGGACTAAAAAATAGTAGAGTACCATGTCAATATATAAAAGAGTAGAAATATTTCAAGAAAGAATATTTTTCGAAAATTAAACTTAAATATATCATAAAAAAAATTAAAAGGTTGTCTTATCTACACTTACTTTTGATCCTATAATGGTAGAGTAAAATCAACATAAATTTATTAACATAAATTTTTTTTTATTGAATAAAATAAAATGCTGCTTACATATAAAATCTATTATTTTCAAAAAATTAATTCATCATTAAACTGATTAAATATTAATATAAAAAAACCACCACTTAGTCGTATTTGATTTATAAAATGATAATATACTCGTAATTAATTGGAAAATAATTTCTATTTTATGGTATAATTATTTAATCAGTTGATGATAAATTTATTCCAAATGCTAAAATTAAATTTTACAAATTGTGCATTAATTATATCCTATATTATAAATCCATGGAAAGCATTCCTTCTTTTTAACCAGCGTACGCCACAATTTTAATATATTTTCTATTAGTCACGAGAAAGAAACCACAGCCACTGCAGTTATCTTACCAGATTGTTGGTTCAGCACAAATTTGCATACTAAAATATTTAAATTACAAGCAATAAAATATTTAACTTATTTAGTTTTGTAATCATTTGATTTCAGTAAGAAATGAATGTTAAGGACGGATTTTGAAATGGTGCTGTTTCATTTAATCTATACTAATTTGGTACAGCATAATAATTTGTTTTAAATGTATCTAAATTAATTTTAGTTTTAATATAATACATACTTTTATTTAGTTAAAAGATACATGTAAATATACATACATATAAAAATCACAATGTTGGAATATATTTTACAAATGCATTTTAGCCAATAATTTGATTATATAAACGACATTTTGATTCCATTTACATTCAAATATATTATAGTACCATCAGCATTCATTGTCAGTTATACAAAGGAATTCTACTTGTCTTGTATGGCTTGCAACTATATATACATTGTCAAATATTTTTAACAATAGCACATGCTATTATTGTATATAATTCTATGGTCATGATGCCTGCATTACATCAAATTTTTTGAATTTCTCATATTATATCTATGCGTGTTTGTGTATATATTTCATTGTGAAATTCTTATGAATGAAATAATTTAAGATTACTCTTAATGCTTCTGAAATAAATATAAATACAATCAATTCAAAATTAGGAGCTTTTTTTTAATATTTTTCCAATTTACATTATTAATTCAGTTAGCAAAAGCAAATTTGGGTGTAGAGGGAGATTTGACAGAATAATGACTAATTGGAATTTTAAATTAAAGAGCCTTTGCACTTATACTACTGATATTAAGTTTAGTAATTTACTTAACTATTTTACTTTATTAACAACAAATATATTAACTACTGTATTCACTTCTTCATCATTAATATGACGTCTATAGCATTTCTTTCGGTTCTATTTTGGGTATCGGCTAAAGAAAGAAGAACATCACAATCATATGACAATTTCAGATATACCATTTTCAAGTGAAATCATTCACTTTTCAAATCAAATATAATACGTCATTTTTTCAAATCAAAATTGTTAAATTTACGAACTTAGAATGGTTATAGCAAAGCTAATGGATAACGAAGAACTAATGTTAATGCAATTATATTAAAAAAATTTACAATTTTGAAAATCATGTTATCTTTGGGTATCATCTATGTTTTATTTCCCAAAATCTGTTTATAATTATGTTTTTTGATACATAAATTCAACATACGTGGTATATTGACCTAAATTTTCATTAATTTATATAACATAAGCGACGATACATTTTTTTTTGCGAAAGAGTTTTCATGTTTGCAAATTAAAAAAAAAGGCAATAGTAGAGTGTTTGTTGTATAGTGTTGTAGAGTGCTCGACGACGTTGAGCGACATTATAAGAATAAGAACTTAGTTTTTACAAATTGTGCTAATCTGGATCAAGCAGAGAACACACAAGAGAAACCACAAAAAAAAAAAAAAAAAAATGCGAAAATACCAAAGAGTTTAAATATTTAAAATTAAATTAGAATTTTTGTTTTCTTTACTGTCTCGTTAGTATCAAATTGTAGTTTATTTATGTTTTTTTTTATTCTTAATTATTTTAATATCCTCATTTCTTAGTAAAAGAAACTATGATTCTGATATGTTTTTGAAGTACCGCCATATGGTAAAATAACACAAAAAAAAAACCTACAACACGCGGGGCTATTGAAATTATTGCTTAACAAACAAAAAAATGTGTCCAGACTGGTTAAATATATGTCCAAATAAATAACTGAAAATTCAAAAGGTTATAATGTGACAATTTTTAGCCTCAGAAAGCTTTGCTGCTGCTGCTGCTGCTGCATATCTGTTTTTATATTATAAGATAAATTTAAACGTGTGTCAAAATATTTTCTCATATAATGTTTATAGTTATCATGCGCACAATATCTTTTTTCGCTATTTTTGTTAAGTTTTTTTACTGTATTTTTCTTCTTATTCTTTTTCATGTTACTTTATTTTTTAACATCGTTGAATTTTGTTCGTAAATTTCAACAACAACAAAAATCATTTTTTATTTTGGTTTTTTTAAACACAGGTAGCAGTGTAGCAGTCGTGTTTTATTTGTAATAATTAAACAAATAGCTTGTCCTTGTGCTAATCCAATTCCTTTTTTTTATATATATTCAATATCTAAATTTTATAGGCATAGATGGTATAAAAACTAATTTAGTAGATCTTTTGTGGTTAATTTGTTAATACAATAATGAAAAATACAAATTCAAAATTTAAATGCGATAATTATAATATCGAAATTTATTAATTATAAACATAATGTAGTTCTGTCATAATATTTTGAACAATATTTAAACTCTTTACGAACATTTTGTTGGTGCTAATAAAGTGGAAATTTTCATTTGATATTTTTTTCACTATTTCATTTCACATGTTTTAAGTGTACTTCATAACTAACTTTTAACATATGTATATACATCCTAGATTCTATGTGATCACTGTGACGGTTAGTGGATGTTGCTAATAATTAAATTAATGTTAATGTTAATGCTGCTTTCCCAAATTTGTCTATATTGGTGTCTATGGTCTAATGTACTCAAGATACAAGAAAAAACTTTACAGATTGTAAAAATAGAGCTTTCAATCTTCAATTTCGTATATAAAACATAAATATCAGACAAAGATTTCTATATTTTTAACCAACATGAAAAAAGAGTCCTTGTGAAAATAAAACCAAAATTTATTTTTGGTTTTTTTGCTATTAAATTATAATATTTTTCAATTTTGTTTAGATAGTTTTGTTATAATTAAAATTTCGCGTCGATACATACCAAATTTGTCTAAATTACATACCAAAATTGTCTATAATGCAAAGTGGTGTATCCCTTACCATTTTTTTTGGTGTAAAACATCGACATTCTCCAATATAGGTAAATCTGTTGTCTATGGACGGAGAATTTTAATTATAATAAAAATATCCAAACCAATTTCAAATTTTCTGTTAATTTGCGTAAGTTAAAGTAATTTTTTTTGACGTAGCTTCCAAAATCTTCTTCATTTCCTTACTGGTTGAATAAATTATAATCGGTTGTAAAAAAATGTTTTATTTCTTTTGTTTTTCTGCAAAAATGTAAATTTTATTTTATATAGCAATAATAACAAATTTTTAGAAATTTAATATTCTGGTCAACATTTTCATTGCTTTTTATTAATGTTATATTATTTAACGGTTTTAGAGATACTGAAAACTAAGCTAAAATTCCGCTAATTTTTCAATTTTACTTTTTTTCTATACAAATTTGGTTAATTTCGTTTAACAATTATACGCGTGTTGTAATAAAGTCGAATTTAGTTTTTGTAGATATTTGTACATTAAGAAATTAATTATAATTATAGACTAGTCGAGATATTAAAAATATAAGACTAGACTTTGCATGGGCGAGAAATTAAAATGTTGATTAAATTTATATTTATTGTTCTCAATTTATTACTATAAATGTGACGTAAAATACTCCAACCGATCGTTAAATACTGGGAATGTATGTAAAAAGTTTCCATAAATTAGGTACACTGTTTTGAAAAATAACTTATAACTTTACATAATATCCTTGACTTAAGTATAGTTTTATTATTTGCAGGAAATATTCCCATTAGAAAAATATTTCCATCAAAGACTATTTGGTAGAACAACACAACTTTTAGATTTTCTCATTATAATTTCAATAAAAATTAGATTTTTCTCTCTGATCAGGTAACAAATGGTCAAGAAACTTTCCAATTTTGAGTATTATAAATATGTAAACATATAAAAACAATTATAAAAAATGATAAAAAAAATTTACATAGACTTTAAATCAATTATTTTCTATGGCTGAAAATTATTGAATGAACTTCATATAAAATTCTGTATAAAGATACTCATTTCCTACACCTGCTCAAAAAACAAAAATATAATCCCTCGTGTATGTATTAGTCATGAAAACAATAATATATACAAAAACAGGGATACTTTTGTATCAAATCTTGTTTTAATTATAACTTGTTTTAACGTGTACATCTGTAAAGTTTCTCTTAGAGACTTAGAGTAATGCCTTCATTATTGGGAAACACTAACAACATTATAATAATTCCACAAAAATTGTAAATGTGAGTTGATAGAGTTTTTCTTTCTAAATTATAAAATATATGTGTAAACAACAACATTATTTCATTTTGAAAATTTGTAAATTGAAAATGTATAGAAAACAAAAGTGTTAAGACACAAACTTGATTTTATAATATGACAACATATAACGTGGTTCTGGATATTATAAAAACTCTTGTAGCACTTATAAGTCTTAAAATGGTTTTGTATTGTATCATAATTTTTATATATGGGACCCAAATGTGTTTGTGGGCCTAAATAAAATTAAAAAAAAGAAAACAGTTTCATTCCACATTTTTCGATTCATTCAATTGGAAGGCATCAAGAATGAATTTTCTTTGTGTGTATATATGAATTTGTCATACAGATTAGTGATTCGTCGTTATAGTAAATAATATTGTGTTAATGAATTAATGCTTACCACTTTTTATAATTGAAACATTCATTTATTAACATTTTTTATATTTTATAATGTAGTTATATTTGTATCGAAATATTACAACAAATATAAATTCTGAAATTTATTGTTTTTCTTTTGATTAGATCACCGGAACATCAACAACATTATCATAGACAAATTTATCATGATGAATATAGTACACAATCCGTTCATAATTATACACAAGGATCTACAGGAGGTGTATCACCAATGCCACCAAATAGTTCATCTCCACAAATTTTATCACATCAATCACATCAAGGAATATCACATTGTTTAATACCATCAACAATATCATCAGATAGTGGTGGAGGTGGTAGTGGACCAGGTAAATCACCTAGTTCAATGTTAGTATCACCATTAATGCTATCACGCTCACCATTATTAAATTCCAAATCACCTTTGATTGGTGGTCATTCACCAGCTAATTCAGAATATTCACCATATACAAATTTAATGCCACATCCATCAATAGATGATAGTGCTGTTAATAATTTAACATGGAATTATGGATTCCAAAATGAATTTTGTCCAACAAATTATAGTACAGTTCAAAGACAAACATTCGGAACATGTGGTAAAATTAATGCAAGTGTAAATTCAATAAAAATAACAAAAGAAACCAGAATACGAAGACCAATGAATGCATTTATGGTTTGGGCGAAAGTTGAAAGAAAGAAATTGGCTGATGAAAATCCTGATTTACATAATGCCGATTTAAGTAAAATGCTTGGTAAGTAAAATAAAACAAAGCTATAGTAAATAAAAATGTATGTATATGTAAATCAAAAACGAAGTTATTTTTATGAAACGATCATTTTATTATTGAATGTGTTTTTAACACCAATTAACTACCAATCATAATTTTCCAGGATTGATTTTCCACTATACTACTTATATGTATGTAATGTGTAGTAAATAAATTTCTCTTTGAGAAATGGAATCAGACGCGATTTAAAAAAACATAATAAACTGGTTTTTATTATTTATGCATCTATTTATCTCTTTCATACGGTTGATTAAACATTTATTTATTCTTCTCTTGCGCATTAACTTAACATAACTCCGCCCAAAATTACTGATTGGTTAATTCTCTTATATTTAGTTTTTTTAATAATGTATCTATCAGATTTATATTATATACATAATATAAATATCTGGAATTATGAAAAATATGTTTAAATAATTTTGTATCAGTTTCATAAGGATCTTTATAATAAACAACCATAGAAAGAGATTATAGTTTAGATAAAAGTTGCTGTAGTTAATCAAATCTTAATGTCCAGAATCAATTAAGAGTCTGTATGGACCATTTAGATTTTTTAGAATGAGTCATTTTTTTTTTTGGATTTTGGTTTTGATTGGCTGACAAATTTGGCATTTAAATTTATTTATAAATATATATTATTGTAATGTGTTACCATGGATTAGGACTAAATTAGATCAATTTATTTAAAATTCGGGAATAATTAAAAATTTAAAAAAATACAATCTATGTGTGATATACTACAATTAACTAATCATTCTACAAAAATCTGTATCTTATCAACTGTTATATCTTCAATATCAAGTATTTTACAAAATAAAAATTATTCATTTAACTCCCAAATTGAGTTCTGTTATAAAATTATATAACTATAAGTTGCTAATGAGTATTTAAATAATAGTTCTATATTTTGCTTGCTTATTAATATTTAATTAATTGCATTCAATCTTCAATTAATTATATTATATTTTTCGTCAATCCTGGTATTAGGAATTTAAACTTATCTGATATATCATTGAATTTACTTATCAAGAACAACAAGAGTAATATATGTACATAAAGTATAACTAAATCATTATACCACATTAATTCAAAATGTATGTATACCTTCTTTATACATTTTGTTATCTAATTTATATATTGTTATTCTGTTGACTCAATATTTTGATGACTATATTTATACATTGACTACATATACGTCTACATATACACTACACTATTTGTACTTCACTTTATTTAAAAGTGGAACATAATAATATAGAAGGCATCTTTGTGAACTGTGAAGGTATTCACTAAATAGTTTAATTAACAAACTGTTCAATATATAATTGTAGCAAGAAAGGTTTCTAGTTTATTAGCAAGTCAATTGTTTACCAGCCATATATGATAATCCACTTTTTATATTATGAAATTATAGATTATAGTCTTTAATTTGCCACATAAAACATTCAGATAATTATTTCTATATTTTTCAGAATTCAATAATCATAATAATTAAAATGTTGATTAATTGAATTATTTTTGTTCTAATTATTGTCGTTCTAATTAATTTTAATGCTTTTAAATTAAATTTTATATTATGCTTTTTAAATTAATTTATTTTCCTAATTACAATATTAATCTAAATAAAATTAACGTGTATAAAAGCTTTTTATAATAAATAACAATAATCAAAATCGCCTAATATTTCTTTATCAGAATTTTAGCAGATTTTTTTTTGCGCAACATGTTGTTTATAAATTTGTTGATAAAAATTTATACGATATATTCGATATTCGTTTTTACTTTATGTATAATAGAAATATATTATATTTACCCAAATAAGATATGGAACTGGTGATTATACAACTAATTTGCTGAACATTAAATTGTTCTGGTTAAATGAACTTTAGGGAGTCACTTCCTGTTAATGGGTTACGCGTTTCTTATAAATTTAGATCAAACGTTGAGATACACTGCTGCTGAAAATATATAATATGCATATATATATATATTGGTTTAGAAACTTATAACTCAGAAATTAATCAATCAAATCACATTTTATTAAATACAAAAAACCTTGAAATATATTATTGAAGACCATAAGTACAATTAACTCAGCCAAACATAATATATGACATATATTATAATAATAGATATTTACAACCACAATACATTTATTTGAAAAAATATCTGAATATATTCAAATTAAATATATTTTATAAAGATATTTAAATCAAATTCGATTTAAAAGTGTGATGGAAAAATTTGAAACAATTCCACAAAATTATTTGTAAATTTTGATATATTATTTATTTAGATTAAAAGTCATTTAAAAATAATTAGTTGATAATGGATTTGTGAATTTGATTATTTTCTCGGTACTTAATTGAGGATATCCGATTGATTAAAACTAAATCATAAATTTTACATATTATATAATATAATTAATTATATAAAATGTAAAGTTAAAGGAATTAAATGTTTCTGATATACAATTTTATGTATAATTTATGTACTAGATTCTATTGCTAAAATTACATCATTATAAACTTAAATTCAAATTTCAGGATACTCTTGTTGGTTATTTCGCTTAATAAAAGTGACATAATATCACAAGACAAAGTGACTTAATGCTATTTTCAAAAATTTATTAATGCCAGAACTTTAGCTCGTGTTTTAAACAAAATTAATATTAGAAACAACCAAACAACTTTATTATTTTATATCAACAATTTATTTGATATTAGAATTAGCGAGAAACAACTATTTTAAGAGACTATTCAATGAGATAGATTTGCATTAATAATTTAAAATATTCCTGAAAAATTATTGATCATTCAAATATTCGATTTTGATAATTTTGTTGCTGGGAAACATTAATTTTAATCACTTTATAATACCGAGACAATTTGAGAGGGAAAAAAAAGCAATGTCTTCATAATGTCCTTATTTCGCTTTCCGAAAGTAAAATAGTCCAATGTGGCGTTATTTCGCGTGGCCTTAATTCACGGCAATTATTCAGTATAATTTTAATAATTTAAATAAATATTACAATTTTCAAAATAATTAAAATCACGTAATATAATATGAATACGTACTTACTATACACAGATATGTCATCTGATTGCTAATAATTTAAATAAGTATATGTTGTGTCTGATAGTTATTAATTATTATTTGTATAACGTAACGAAATTAATAAATTTATAAAATTTAATAATATATACAAATACAACTTATGGTTGTTATTATAAAGGAATAAATTTTAAAAATTCTTAATTATTTCTTATAAAAAGTTAAAAATGCATACAACTTTCCCTCATCAAATTTTTCATTTAACAAATTAATTATTAATTCTTATATGTATTAATAATTTAATTAATATTATATCTAGGGGAATAACATATTTTTATTGGAATTAATTATGAATCATCCTGTACAGAAAACTATTTCAATTTGTAATTATTTATGACGAATATTTCATTCTACATTCAAGATATTAAAAGTTTGTTTTTTTCTTTTAAACTTCCAAAATTAAATTTACAAAATTCAATTTCCAATTTTAACCCATTAGATTCCAAGGAAAACCTATCGGAAATAAATCAGTTTTTTTATGAAAATATTAAAGATTAATAGTAAAAAAAACAAAATCGGCAACAATTTTAAAGAAAAACATTTTAAATTACAACATTTGAAAGAAAACATTAAAATAGAAAAAAATTACCAAAATCAACTTTTATTTGTCTTTAGTTATTTCCTTGGGATTATTTGAACTTTTCAAAAGTAAATACACACAACTATACCAAATAAAAATTCCACACTTTATTTTTAAAGACACTTTTCAATTTCCATTACACAATTGAAAATTATTCAAAAAGAAAAAACTATTCCGTTTGCCTGAAAAAAATAAATCTGGGATTCCCGCAATATACATTGTAGGCGACATCTAACAGAATATTACAGAATAGTTAGTGGTTTGAGTCCAATATATGTTTCATAGCTAGCAGTAGAGACATGTAAATCTTTGTGCCAAACTTGGTGCTATGGGATTAAATGGGATAATCTATTTTATTCTGTGAAATATATAAAATTTATTTAAATTCGCCTAAAAAATTCCATGGGGACACAAAATTGATGGGGTCAAATATTAAAAAGGAAAAAAAAAATATTATCTTACGATGAGGAATTAATTAAAATAAATTCTTTGTATAAACTTTTTTTTTACATATTTTAGCATATTTTTAAATTTTGTATTTTAAATATTACAAAAATTATTATTAATTTATTTTTTATCGATGATTTTTTGGTAGTTTATTTTATTACTTCTATGACACATATAATATGTATATATAAACGTAATAATAAATATATAAATTTATTCCAATAATAATTCTGGATGGCATATTGGTAATGCAAAACACGTGAATACACCTTCCTGACCGAAGCGTGCCTCAATCTTTATAGTTTAAGTGTTGTAATTGTTTTTCCCCAATATATAAGAATATACAAACAATGTTTACCTGACCTAAAGCTGAATATTATTACATTATTACAAAGTTTATATTATAGGAATTTGTTTGGTTTTTATAATGTTTCGAATTTGTTAATTTTTTTTTTCTTTTGTAGTATATAAAAACGGTGATTGTTAAAGTGATTCTAAAACAAACACAAAAATAAATAGAATGTACAATTTTCCTTCAACATAAATTAAATATGTCGTTTGCGTATATAAATGTTTTTTACAAGTATACTTCAAATATACCTATATATATAGTTTTTTTCACATATTTTTTATATGTTGATCGTGCAATATGCTTCATGTTGTTTATAACCACTATTTATGCATTTTTATTTTTTATTCAACAACATTCAATTGAAACTATATAAAAATTACGAATATATGTAAAAAAAAAATAGAATTATGTAAAAATCTATGAGTGATTCAAAAGTTACCAGAAATTTTGCCGGTAAATATTTAAAAAAAGAGCGATCGAATACAAAATTTTCAAAACACTTTATTTATGGCATTCTCATATTTATTTCTATGTTTATGTTACAAACTTATTTCAATATTATAATGTCATCGAAAATAAATTAAAAAAAAAATGCATGGTTCACTGATTCACTTTTTTAATAATTAGTATTCAATAAGAAAATTTATTATGATATTTTTATACGCTTGCGCACGCTTTTTTTAAAAAAAATTCTTTTTATTAATTTTGTTTTTTCTTAAATATAAATTCGTAAATTTAAAAAACGTTCAATTTGACTGACAAAAAAAAATTGTCTTTAGAAAAATTGAATAATGCATTACGCGAAATGATTGTAAGTACATTAACCTTATGAAGGTGTTAATAAATATTATAAAAACAAAAATTGTTATTAATAAGTGACAGTAATAAGAAAAAACTAAACAACAAGTACAAATATATGGAAATAACGTTAAAATGTACAATTTTACTTAAAAATTGGAACACTAAAAAACTTATAATTTTTATTAAAATTTACAGATTTTAATGAAAAATATTATAAAGTTTGTGAAAAAATTAGTCAAAAAAATACAATTTTATAAGTACAATTAAAAAGAGAATTATTCATTTAAATTACATAATTTGAAACACCAAAAGTTTTATATATATTGGTCGTTTATATCCCGAAAACTGAACTATTCTTATTCTCCAACTGAGCCACAGAAGAAACTATATTTTAAAATATAGTTATGTTTGATTTTTAATTAAAATAACCAATAAAATATATAAAAGAATATTGTAAATTGTAAAACGTCAATTTCCGTGGCCACACAAACAGCATATTTTATAATATTTCTTAATAATCGATTTATATGATAAAATTTTGTATGTCGCCATTTAAATTTTAATTTATTAAAATCATTATAATAAAAATTGATATACAAGGTATCAAATATTTATTCAAAAGGTAAAGCATTTCACTAACATTCAGTAACTTTTATTTAGATTTTTTGAGTTTGAAATAAAATAATCAAATTAAAAAAAATTATGGTTTTATTAAGAATTTTTCGCTTTAGAAATACAGGGTCAGTTTAATTTTATTTTCTAAATTAATAATTAAATAGATTTTGGTAATTTTGGATATCAATTCTACATCTAAGTTAGTTACTAAAATAAGTTAAGTCTAAAGAAAACTTGATAAACGGAAGATGAGATATTATTTTTATGTTGCTTATATTTTTCAATTTTTTCTTAAAGTTTTTAGGGCTTTCGCGTGCGTATTTGCCATTGCCTAACTACTATAATGTAATGGCCAATATGGCGTTAACGAATTAAAATAGAAATTAATAAAAAATATTTACAAATTCATTTCAATTATGTTGACAAGACGATTTTTTGAATTTAAATAACCTAATTGAAGAATTCTATCATAATTTTAACACTTTTTATATAATGAAAGTGTTTCATATATAACGTTGTATAATTTAATAATTTGTACGTGAATAAAATATAAGCTATTTTAGAAGTGGTGCCTAACCATAAATATAATTAGATTTAAATAACAACAGAAATATAAAAAATAATAAATGATTTGAAAAAGTATGACTATGTCTGTCAGATTAAATTCAACCAATTGAATTTGAAATGGTTTTAAAACATTCATTTATAATCCCAAACTTAAACTATAAAACTTATTTTTTGATAATTTCAACATTAAATGAAATGGAATTTAAAATGTCTACGTACGAAACGACGATTTCAATATTTGCATGGAACCAAAATAATTTTTGTGTCTATTAGTTTCGGAAATCCTTAAAATATTTTTTAAGGATTATACAGAATCTCTAAAACTCAGAGTTTAATCAATTATTCAAGATAATACTTGCAAAGTTGCATGAATTAAGTCAAATTAAATTAAATCAGTTTAAAAATCATTAATACTGTGTATTGTTTAATCAGATTCTTCCCACCGATAGTTTTGTTAGTTTTACCAGTGCTTTGGTAATTTATCCACCCCTCCCCGCCTTCCGAAATAAAAAATTAGAACATCCAAAGTTTGAAATTATGAAATAAAAATAGAAATAAATTAAGAAATTTAAGATTTATTCTTTTAATTGTGGGCCTTTGACGCTGATATAAATATAAAATATATTACGAGAATGAGCGCGTTCAGGTAATTAAAGCTTTTTCATTATCACGTCTTTTATTAAGATTACAGCGATATATCCGGCATCATTAAATAAACGGTGTTCTGATGGTAATATTTTATTTTTATAGGTTAAAAATCTTTTTCTTTTCAAAATAAATTTATTCCCATGTTACATATTTTATTTATTTATTACGATGAATATGAAATTTCAATGACCAAAATCATTTAAAAACATGGAATTTAATAAATTTTATCAATGCAAAATTTATGCACCAAAAAACATAGAAAATGTAATAGTTAATCTTTGTAGAATAGAATTTGTACACATTCTTCATTTTCTAGAAGGTAAACATTTCTATGTCTTCTAAAAATTCTGCTTCGAAATGACTTCTTTTTTATTGGTATTATTGATTGTTTAAAAACTACAATAATATATAAAAATTACATCAATTTGTTTATTTAATTATGATGATACTGGACTTAATTATAATATGAACTACAATTACTTTTTTAATTTATTGAAATGTATTTGTATGTATGGACTTATGGACTTTTTGTTACATTAAAAATTCTATGATTTCTGGTCAGAAATTGTGAAAATTTTATATTTTTTAATGCATAATTTTCCATTGAAAATTTTATAACCCATTTTATCAATTTATTAGTAAATAATATAATTACAAAATATTTTTAAATTAGAATATACATTTTACATATATAATTTAAATTTAATTACAGAAATTACAAATATAACATTATTATTATTATTTTACTATAATATTACGCGATATCATAATTTTGTATTTTTTTTTAGATTTAGTTTAAATTCAAGTATAAAGTTACATATATATAGAGTCCATATTTCTTTATATAGTAGAAAGGAAATCCCACACACAGTTTGAAACCATTAACCCTTTAAATAATTCTACATATATGTATATATATATGTATAAGATTGTGCAAAAAATTTCCCAAGTTTTATAATACGATATATGTTGTATATCGTATATAATAATATATATATATAGTTTAAATTCTTATATATTATATACTACATAATACGGTAAACATAAGTTATCGTCATATAAAACAAGAAAATAATATAGTTTTTTTTTTATTAACAAAAAAAAACAACCAAAACTTTGATTTCATGTCAGCTTTTATTACTTTAAGATGTAAGAAAAACACGCTATTCAATTGTGATACGAGAATGTGTTGAAATTTTCCCACCAAAAATCTCCCACAATATAGTTTTTTTTTGTTCATCTAGATTTTTTTTATTTTAAAACTTATAAGAGGGAGAAATTTCTAATTAACATGTAGCCTTATAATATCTCTGGATATTATAAATTCATAAAAAAATTAACAAAAAAAAAAATCTTTGAATAAATTTTTGATTTATGTACAGAAAAAAAAAATAATAACAAAAAATCTTTATACGGTATACTATTTCATTATTTTCTATCTTATAATAATAATATGTAATATAAATTAATATGTCGTGTATACCAGTGAGTTTGTATTAAAAATTAAAAATTCTAATTTCATCCTCATAGTAACAGTATATATATCATTTATGATGAACGGTATTGAAGTAAAAAATACAATTTCAAAACAGCAAACTTCATTGCACTTCATGTTTATTTAAAAAAACAAAAAAATTAATTATTTGTATTAATAATTTTGAATAATTAAAATTTTCTATTAATTTTTTTATTGTTAATTTTTTTTATTTTTTTTTTTGCATATTTAAATAGTTTATAGCATTAATTAAAGATTTATTTTTGTGCCATGTTGTCGTTATTTTATTAAAATTTAAATAATTTATTTCCAAAACTAATTCACAGTTCAATAAAATAAAATTACTATTTAGTTTGTTATATCATTATAAAATTAAATATCTTTCCTTGACGTTTAATGTCTCTAATTGAATTTTACAAAATCTCTGGCCGATTTGAATGGATCGTTTATCGTCCTCTCTGGATGTTAGGAACAAAATTAATTATATTTTAAATTAATTTTAATAATAATAAATAAAGTAGGGAACTACTTATGCATGTTATTTTATATTTTCAGAATAGCATTTTAAACTTATTTTTTGTAATTACAAATCTACATCTACCTTCTTCCCTTTAATCGCAAAGTGAAGTTTTCCCTAGTTCCAAAGACAAGTACTTCGCATTCGCAATGTATGAACAATTTACCTAGGGGCTAGAGTAATATTTTATTGGGCTGTTCTTACGATTTGAAAAATTACAATTATCTGTAAAATTTCCCTATTACTGTAGTCCTGAGACATTAGACCTATAAATTTTGACAGCTTCAGTTAAGAATTGTTCAATCAAACACAAAACCCCAATCAGGTTCTCTAAGGCCTACATATAAATTTTATAATAACTACACAAAAAAATTAGATATGGTGAACATATTTTTTATAATTATCAACTTTTTTTGTCATTATAAAATCAAGTTTGTGTCTTAACACTTTAGTTTTCAATTTATATTAAAATTTGCAAATTTTCAAACATTTGAAAACTCGAATAATTGTACAAAATATAATCTAAATTAATTAATGTAATAAATATGAAATTTCTTTTAAAGAGAAATTTAATTTAATAAATTTTTGTAACCATTTTAAAAACTTGAGTTTTTCTATTAAAAGTCGAACAAAACATGCAAAAAATAAACCTTTAGGTATATTTATTTATAATTAACAAAATTTGCAAAGAACTTTTACGAATTTATAATCAAAATTACATAGAATTATATATGTATATAAAACAAATACAAATTACATAAGAATAATGTTTAATGAAGTAGATACTTGTTAAACTTATTATACAGTAGTTTATTTTTTTAATATTATTTCGTCATACTTCGGTGATTTTTGCTTTAAATATTAAAAAAAAAAAAATAGTGTGGGAAAAAGTTTCACACAATATCTTATAAAAAATATTGCATATTTCCATATACATAAAGTTTCCTTCTGCATTTAAAAACAAAAAATTAAATAAATAATATAATAATAAATGCTTGTTGGAAAAACAATAATCTTGCCGCATAAAATCTTATGCAGCTATCACATAAAAGTTTTTCATTAATTAATGTTGTACAATTTCCGTTATTCCAAAATAAATATTTATGTAATTATTTCTACATATAGAAACATATGAGTAGTGTTACTATACAATATATTAAATTATTAATTATACATTTTTTAATAAATTTATAGATGATATAGATAAAAAAATATAGTTAGGATAGTGATAACACTTAACGGATTCAATATTAATAAGATTAATTATATTAATTTGATTAATTATCTTATCTTTTCCAGTATACAATATCATTAAATATTTTTCACTTATTATAGTGGAATAAATTATATTTTTATTTCTATCATTTTTATTTGGCGACTTGTGACAATCACAAGTAAATATTAATTCTTCTACAGTGTTTAATTAAAAAAACATACAAAATGAAAATAATTTAGTGTAAATGATAATAAGAATAAAAATAGATTATATTGTAAACTTAAATTAAAAGTTTTTTTGCACTTTTGCACGAATTAATTTATTCTTAATATTTGCCTATAATCTTTAAACCATAATGCGGTGCTTCATATTAGTTCCTAGTTCTTTTCATGTCCGCCATTTAAATTTATGAAAATTTTCTCAATTGGGCTCAGTCTTTTCTCTAAAAATTTTTGTATCAGGTTGCAAATGTATTCCTTCTTTATAACTATAAAAAGTAATGATTAAAATTAAATCGAATTAGTCTTTTTTATAAAGCATAAAAATTTACCAAATTTAACAAATTTAATACGCTTCCATAGTTTAAAATGATCAAAACACCAAAATACAAAACACAAATCTTTAAAACGTTTTATATACATTTACAATTATGTACTTGAATTTGGAACTTTAAAAATTAAGAAATTATATTGATTTATTTACATGAATTTTAAAATTTTGATTCGTACCACAGAAACAAAATAAGTTTTAAAATTAAATCCTAAAACCTACACAAAATTGAAACGTCTGCAATATCACACATTACTCAGATTTTTATTATTTTTTTTAAATGTTAATGGTGTATTAATGTGCCCAGCTTTTTCGCCAGACAGGTGTGTTAATATACGTGAAATTTTTCATATATCCTCCAGCATATTTTGGCAAAAAAAAAAATTAAAATTATTTGTTTCCTTAATAACATATTTATGTATATATGTAAAAACTCACAAAATAACATATCGGAAATAAAAAGTCATTCAGATTTAATCCACCCTTTTATTTGATTTATCATTTTTTGGAATAATATAAACGTGTAGCATTATGTAAATTAATATACATATATACATATATATTTATATGTGTATACATTTCTGAAAACCTACGTAAATATTATTGAAATCGAAATAATTGTAAGCATATCCTAATATACGTAAGACTATTATGATATGCTTGTACTCTATCGCCTCTGTATACATGTTTCTGAAGACATTAATCATTTTGTGACCTTCAGAATGTATAATAATTATTTCACATTAAAATTTATATCTAATAAAACTTCCAAATTTATAAAATATAATAATTAATTTATTTAAATTAAATTTAATTATATTTCCAGGAAAAAAATGGCGATCATTAACACCGCAAGACCGAAGGCCGTTTGTTGAAGAAGCCGAACGATTGAGAGTTATTCATATGACCGAACATCCGAATTATAAATATAGACCGCGACGTAGAAAGCATACTAAAGCTAGAACATTACAAAATAGTGCTGCAGCTCAGCAAGGTAATTCTGGGGCACAACAACAACAACAACAACAACAACAACAACAGCAGCAGCAACAACAACAACAACAATCCAATTTAAATAATCAAACATCTAGTAATAATTCTGTAGCAGATCTGTCATATGATAATGAATCCGGAAATAGAATAAGTCCTTATAATTATAGAAATTATTATAGTACTATGAAAAATAATTTAATGCATACACCTGAATCCAGTCCAACTCTCAGTCCAGAACCTTCCAAATGTAATGATATTGTACACGATTTACCTGCATTACCAACACCGGAAATGAGTCCATTAGAAATAGAAAAGGATAATAATTATATTGTAAGTGATAAGATAGCAATAGGAACATTTATCGATTATAGTCATTTAAAGTCGGGTGAAAAAGTTCAATTGAATTACACCACAAATTATAAATCAGCAGATATTGATTATTCTGAAAAAGAACATAATAATTCGTATAATGGTAGCAATAAATATAGAAGTCCTGATAGTGCATACATATATGAATCAAATGATTACAATACGAATGAGAAACGAAATTATTTAAATTCTTCGACAGCATCAGCAACAACAATTGTAGCTGGTAAAGGTATGTATGTGACATGCAGTAGTCGTGGAATATTAGATCAAGGACATATTGTCCGGGGCACATATTATCCTCCACTTCCAACACCACAGGATAATCAAAATTTAGGAATAGTTACTTTACCACCAAATTCTACTTCTAATTTACAATTTTCACATGATGTTCATGTAAACACATCTACATCAAATAATTCTATTGGTGCAGTTAAAGAAAATTCACGAAATGGTGGATATACTTCGAACATACATAGTCGTAATAATCAAAATAATAATGATATATCAGAAAATAATTATTATATTCAAACATCAAATGTTAGTACACCAGTTGCAACATATCCATATTTATATACAAATTATCAACCACATCATATTATGCCACCAACTATAGTACATGATGTTGAACAAAATATTGATAAATACCTCAAATATCCATCAGATACAAATCATAATTTTAATGAATATGAATATCATCATAATCATGCACATATCCCTCCCAATTCACATAATCAACAACCTACAATTTTTTCAACACCATCACCTAGTCTACATTATACTAATATACATCATCAGGATTATTATCAATTATATCATCATGGTAATGGAGCAGCTATTAATAATAATAATAATAACACAGATGTTAACCAACAACAACAACAGCAACAACAACAACAACAGCAACAACAGCAACAACAACAGCAACAACCACAACAATCAGCAGTTATTGAAAAAAATGATCCTATGATTACTGGTCCAGCAAATCCATCTAATTTTTGTCCAAATATTCTTGGTTATGATACATCAGAGACGATGAAAGATGATGAAATCAGTAATATTTTAGCTGGAGTTCGTAAAACTTGTTATAGTAATTAAAACTGTATAATAACAAAAATATTTAAGAATTCAAACTGAAAGTATATTAGTTTCACAAGGTATAAAAAATTAGTTAAATGACATTGGAAAAAATGAACTAATTTAGTTAATAAATATTTTACGCTTTGTGTCTATTATAGTTTACCATATAACTGAGTTGGTTCAGCTTTAAGATAATAAATTTTGTGTTAAAGTTAGTTTGAAATATATAAATTTATTACAAAATCTTAAACATTTACGATTTATTACACTAATATTTTATAGTGAAGAAATCAACAAAACCAAAATTTAATTAATACACAAAAAAATTTAATTATGAAATATTTTCCCTAAACATTTGTACCTTTCATTTCATGGAATGGAAAGTTATAGGATTTTGAAATACCAGTAAGTATAAATCTTGTAACAAGCATTTGGAACGAAAATTTACATATGTAAAATACTATATATTAATCGAGTTATTAAATTTGATGAATTTGAATAAATTATTATACTCTCATTTTATTTTATTTTTTCTTGATAGCAAACAAATTTGAATATAATTATTTAATTTTTTTTTGTAAGATAAATTCAATAGTAAATTTAATATAATGATCTATAGTTAAATTTAATCAAAAAGTTAATAATATAAATATTGGAAAAAATCGATTTTCTACTTCACTTGTGGTTAATAAAAATATTAGAATGTCAAGTCAATTTTGTCATTGAACATACTATATTTTAATGAATGAAATATTTTAATGAATTTTGAACATTCATATTAATTGTTTATCAATTAAATTTATCATATTTTTTTAACATAAATTTAAATTTAATTAATGTATGTTATAATATTATTTCCCATCATATAAATATCTATTATGTACATACTTACTTTAACTAGTTCGCTATATTGCAAATAGTCAGTCCACATTTTAAACCTTTTAAAAACTTATTAAAGATTTGGTGTTATTATTAAAATATTGTATAAACTTTAAAAAAGTTTTAAATTACAAATAAAATTCTAACCAATTTGTATATAACAAATAATGTTAATAATTGTTGTATAATGTAAAATTTATTCTACAAATAAATTTTTTTATAATTTTGTTTTAAATCTATAAATATTTATGGAAAATAAAAATATTTCTTAAACAAAGAAATTAATAGTAAAATAAATTGCAACGTAAAAATATAAATTTAAATATTATTGGATCAAACGAAATATAATATTAAAAAATTTTTACAAAACAATTTTAAAGAAAACTAAAAAAAAAAAAAGAAACATTTATAATACAATCAAAATCCGATACTCAATCATCTATGCTCTACTAAAAGAGAGTTAAGGCATCCGTTTTATTAATAAAATTTAAATAATAAGAAAATCTGTTAAATAAATAAATGTAACAACAACAACACAAAACTTTTAATATAGAAGTAAAAAAAAAGTTATGAAATATATACAAAAAAAAATATTTTTTTTTTTTCAATTTAAGAAATAATATAAATAAAAATTTAGAATTAATTAATTGCTAAAATGTTAGTTAAATAAATAGAAATGTCGTCTACTTTTTAGATAAGAAAGTTTATATATGTATATACAGATATTGTTTTAGTAAATAAATAAATAAATGAAAACATATAAACTTTACTTAAAGTTAAAATATGAAATTAAAATTTGTTTATTTCTCTTATTTATAAAAGAAATATATGTAAAAACAATATATTAATTGATATTATTACTTAATTTTTGATTTCACTATTATTTTTTTCAAAATTATAAAAAAAGTCAATCGTCGCCAGGAATTAATTATTTTGTTAACGTGCTCCCTCAACCGAAAATACTACTCTTCCATGAATTGATGACTTACGGCACTACAGATGAGCAACAAGCACCACAGTAAACAAATATTAAAACCTATAAGAAAAAAAAAGAATTTAAATATATTTAAAAAAAAAATGTTGTGCTTAAGAAACAGTTAAAAAAATATTCTTGTAAATACGCTTTTCTCATTAAAATAGTTTATCTATAAAAAAAATATGTATGTATAATACCTCATATTACGAATATATATGTACACACAATGTTTCCTTGTCCATGAAACAATCATGCGGGAAGATCAGACCTAAGAAATCAGTCAAGCGATCACCCACTCCAAGAAAAATAATATACCTACCCGACATTTTAAAGACTATCACAAAAATGCCACTCTTCAACCAAAAAAAATAAAGAAATGAAGAAAAAAAAATATGCAATAAAAAAAACCTTTTTTATGTGTGAATAATTTCCACGAACTATTTTCTCCCATAATATAAAAATTAAAATAAAACAAAAATTATAATTTGTGTTACTAAAATTTACGCTATTTTCTTTGTTTATAACAACAAAATTCAAAACATCTTTTTTTTTTTGAACCACCAGAAAATGAGCCACGTTGTTACTTTGTATATATTTAAAATTTAAAAAAAAAAAGAATATTTTGTGAAAGTGGAACAATTGGAAATATATTAATGGGATTATTATTTTACCTTTCTTCCGGGTGTATAAGTATATATTTATATTATAACCTTCTTAACACTTACTTAAGGATGATAAAATAGAATTTTAGATTTATGCTTTGTAAATATTAGAATCAGTCAAAATTGTCATTATATAATTCCTATATGCAAACTTATAGGACTAGGATTCATAAATTCTTTCTATTGGTGAATATTATAGGATAAAAAATATTATTAAAAATATTAAGTATTATAGGATAAAAAATATTATTGGATCATTGGATCAAATATACTATTTAAGAAAAACCCTTGTTTCGAATACACATTTTAATAATTATATAATTTTATAAATATTGTTAAATCCTGATTCAAAAATAGTATTAAAAATTCTTGAAATTAATATGAAAAGTTATATATTTATTATACTATGTTGTGCAAAGACTATAGGTGTGTTTCATATTTAAATCTGTAGATCGATTAAATTTACTAAATAAGATTAAACTGTCTTGTCTAGTTAAAATAAATAAAAAATTTCAGATTTTTCAGATAAAAATATGTTACAATGCTGCCGGGTAGAATACAACATATATAAATTTATTTATTTAATAGATTTCTCACATTTAGGAAAAATAAGAAACAGCTTCTGATAAATAATAGTTTTATCAGATTTATCTGAGCATAAATAAAAAATATCCATATATTAAATAGCCTTTTCCATTTTCCTTTGCTATTAACGCATTTTAAGGATATCTGTTAAGTATACACGTAGTTTATAAAATTTGAATATTGGTTATATAATTTTTATTGAATTGAGATGAGACAGACATCATTCAATGCATTCAACTTTTACCTTGTTTCCATGACGAGTTGAACTCGAGTTCAACTCGAGTTGAACCCCATGGAAACACGAGTTGAGTTGAGTTTTCGTTAAATCCATTTCAACTCCACGAAACTAGTGGGATTGAGTTGAGTTATGTCATTGTATTAGTAAATCGACATTTTATATCTTTGTATGTGTAAATGAACAAAAAATTATTATTTTTTTAATAATAATGGCGTCAGGCAGGAAGACTTTTTTGGACTGACGATGAAGTAAAAATTTTAATATCAGTAATGGAGGAGAAAAATATATTAAAATTAATGACATAAATTTAATTATTATGAAATAAAAAAACCTGTTTTATATCGTGTTGCCAGAACTGTCAATTCAACTCAACTCAACTCGAGTTTTTGCATGGAAACGACTGGGGTTGAAATTTGAATTTTTTCAACTGAACGATAACTCAACTCAACTCAACTCCGTGCATGGAAACAAGGTATTTATATTGCATTACATTAGTACCATTTACACGATCAAATAAAATCAAAATTTTATTTGATGAAAAAAGCTGTTAAATGAAGCTGTCAAACATTTCGCATTTACACTATCACATAAAATCAAAATTTTATTTGATGAAAAATCTGTCAAAATACAAGCGAAAAGCATTTACACGATCAAATCTATTTGACGTGACGTCATATTTGACAAATTTATTTGAAATAAACAAAATATATTTTGATTTGAGATTTTATTTGATAGGATATTGGATGGACCATTTACACGTTCAAATTTATTTGATGGATGAGTCATTCAAATAAAATATTGATTTTATTTGATCGTGTAAATGGTACTATTGAATGTACAGAATGTAAAATTCTGGATGTTCATACACGAGTGGTCATTTTGGCGATTATACTATTTTTCAATTCAGTAATGGTCAATCCCACAATATCACTTTCCCAAAATATTGTATAACTTACCGATTTAAACATACTAACAAACATAATTACTATTTTTATATTATCAAAAAATAAGTATAATAAATTTACCATTCTATACACTATTTATAGACGGTTTTAATAGTTGAAACAGTTATTATAACTTATGCATTTTTCCCACCATACTTTAACACAAACAATTTAAGCTAAAACCCTTTTTTCACGAGCCTTTTTACAAGACTTTTCAAGTCTCTTTCGTGATTTTGACATATATTTTTGACATTAAAAGTCCTGTAATTGACGCTAAAAGCTACTAAAAAATGTGAAATATTACAAATTTAAGGACTCTAGTATCAAAAGGGTTGTAAAAATAGGAAAGAGGCAGACAAAAAGGCTCATGAAAAAAAGGTCTAAGATTCAACCGTCTGATCACTGACAGAGATTTGTTGGACGCCTTCTGTTTTCTGCATGCTTGAAGAGGCGCTTTCATTCAAGCAAGCTGAAAATAAATGTAGTTTTATCGTAGTTGTGAAGCGAAGTCGACGCGTAAACGTTAACATATGTGGATGTGGGTCTGTCATATTAATTAATTAAATTTACATTACAAATTCATCTGCTAAAATATATTCAAATGAATAAAAATTCACAAATTCACTGCAAATATAAATAAGGAGGATAATTTTAAGATGGTATAGAAATAGAATTTTATTTAGAAATGTTTCCATATAATTAGTAAGTTGTTTCTCTAGGATATTGAAAGTAAGCCTTCCAATGCAACTAATGAAGACAATTTCGAAAATTTGACACTTCAAGAGTTAAGGGACAAGGGTAAAATTTGTGTTCAACAAGAAAATTATAACGATGCTTTGGAGTTATATACTAAGGCTATTGATATAAATCCAAATGATGCAACATTATATAGTAATCGTTCATTAGTTTATCTAAAATTAAAACAATATTTTTTTGCTAACAAAGATGCCGATACGGCAATAGAATTAGATAATTATTGGGCCAAAGCACATTTTAGAAAGGCTGAAGTTTATAAAGCTGTTGGACAATATGAATCTGCATTAGTTTCATATGGAAAAGCAATTTCAATTCTTCCAACAGATAGATGTTTGATAACTGCTGCACAAAATGTAGCAAAATTCAGCACTCAACAAAATGAATGTACCTATACTTTATTTTTATAATACATTTCTTATAAAATTTATTTTCTGTCTCGACAGATGAAAGAAGACTTCCTTGGGTTGGAGCTGGTATTGGAATTATATTTGGTGTTATTATTTCATTATCTGATCATTTACTTACATCAAAACCATCAATCAAACATCCTGCTTTAATGGTGTTATTAGTATTTACAATTGCTTTTATAGGATACATTATTGCTCGTTCAATTCGTTACTATCAAAGGATTAATAAAAGGAATCTATTGAGTCCACCACTAGATTACACAGAAGAATTAAATTCAAAAGAAAACATTGAAAATGAAGAAATTGAAACAAACTCAAAATTAAATAATCATAATAGATACACTAAAGCTCAAGCCAGAATGCGATTTAGAAAAGGAAAATCTTGATTACAAATTCCATACAAATATTTATCTTAAAAAATATTCCGTAATTCTAGAACTTTTATTTAAGTTAAATATTTTGTGAAAAAAATATAAATTGTATTAAATTTATCTTTAGAAAAATTAATTACTTAAAATTAAAAGATTTTAAATTCAATTTATTATTATGTAAAAAAAGACGGGAAAAATTATAATGTTATATTTAATTCTTTTGAATATAAAATAAATTCAAATTAATATTATTATAATTATTTATATTATTAATAAAGCATATACAAATAAGGCTAAATATTATATAATTCATAGCAATTCATTAACAAATTTAATCGAATGGATTTAAATTACTATCGTAAGAAGTGCCAGTATTATCAGAAAATGGATTTTTTGATTCATCATAGTCTACATCTTCACCTAAATCTTCAAAAGGATTTTTTGATGGCAAATTTTGTATATTTTTTGATATTGTTTCTTCTTTATTTTTACTTGGAATATTGAAACTAAATTCTGGAATCTTTTTAACACTTGGATTTTTCTGTAATTCAACAATCTTAGTAGTTTTATCTTTATTTTTATTTAAATATTTATTAGACTGTTCTACTCGGAAGCGACCTTCCGCCATGGATGTTGTATTTGAATATGGTGAAACTACATAGAAAATAAAATATTGGAAATAAAATATTTGTTCATGCTAATAAAACCACAATTTCACTTACAATTTTTCTCGACGCCTTCTGTTAACCTTATCTTTGCCTCAGCACCTGGACCATAACTCCTGGACTTTTGACTTTCGTTTTCGTCCACAATAATTTTATTGGAAATACCACGACTCTGACTTTCGTGTTCATCAACAATAAAGATTTTATTGAAAAGTCCACGACCCAGATATTCTGATACAACGCAAAAAGAATCTTTGGATCGATCAAGAATATTATGGAACATTTCATGTTGATTACGTGATTCATTTTGGGCACTTAAAGCATCAGTTAACTGACTATTTCGACTATGACAAGCACTACAATCTTTATCATTTTCTGAATATGTACGGAAACAACTTTAAAAACAAATCTTTTAATTCATGTATTTAAGTTAACATAGAATATTTTCTTACTCTTGATGAAAGGAATGTTGACAAAGAAAATAAATTACAGGCATATTTAGAGGCTGGTTACATGTATTGCAAACAGTACTCCGGAATTCAATACATTTTGATCGTAAATTGTCGATATGATCACGAAGAGATTTTAAACTTTGACGTACAATTTGAATATATTTTTCTTCCTAATTAATAAAAATTCATTAGTATATTTAAATTAATTTTTAAGAATTGTAAATTAACCTGTGCTGCATGCTCATTTTCCTTTCGATAAAGTTGTAAGAAATAGTCCCGAACAGATGATAATTTAGGTCCTTGTTCAACAGCTAAACAATTGAGTACCTGTAAGGGTGACTGTAGCTTTTCTGCAGCTTAAATGGTTATACAGTTTAATTAGTACGAAAATATTTTATATATATAGTATATTTTATGAAATTATATTACCTATAACATTTAATACTTGAAGCAATAAGTTTGGAGGTGCTTTATCATCATTTCTTAAGCCAGTTAATGCTTGCAACCACAAAGATGGCTGTACTGATCCAAGTCGTTTACAGCAATTCAATAATGATTCATAGTCTTGATTTTTTAAATAATATCGAACTACTAAATGATATCTGTAAAATTTATTTTCTTAATAACTTCATATATTATTTTTTTAAATATAATTATATCATACAGCCTCTCTTCTTCATAAATCCAAAGTATTCCTGGCCAAAAATTATATAATCTACAGAGTACGAGCATGTGATTTTTATCGTATACATCATCATATGTTTTTAAAGCATCTAATAAACGTTTTTCAGTTGTTGCATTATTGTTTTTTGTATGCAAATAGATTTCTATTAAAGTATTGTATATATTTGGACTGCAATTCTTAATATTCATTACAAGATATTCTAAAAAATCTACAAAACTGAATATAATATCAAAGTTTATTAAATTATAATAATATTTTTTTAATAAACTAAAATTACTTTTCGGAATGATTTACAAAAAATTGTAGAAATATTTCTGGATTAACTTTGCTATGTGAAATATTATGATCTTGCAATGAAATTTCCCTGGATATTGGATCATCAACACATATCCTTTTTAATAATTTCGTGGTATTTTCTGGGCAGTCAATCATTAATGTAGACCCGTACTTTGTTAAAATTTTCTCGGCATCACTTTGTGATAGTTGTGATATATATTCTAAAGCCTACATATTTTTTTTTGTTAATTTATTCTAATAATTTTTGGTGACAAAAAAATTACCTCCTCCGAAGCTTTCATATCTTCAATTAAAATACTTATTGTGTATTCATGTTTTTGATGACATTTAGCAAATGCCAATGCTATATCACTTGAAGCATTGCGACAAACTTGAATACCTGCATCTAAATCAAACATAATATCTGGATTTGTTTCATTCGATAAGAAATTCTGAAGCTAAAAAAGTTAATCAAGTTTTTTTGTCTTTATTAGAAAATGGTTATTTGAAAAATATTTTATTACTTCGTTTGTCAATTGAAGCCTTGTAAAACAGTTTAATAAAAGTGTTGTGTGATCAGCAGTTGCTTGACCTTGTTTATGTAAAGCTTGTAAATAACCCATTAAAAAATGTATAAGCCTTGAGTCTAGGAATCTTCTAATTATATATGATGGTTCAAGATAACCGATAGTTCTGATATATTGCTCAATAGCAGCTTAATATTATATATATATATATATACGAAAATAAAAAAATATCATTATAAATTAAAATTAAAATTTTACCAGAATAATTTCCTTTTGCATATAAATGATTTCCATATTGATTAAATATTCCAGCTAATCCTTCTGCATCGTAATGTTGATTTTTTGCAATTCTAATTGCAATATCATATAAATTCTTTTTAAATAATAATTTTAGTTTTTTATGTAAATCTTTTTCATCCAAATGAAATACATCACCATTTTTAGTGACAATAAAACATGAACCAAATTCAATAAATATAGCAGCTATTGCATCAATTGGTGTTGTAAATACAATGAATTTATTTTGAATATCAATAACCGTTAAAACATATTCTCTAAAATTATAATAAATCAATTTACCAATATTAATATTAATATTAGATTTATAGACTTACTTTTGGGCTGATACATTTTTAGTTGATTTAATGATTGTTATTAAATGGGTACGAAACCATTCAATCATAGTTTTTTGTCCTTCTAATGCATAACATGGACCACGACCATCAACTGTATAGCAATAAATTGCCTGTTAAAAATAAATAAAAAAAGACAAAATAGAAATCTATAGAAAATTTTAAATGAAAATTACATACATCATCTCTGCCAACCATAAAATGTGCATCATTTAATCCTTGAAGTTTTAATGCACAACATCTAGTTGGTTCATCTGGTTTATCCAACACAATTTTTACTTCTTTATCTTTACTTTGTAAATTATACACCAATATACTTGAATCGGAGCAGACAAACATATATATGCTCTATAAAAATTATACATATGATATAATGTAATTTAATATTCTAATTATGTACTTTGCCCTGTTGTTTAAATTTAATTCCAGTAATGGCACTAGTTCCACTTGCAAGTGTTTTCAAAGTTTTAGATCTATCACGACCAATATCTCCTTTATATAACGATATGCCTCCACGGTCATGACCTATAGCCATTATTTGTCCATTATCAGAAACACCTATTTTATTGTTATTATAGATTTTTGCATACTCAAGGATTTTATTTTATTTATACCTAAAGATGTTGGTTTTTGAAGAGATGCTTTTACTGTCCTTAAACAAGGTGCACCATTTAATTTCGTTGTCTTCGATAAATCCCATACTTTGAAAATTGGTATTTCCTGAGATTCTTCACTCTGTAGTTCAATATTAATTAGTTTATTTTTATAATTTAATATTTATGTAAAAGTTGTACCGATATTGTAACAAATAAATTATTTTGTGCTGATAAAGCGCATAATACAATTGGAGAATCATGACCTTTAAATGATATATAATCCCAATTACGATCAAATATATGAATTGTACCATTGGAATCACATAATATATTTTGTCCTCGTCCACTAGTTCCACATGTTATAACTGAATTCTTATTATTTGATTAAATATACATTCAGACAAATCTTTCTAATAAACTTACTTTTAGAGCTCCATTAACTTTTCCATTGTCAATATTTGGTTTCAGATCGAAAAAATTAAATTTTCTCCACTATTTAAATAAATAAAATCATTTTTTTTGCCAATGCTAAAATTAATAATATAATTACTTCAAAGATTGCCATTTTTAAATTTTAGTTGGTATTGCTATAAATATTTATATCTTATCTTTTATGAGTATCTAAAATTATTAATTTAAAATAAAAAAAACTATAAACATAACTAATAACAATTACAAATATACTTCATGGTTCATGTTCATCCCATTAATGTAATGACAATTGGTAAATTTTGACAGTTCGGTCTCTTTAAGTGAGAAACAGAATGGATAGGATATATATTTTACGTCCAATCAAGATATCAAACTGTAATTCTTTCCGCCTTGTTAGCGGCGATAATGCAGTTCGCCACCACGACCACATATTTCTTGCGCCAAAATGTATGCTTCATACTATAATTTACTCAGAATATAAAATTATGAGGAATGTAGAAATTGCCAGAATGTAGCAACTACCCAAAAATTCAATTAACAATAATTATTCAGCAAATTAAAATTTATTTAAACATTGACAATTAAATTATTTTCTGTAGCATTTAGTGGCATACATTTTACATTTTTTAAAAAAATATTATATTGTACAGTTAAATACAGTTTTTAGTGCATGTATACTTTTATATTGTGCAATTATTATTTTGTACAGTTTTTTAAAAATTTAAATTTCTTGCAAAATTGAACGTGCAGTGCATTTAACTGTAGTACTAGATGTTAAAGCCTTATCCAAAAATTGAACAATATGTATTGATAATTGTTCAGTTTTATATTAAGTATATTATTTCATTGATTTTCATAGTGCTTAAAAAAATATATAAATAAGTTTCTGATAAATATGATGGTTAATAAATCAAATTAAAAACCGGAATTTATAAATCTATATTATCTTTTGATTGTATCTTAAAATATATTTTTTTACAGATATTCATATGGATTTAACGCGAATTTCATATCTGTGTCGAAAAATTGAGAAATTTTAAAAAAACTGAATATTCGTTCTAAAACATTATAAAATTAATGAATCCCTTAAAATTATTATAGAATTTGAAACAATTTTATAATAATAATTTATGTTTTATTATTGAATTATTGTTCAAAATTATTACAAAAAAAAATCGAAAAAAAACATATTTAGTGGATGATTAATAGTAAGGACTGAAATTTCTCTTAGGAAATATAAAAATAAATATCTCTTGAGAATTGACCTCCGTCAAAAATTTATATCAAACAAAAGAATATTCTCAGTATAAGGTAAAAAAAATTGCAGAATCTTGAATCAAAATATCAAAATGAAACTAATCATTTGGTTTATGTTGTGACACAGATATATAGGTACATATATGTATATATGAAAGGATTTTGTTTTTATTGTAATTCAGTTGCATGTTCCTGCGACATTAAACATTTATTTTTCAAATTATATGCTTTATCATTCACCTATGAAGATACATAATTTTCTTTTGATAATAAATTTGTTTATACATAAATTCTCGGATTTAATATATATATGTGTATATATAATATTATTTTTGCTATTTAAAAGTTAAATACGAGTATATGTTTAACACCATATATCCACGAACAGAGGAATATGCCTTTCACTTATGCCTTTCCCTTAATCTACATATATATTTGATCATCCAAGATTTAATTACGAATTTCTAACTTAAAATAATGTACTAACAATTATGTACATAGTTTTTTCATATTAGCAAGAATAATTAATATATTAATAAACTCATTGATAAAAGTAAGATTCGCAGCAGTCATATATAATTTTTATTTTGTACATATGTGATTTCATATCAGAACATTGCGAAACTCGAATTTCGAATTTAAATTATTAATTTTTTCAGATCCACTAGGATGGTGTGTGTATATCATCTGTTCTAGGTTTTTTACTATAATTTGGGCATATTAAAATATATTAATATTTCAATTTTGTTTCGTTATTTTTGTGATAATTAAAATTTCGCGTTTATACCTAATTTGTCCATAATGAAGATATACTTTTCCCATGGCAATTTATCAAAAAAATCGAGTCCAATGATAGTACTACATACATATTTCTATATACAAAGATATTACTCAAATAAAAATTTTGAATACCGTTTTTAACGACATTACACATATTTCCAACAATCGTAACCAAAATGTTTCTAAAATATTTGATAATTGATTTTTATATTTACTGATTTATTCAAAAACATCTTGAAATTATGGTTTAAATTGTGACTTTAGTGAAATGAATAAAGGAAAATTGTCAAAAAAGAAAAAAAAAATATTCCAACCAAGATACACAACTAAATTCAGCAAGTTGCGCAATTATACAACAAAAATTTATAATCTTATATAAACTTGTTAAACTTTTTTTTCTGCAAAGAGTAATAATGAAATGGTAAATTTCACTTTCATTTACCCCAGTTGCCGTGTCCATACACATAAAATTTACAAAACAGCTACAAAAAACACACCATCAGCTCGCTCGTCCAACTTCTTGTAGGTATAATAGAATAAAGTGTAATGCAAAATTAAATAATGCCTCCAATATACACAAAATATTTTATAATAAAAAGAACTAACCAAGTACATAATTTATTATTTTATATATATAAAAAACTCCAGTTATACGAGTAGCTACATTTATATATACTGTACATTTAACTTTTTATTATTAACCAGCAGAAGTATTGGACCATTTTGCTTTTTGTATTAAGGAAAAGTGATTGCAGTAGGTGTTGTGATTATTTTATATTCTAAATATGTAAATAGTATTAGTGATGTAAGCATTTTAAGAAACTAAATATTTTGAAAATATGTATGTAATAAATTCATTCATCTTATACGCGGATTTTTAGCTTTTTAGATAATTCAGATTTCAGAATAATAATGAAAACGAAAAATATAATACTTACTATGAAATAGAAAAATGTCATTGTAAAATAAACTTTCACAATACCAACTTTTCAATTTAGTAGTTCTATTTTCGAAACAAGTCTATTAACAATAGATAAATTTAATATGTTTAATATACATATAGTATGTCCGGGTACTATGTAAATTATATAAACCAAATTGCTGTATTAATCATACATCTGATTATGAACAATCACCAAATTTTCTCCAGCAAATACAATCAAACCAATTCAGGACACAATAAATATTGTACAAGTACAAGTCGGGAATCAAATAAAGTTTCCATTATGTACACAAAAGTAAAATACGATTGCATATATTTATAATATAGCTTATAGTCAGCAAATTTCCTTAATAATAAATTTAATCTAATTAATTTAGATTTTCCTAATTTCAATATGAAAATATGGCACACTTTTAGTTACATTTAAATACATTTACATTTACTAACAAATTTATAACTTTATAATTTTGCAAAACTTTGAACAATTGATTTTTTTTTTTGTTATATTTTTAGTGGTAAATATTTAAACACAACAAGATTACTTTATTAGCTAATATTATTATTCAAAGCTAAGAAAATCTCCCCCATTTATTGTATATGTATAATTATAATACAAAAGTATAAGAAAATTCTTCATATACAATCAATTTTTATATAGAAGCTTTACACTGCAAGCTAAGAGTTGAGTTAGTGCAGTAATAAAATAAAACCATTGCATATTAAAAGTGGTAAATTATTGTATATATATATATGAACAAATGCTTTCATATCATTTAATAAAAAAAAAATGTTGAAATATCTTTTTGTAGTGTAAAATTACTTTTACTTATATGATTATTTATATATTTTTTTCAACAAGCTTTCGAATGTTGCATTAATGCAATTTAAATTATTTTTTTTTTAGTTTTTTATGTATGTAATGCCCTATAAATAATATTCTTGCTTCATAGTTCACAGCTATATACGTGCATATGTTATACATGCAGAATATGTAATTCTGTGTTAAGAAAGCCTCAATTCGTATATGTGGTAGAATGTTAAGATCAAAAATCAATTGTAGATTATTGCAATCATGGGACAATTTTTATAGTATTTTAATTTTATTTTATTTTTTTACTAAATTGATTAACATTTTTATATGTAGTTAATATAGTATAAAAAGGGTACTAACTATATTTACTGGGTAACTTTAATTTGGTATATAAATAACATAGTTACATATAAAGATATTGAAAGTTTTTAAAAACAATTATTAAAAAGTAAATAATTGAAATAAATTGAACATAATTGAATTAATCGTTTAATTATTCCAAATCTTATAGATTCTTGTATATGCCTGTATAACAATTTATGTATAAATTTTCATTTCATTTATTCAAAAAAAAAAAAAATTTGTTTTGGTTTTAATTTTTTTATATTTACGAAATTTTTCTTTAAAATTTAACATTGAGAATATTATTATCTTCATTAGCAAATCTTCATTAAATAATACGAAAGATTATAAAATTTAATGTGAATGGTAATAATTACATTTTGTTAAGAGCATAAATTTTAGAAAAACACAACTGCAAAATTGCATAATGTAAAGTTTTATCGTTTAGCAGGCGGTGGGGAATTAGGCAATTTATACAGAATTAAAGTGTTGTTCACAATATGTTACGTTTAAGATTCAAAGATTTTCTTTTTGCATAAACTTAGAGCAGAAAATAATGAAGCAAAAATTTTATTCAAATTTAGGATTTAAAAGGATTGTAAGATAAGTAAAGGATATTTTATATTAAATAAGATAAAAAATGAAGATAACAATGATGGAATTCTATCAAAAAATTTTAAATATATTTTTCTTTTTAAATAATTGAATAACGCCGAATTTTATGAAAAGCGAAATACGAGTTTAAATGCAAATTTTTATTGTTTTTTTCATAAAATATTTCTTTACTTTTATTATTTATTAAATTAACTTTTAAATTTCTCAATAAGTTTCTCTTTCAAATTTCATTATCTTTACACCTGAGAATTTCAAATTATTATATTTTATACAAAAATTATGATGTGATAAAAAAAATTATGCTTAAAACATCCATCAGTTGTTATTTATATACTTAAAAAAGAATTGAAATCTATTTGTAACATTTTGTATTATAAAAAGAATACAAAATTTAATGAATTTATATTTGAAATCAAAACAATTTCATACAACAAAAAAATTAAATTTTAGAAAGCCAATTAACCCTTTTCTAAAAAGAATCTTATATTATCTTTAAAAAAAATATATTTTATGTTCCTTATTTTGTAACAACAAAATTGAATATCATAAAAATAATATTTAAAAATTTGAATACCAAAAACTACTTTTAAATTCTTCTGTAAAGGACCTACAATTGGAATTTCTACAAAATGTAATATAAATTTTCTTCTTTTTAACATTTAGATCAATCAATATACTTGCGCGTTTAATATTTTGAAAATTTTTAACATCCTTTGCATATCGTTTTTCCTCTTTAATGTTTTTACAACTCAAATTAAGGTTCATCAATATAATAGCGCGCTTTGGCTTTTGTGTTTTATTATAATGTAAATAGTTTTTGAGTTTAAACTAAAAACGTTTCTAATAACAATAAAACAGATTAGAGAATGGACATCAACAAAAAAAATGGGCTAGAAAATATCTCTACCTTTTTTTCTTCCTTTTTAATGTTGACCATGCGAACGTATTGGCAATTAAACATTAATGTTAAGGTCATGTAGAACAAAATAAAAGAGGTAACAGAAAGTGTTGTTTATTTTTGTATATAAGTAAAAGAAATCTTTTTGCATAAAGTAATTTACATAAAGAAATAGGAAATAGCTAACTCAGTTCTCTATATACTATACCTAGAAATATAATTTAGAAATTAAATTAAACATTATATTTATAAATCAGTTCGTAAAATGTCATAAAACAATTCTCAAGTCTATTTGGGTTTAATTTTCAAATCATTTTGCATTCATTTCTTTTAGTAAAGTAAATAAAATTTAATGATTTGTTTACGCATGTTAACAAAAATTATGTATTTTTCTAATCCTTTTTTTCGAAAATTTTCTATTTATTTATTTTTTTTAGAAAGTTTAAATTTTGTAATTTAGTGGTTATATAAACAATTTTTGTTATAGTTATTCCTCGAATTAAACTATGCTACTATATGTAGTAGATTTCTATTTTTCAAGAATTTTCATTATTATCACAGATATCGCACATAATAAATATATCTAAGAATTTGTAATATTTTGAACAACAGGAATAGTAGCATAAAATATGTAGCGCAATATAATTAAATCCGTTGATGTCTATTCCTAGAAATATAGAATGCGGTTAATTTCAAATGTTATGTGCAATATGTTTATTAGAAACATTACAAAAATATATAGTTTATGTTTTGAAAACTTTATAATTATGCGATAATGTTATCTGCGGACTAAATATGAATCCATATTAAACCCTCATTGAAATGTAAGATTTTTAGCTGAACAAAAAAATTAACTGAAATGTGGTATAAAAATATAAAGGGAAAAGAAAAATTTATCGATTCGATAAAAATTTCTTCTAAACTGTTATATCATTCAATTTATTTAAAATTATTTAATACCTGTTTATTCAACCCTGATTCGATATTTTTTTACCCTATTTATTAAGGTATATATGTATATATTTTCTATGAGGTCTGTAAGCGTCGTAGACCATATACAATAATTTTTATATATGTATTTCGGTTTATTATTGATTTGTTCCCAAACATTTAAGATAAAATCATGATTTTTTTAAAAATTATAAATTGATGTTTTATGGTTAGGAAATTTTGTTTGAGATTAATGCATTTATTTGATTTATTTTATTTGATTTCTTAGCATATAATTTGTTTGGTTAATTTTCCTTATTGCATCTTATTGAATCATTTCAGGATAAGAAATATGAAAACAAGATGAAATTTTATAAATTTAAGGATATCTTTCTAATTTCTATTAAATTGCATAACAATTCCAAGTAAAATTTATCTCTTTCCAAAATGAAATTGTCGTCTTCCAAACATTTACTAATATGGTAAAGATGAATTTGCTTTGAAAAATGATGATTTTAAGTTTTTTTTAAATTATTCTAAAATTCTAAAATTTTTAAGAAGTTTGTTCTAAAAATATAAAATTTTTAAAGACTTTCTATAAAAAAAAACTAATATTTAAAATTTAAACACATTTTATTCTTATCAGACTTTCCATGTAAAAAATTTTTTTACATAAAATTAAGAATTTTTACTAAGAAATAACATAAAAATCTATAAAAAAAAATATTATTTTGTATTTGTTTTTATTACCACCAAATAGTAAAAAAAACCAACTATTTTATGTATTTTCAATTTCATTTTACTCAGGATATTTAAACTATTAAAAAGTTAGTCATAAATAATAATAATATTTGAAATCGACTCCTTTAAATTCCTTTAATTTATAGAAAATTCAAAGGAGGAGTTTCAAAAAGGAAAAAATAATTGTTATATAACTTTTCCTTTACATAATATTTATTTCTTTTTTGGTAAAACTTCCATTTACTACAACGAACTTCTCTCTACTTCTATTTTAAATTTCTATTTTAGTCCCCGCCTGTTTTATATTTTAGTTCATTTTATTTTTATTGCTTTTTTGACAAAAACAAAAATGCATCAGCCATTAAAAATTTGGTTTTAAAATTTCAAAATTTCTTACCTACTTAGATACAAAGATACAAAAAGGAGAACAGGATATTTAGTTTTAGTTTTCATTTTATTATTTTTATCTATATTTTTTTTTTTGTTTATCATAATTTACGACTTCTTCTAGAAGAAGAAAGATTAGGTCATGACAGTCTCAAGAAATATTTCTTTTTGTATAAAATTATGTAATAAATTTTTACCATTTTAATATTTCGATTTTATAGTCCTTTTTTTTAATTTTAAATCCTGAATTGTTAAATATAATTTTAAGTGTTTTGTATGAAAGAAATATATGTGATGTTCTATTTTACAATTTTTAATGTCTGCACTTATTTTTATATTATTTTATTTTGTTAATTTATAGGTTAGATTTAAAATGTAGGAATTATACAAAATAAGAATTGGTTCAATTAAATATGTTGACTGTATAGTTATAAGTTCCTAGAATTAGATAGCTCTTATACCAAGCAATTTTATTTAACTCCTATCCTAACAACAGATATGGAAGTTTCTTATAAAATAAATCAAACCATAATCACGCAGTTGGCCAAAGCATGCTTACTTACTTAGTTACTTAATCAATCGGCACAATATCTCTCTCCAGCTTCCGCGTATGTTGAGCATCCTAACGTCTGTTTCAACACCGTCCATCCACCGAAGATTTGGTATTCCTCTTACACGCGTAAATTGAACCAAAATGCTTCAAATAATTGATTTTTCTCCTAATTTTGTTATATAGCACAAACTATTTCCACATTCAATTATATAAAGAAATAGACACTTAAAACGCTCAATACGATTTCAATAAGAAAAATAGCATAATCATTGCAATTCTATATTAACTTGCAACTTCTTAACATAAAATATTAAGTATTTCAAACAATTTCTATATTTATAAAATTTTTATTGAGTTCATTTCAGTTCAACGTTAATTCTACTTCTAATTTTAAAAAAAATATATATAAATTCAACATGTCCTTAAAATTCTGATTCTAATTACATATTTGCAATTTTACATATAATTGCACATAATTGAAAATCTACTTAATTATTTATATTAAATTATTCTTTATACAATTTACTCCATCCAAGTGAAAATAATGAAATAGTAAATTATTTTCTACTATAAAGCCCAAAAAGAGTGAATATGCTATACGAAAACATAATTTCAGATACATGTACATTTATTTCACATTTTCTTCAACAACAAAATTAATTTATCTTTAAACTGGAAAAAGGTATCGGAATCAAGAAAGGTATACATACAATAAAGAGATAGCTAATGTGAGAATTGTAAGGACTATTATAAGTCCTTATGGCATCATGACTTTAATTTTTTTTTTTTAAAGAAATGAAAATAAAAAATGTCGTAGTTAAAAAGATAGAATGAAATATGGGATATAGGACCACCTGCACCTATGAATTTAAGGACACCAAAGCATAAACAATAATAAAATATCTTTATACTGACATTTTGATAATGCGCTCCATTTTTTAAATTGTATATTTATTTCCTTTTCAAGTTGGTATTTTGAAATATACATAGTGGTGGTTAGATTTAAAATAACTTGAACATATCTTGTAATGCCTTAAAAATTAAAGTTTAATAATTAAATGTACATAATTTATAGAATGATTGTAGGCGAAAATTATCAAGATTTGCAATTCTAGACTATGAACAAAAAATATGTATGTATAGTAAGTAGTTTGTTATTTGATCTTAAATCAATATAATCAAATTCTTCTCAATAAAAATATATAGAACATTTAAATTTAAATTAATATCTTAGTTTGTTAAATTAAATCTCATTACTTGCTTCCAAATTATTTAATTTAAAATTATTTATTTATGGTTAAATCATAGAACCAAGAAAATTTTAACTTAAAAAATATAGAAATATTTGAGCCTATAATGCCAGACTTATTGTGCTTCAAAATAATTTCTAATGCCCAATTTATAATATACTATGATTATTTGTAAAAGTATCAGTGTTTACAATTTCTTAAGTCAAATATATATTTATGTAAAGTAATTAATGACCTTTAAATAGCATTAACCCATAATAATAAGTTGTCCCTATTCCAAATCAACAATAAACATCAACGATCACAACAACATTGTATAGTCAAAGTATATACAACAAAATCTGAAAAATAAACAATAAAATTAATTATAGGTAATTAATCAAAATGAGGAAAACTTATACAGAAACTAAGGTGTAAAGTGTAAGAATTATAAATTTATCAAACCTGAAAAACGTTAAATATAAAAAAATACCAGAAAAAATAAATAAATAAAAATGATATCTGGTATAAATTGTCTTTATTTGCTGACAGTCGAGGGAGTTCTTACGTATTGTACCAGTTTTGGAATCATTTTAAAGAGTTTAGAAATATTCTTACATCATTTTATATGCTAAGTATTTTAAGACCAAAACTGCAATATACCGAAACCAAAAATAATGTGATTGTGTTCAATAAAATTATAAAGAGTTTACTCATCCAAAGATTTTGTATCTATATTAATTTAATTTAATTATCATTTTGTATGGAAAATTCATATTTTAAGAAAAATCCCTGTACTTGAAAGTTATGCTATGATGCAATAATACATAATACTAAAATATCTTACCGGGAAACATTAAAAGAATATTCAACATTGATTACTAAAACTATTTGTATATTTCTAATGATATTCCAGCAGCAGAAAGGAAGTAATGATAAATGAGAAAACTTTGTCAATCAAATGTTCGTTACTGGTGCGCAGATGCCATTTTGGCAAATATATTTCGACTCCATTTTGTTTAACAAAGAAAAAAAGAGAAAGTATTCATTTACTTATATAATTGAAAATGAAAGGTAATAAAGAAAGTCCTTTTGGCCAATCAACAAATAAGATACATATATACAAATTACATTTGTACTTTTTGAAATTGAAATGAAAAGATAACGTTATTTTAAAAGATGCAACAACTTAAATGTGTCTAAATCTAAATAAAAATTATTCAAATTCAATTAGACTATCAATATTCTTCAGTTATTTATCTTCCTTCTAATTCTAATTAATTAAATTTAATGTAAATTAAATAATTAATACCATAATAAAAGTTCCTCTGGAATAATGTAAAAGGTAATTTATATATAAAATATTTTTGCTGTCCGTAAAAATATGTAGACTAATTTTAGTTATGCTGCTTCTTTATTACTATCAATTGATTGGCAATGAATAAATTACATATTTCGAATTATATTATCAAAAATATAACTTAAATATTTAAACTTCCTACGATAATATATTTGATAAATTATTTCAAATTTAATTTTAAATATGTGCTTCACTAGGGAACTTGGCCAGCAATAAGTAATTGTGATAAAAATCAATTAACTAATTGCATTTTAAATTTCCTATCACTGAAAATTACTATATAAATTTAGCAAATCAAAATTTTCGAAAAAAATTTATGATTTAATTTTAAAATCTTAACATTTTCTAATTTTAAACTTTTGTTGTCAAAATTATTTTATAGTATAGTATATTTCTTAATTTCATTTTTGTTTGTAAATTTAATTTTTTGTTTCTTAATTTCGTTGGGAAGTGGGTTTTTAAAATCATACACGCAACTTGCGTAAAGTAACGAAAAAAATTTTAAAAGTTTTTTGTTTTTTTTTTTGTAATCTCGGTCTGAGCTTAAAATGTACGTGTGCGAAAGTTTTGACCGATCATTGAAGAAAATTGTCTATTTCAAATATATTTTTCTTACATATAGCATTAAAAAGCATATCGTTTTATACTTGAATTTAATTTCCCTTGGTTACTATATTATGAAAATCAACAGTTTACTAATTATACTTGTTTAGTTATAATTTATACCATGCGAAAAGATATGAATTGTTGGAAAATTGTACTTTTATAAGTTACATAAAAGTTCTAAACACTAAGATAATTTGAAAAAGAAAAGTTATATAAGTATAATTTGTACTTTCCTAATTGAATATTCAGTAAATCATCTATGAGGTAACAATTAAGCTGATATGGTTCGTAATGGAAATGAATAAGAGTTTGAAATTATTTATATAATATTTCCTTAAAATTATGAATCAATAACTTTCTATAGAGTTCTTGCTTTTTAATTTATTGTTGAGTTTCTGATACGAGATTTTATTATATAGTCCTTTATTTGGGCCATTTTTAGATCGACACCTTCTAAAATTCATAACAATCTGATTTATTATTACAACAACAAAAGGTGAGATATTTATATAATTATGAAAGGTGAATTTCTGATCTCGTTATTTATTATATTTCCCACGTATAAAACTGATGCCATCATAATTTTATAAACTTCCGAAGCTTTTTTTTTTGTATGATTTTTGTTGACGATCCACTAAAAAAAAAATAAAAAAAAAATACTGTTTTTTTTTTGTTCTCAATGTCAAAATATTAATGCCTTGTAATATTTTAATTAACCCTTTCTTTATTTTCAAGTACACCATTTACTATATACAGTCCAAAATATCTAATTACCTTGTTTGTGTCTCTCTGTAAAATGTATGTAAGAAATCTGTAAACAAAAAACTAATTCTTATCATTTTTTATAGTTTATCATTAACTTTAAAAATAGCTTAGAACTTTTATTTACTATTTTTAACGGAAATTATAAAATGAAAAACTTTTTTAAAAAAAAAATATATATTTATATGTTTTTTTTTTAATCAGCTAAACATAAAAAACATAAAAATTTTAATAATAATAATAATATAAAAACAAAAATTTCTGATTGTATCAGCGAACGATCAAAGAACCTTGAAATCAAGTTATTAATAATTCTTATAAAGTTAAGAAATTTTTTAATATTGTATAGTAAAAAAAAAGTTAATAATATTAATCCAATCATAAATTGAAAATGTATGTTTGTGTAGTAGAGTGTAGAGTGAACGTCGTCGTCGTATGTAATATTAAAGTTACAACACCATTTATTATTATTTTTTTTTTTTTTAAGTTCAAAAGCTTCCGTGAACATCACGAAAATCACACACCAGCGAGCGCAAAAAAAAAAAACAAAAAAGAAAGAAAAGACTCAAAGAAAATTTCAAAAAAAAAAAAAAACAACAACTATTAACTCTTTTTTTATGTAAATATTTAAATACAAAGAATTTAGATACATATATTATTTATGTTTTTTACGCCAGATCAAAATTGAAAAATTTTATGCGAGAGTTGAGTTTTTTTTTTTTTTTATTTTGAGTCACGTTCTGTTCTGACTGACAAAAAATAATAATAATAATAATAAACAGAGCAGAGGAGAGAGTAAGTGTGTAGACAGAGTGAAATAAAAAAATAATGTGTTAGTAGGAAACTGGAACTTTTTGTGAAATATATAATAAATAAATATATGTATATAGTACATATAGTTACAATACTATCAGACTGTATAGATATTTTATGTATTATTCGCGTCTTTTTTTTGTTGAAATTTTTTATATTGCACAATATTCTTTTTTTTTTTCATTTTAAACAGAGCGACGAAACGTTTGTGCGCAAAAACGGCGCAAACGGCTAAAAAAACCTACAGAAACATACAGAAACATAAAAATTACACAATAAAAATTATTGTACATAAAAAGTAAATAAGTAAAAAAAAAAAAAGTCTTCTGGTAAAGATACGAATACGATTCCAATAACCAAAATCCGTAAACGTAAAAAAGATACAAAGAGGAGGTGGTATTAAAAAAAAAAAATTATATTTTGGAATTGTGTAAAAGAGGAATCAAAGATTAGAGAGTAGGATTTGGGAGAAAAGCATTGAACAACACAAAAGTAACAAGAAAAAATGTGAAATGAACAATTTTTTAAAGCATAAAACGAACAGTAAGGTAATTTTAAAATTTACAGCTATATAACTCGAAAGCACTACACAATATTGGAGAGAGTATTTTGAAATTATATTTACAATCTCTTATGTTGTTTTCATTTTTAAATACATATACCTATATAAAAATATACAAACATAAAAAATATGCCAAAAAAGATTGTTGTAGAATTTTTGTTTTTTTTTTTAAATAGGCAGGCAAAGTTAATTGTTAATTCTACTGAGTATTTTTTTTTGAGGCTGACGACACGACTCCGACTACTTATTACGACTACGAAAACTATTCACTATCACTACTACTATACGACGAACCCGAATTCGTAATTTTTTTTTTTTTTTTTGAAAAATGCTCTTGCGAAGATAGATTTTTGATGAAAGGCATAACAAAAAAGAAGAAAAAAAAAAGAATGGAAAAAAAGCGCAATCCGAAATCGCACAGTCAATTCAGTTTGTTGGAAATACTGTGGTGTGTTTCAGAAGTTTGTTTTATCAGTACGATCGGGGAGTTCACGCGGCTGTACGTTTTTATTATTATTATTATTATTATTTTACATTATAAAATTTTTACATAAATTTTACTTTTTTTTTTATTATTTTATGTGAAAATTTATAAAAAATATAAAAAAAAATATTTTTATTAACTTCCTTTTAAATTTTGTCATTTTAAATAATTTTTTTGAAAAATTACACAATAATTTATAGTAACAATTTTTAAATTTCACGAATTAAAATTATTAAAAAAAATAAAATAATTAATTAAATTATTTCGAAATTTTCGTGGTTTTTTTTTTGTATATTAAATAATTTTAATTTTGCGTAACACATTTCCTTTCCGAATATCGTGTTTATTGTGAATATTTTATATACTATATAAATATACAATGCTGCTACTATGCTGCTAAAATGGAAATGATACTATCTATGGAAATGAAGGATTTAATTAATAATATACACAAGAAAAATGAAAAAAATATAAAAAAGAATTTAAAGTTAATTTTTTTCTAATTTTTAATTAATAATTCAGTTTTGTGTTTAATATTTTAACTTTAAAATTTAAGAGTGAGCTTTATATTACATTTACGTGTAAAGAGGGTACACATAATTTCCAATAGTGAACAAATAAAAAAATAATCAAAAAAAAAAATATTAGTATAAAAAAATTAATGAGAAGAAAAAAAAACACCTAAATAAATGTGTTGCAATAATATCTCGCCATCATTATTATGTATATTTCATATATAAGTATATAAATTGGTGGAGTATATAATAATGTATATAATAAAGCTCATTCATTCAAAAAGTTAACAAAAATATAATAATAATATTTCCCTATTGGATACTATTCGATAATTTTTTTTTTCAGTGTGACATTTTTTTTATATCGTATACATATACATATCGTAATATATATAAATATATTAAATTATTGTGTGGACATTTGTATAAAAAATTATATATATATTTTATTTACAATATGTTGAAATTTTCAGTTAAAAATTTTAATTAATGAATTTTTTAATATTCAATAAGAATTATGAATATCAAAAAAAAGGAAAATTATTGAAAAAATATAATAATTTTCCATTATTTTCAATTGAATGAATTATTCTTGTTGTACTTTAAACTTTACATAAATAAACAAAATTTAAAATTAAATCTTTTTTTTTTACTAATTTTACTAAACTAAAAAAATTTTATATACAAGTTTCCACAAATAATTTAAATTCTATAATTTCTTTAGTTTCTCTAATGGATATAATTTTTTAATACATATATATGTATATATAAAAATTTCCACCAAAAATTCAGTGTTTTTTAAAAATAAAATTAATTTTGTGTTAGTTTAAGTAATTAAAAATAAAAAAATATTTATATATAAATGTAAAAAATTCAAAACACATAATTTTTTAAACTATACTAAAATGTCGCATAATGGAAAATATACTTTACACATGATTTAAAAACTATGATGAAAATAAATGATCAAAATTAAAAAGTTATGAAAATTAAATAAATTATTAACTAAATGGACTGATTGAAAAAAAAAATATTTGTTTGTGTGTGGAAAGTTAAAATAAAAAAACAAGGATTAACCATAAAAAAAAATTTGTTGGACTATTAAAAAAAAAAACTTAAGAAGAAGGAAATAACAAATTAAAAAAATAATTTCCAATTCTTAAAAATTAATAAAACAAAAAAAAACAAAACGAAACGAAAAATCATCAAGATTTTTTTTTCTATACAATCAGAGGATTACCACTTAAAATTTTTTTTTTGATTTATCTTATAATTTCATATGTATATTTTTTTTTTATTGAACTGAAGGTCAAAATATTGCACACTGGATGAGACAGGTAAAAAAAAAACAATATGAACGAAACTTTTAAATTAAATTAATTTTTAATAAATTTTTATTTGTGATGCTAAAAAAAGCTATCACAGCACATCAGAGATTACAATTTTTTTCATACAATTTATGGTCTAGACTTCTTTAGGGTGTAAAAAATTTATATAAGTAAATTTGAATTTTAAAGTTTTTCCGGGGAAGAGTTTTTTTTTTGTGGGTGGGTAAAAAAGTATAAAAACTTTTCAATTTCATTTTTTTTTTTTGCATTTCTTTACAAAATGAACATCTTCTATGCCTACATAAATTACACATAATTTACATAAAATAAATCGAAAAATAACCACAAAAATTAATATTTAATATTTAAAACAAGAATATTTTTCCTACTCTGCTTTTATTTTTTTGTGTATATGATTTTTCCACAATTCTTTTTTTGTAACGAAATTTTTAAAGTTTATTTTTTGAAATTTTTTTTTATATGAAATCACCTTTAAATTTTGTTTCTGTGTGTATGTTTAGTATAGGTACTCTCAGATACAATTTTTTGTTTTATTCTTTTATAATTTTTATCCCCCTTTCAAAAATATTGTATAAATAAATTTTTTAGTGAAGGCTGTTTTTTTTTTTATATATTTTTGAACAGACACAAAAAAAAAACAACGAAAAAAAACTTTATTTAAAAACAAAAAATCGCATTGCAAAGAAAGAGTTATGCACGTTGTCCTTCAACATAACAATTTTTGGTCAACTTTTTTTTTATAACCTAGGTTTTTATTGTATATTTACATACATAAATAAACATATGTATATATATAGAAGATACGGTAATAAAATAATAATTTTGTTATATAGATAGATTGTATTTTTAGTCAAAAATTTTGAAAAAATTTGTTGGTTGTTCAGTTGTTGTTTTTATTGAAAGTTTTTCTAATGTTTCGCACACAAAAAAAATTTTTTTGATAGGTTTTATGTATGGTTATGTTATGTATATTATTTAGTACTAAACAATTTAGAATTTTTTGTCCTTGAATCTCTGTTTCAGGAAATTAAGTGGGCTTAACGAAATCCAACCTTGATTTTTTTTTGTTTGTTTGTTTTTTTTTTTTTTTTGTAAAGTTTTGCGTGTTTTTTTCCATTTTTTTTTTATTTTTTAATTTTTTATTTTATGGAAAATAATTTTTGGTTGTTTTTTTTTTTTAATTAATTTTCTAAATTAAAAAAAAACCATTGAAATTTTGTCTAAATGTTTTGGTATATGAAATTGAAAACACGTAGCACAGAGAAGATAAACCACACGTAAAAGGATTTTTTTTTCTAATATTTATCTTATAGTAAATTTTATTTGCTTTGTTCTTATGATTTTTTTGGCTAAATTTAAAATCGACAAAAATTAATTCTTTTAAATTAAACTTTCAAAATATTTTTTTAAGCTTTTTGATAAAGTTTATTTTAATGAAAAAAAAAACCAGTTTCATTTGAATTTTTATAATTGAAATGCGGAAGTTAAAACATATAATAATAATCATAAAATATTTTTTTTCGTATCTTAATTTGAAAAGATCGGAACTTTATTTTTAATAGTATATTTTTTTTTTGATTCTACTACATAAAATTTAATTTACCTGGGTAATTTTTTTTTTTAGATAGTTTGAAATTATAATTAATTTTACTATTTTGACATTTTAGACATTTTAATGTATATGCGATGGAGTTAAACAAATGGAATGAGAACGCCCCACACTATTGAAATTATATTTCAAATTGTGAATGAGGAGGGGGCGTTTTCACATTCTTACTATAAATTCTAAAAAATTAGTACATATTTAGTTTTGTTTGGTATACAAAGATCCTTTAATTTTTCGAATTTGGATACAAGTTTGTTTACTAACTTTCGTAAAAGAAACAAATGAAACACGGACAATGTCAATCTCAGAGTTCACAGTTCACAGTTAAATGCGTCGCAGACCAGCTAAAGGAATTTTTTTAATAGTATACTTAGTCTGTTGTTTATCATTATAACAAAACTGTGTTTAAGATTTCAAGGACATTTTGTTGATATTACTAAAAACTTATTCGAAAATCTAATCTTATCTATGGAATTAATCATAAACAATATAAAAATTTAGATTTTGTAACTATAAGTGATTAAAAAAAATACTTTTCTGATCGAAATTATAATTGTATTTTTATTATTGAAATATTCTTAAAGAGTAAATTTGTTAATCTACGCACGTGTACGTACATCTATCTATATGTACATGTAAGTGAAAACTTCAAAATTTCAACCATTTTAAATCTTACAATTATTAATTTAATAAGTAATTGAATTCTTGAAATATTTCCATAAAAATCTACCCTTTCGGTACGGGAGACGACGATTAATTAGTTCCAAACGATTATAATGGGTTTAATAATCCAACAGAGGCATGCATATTAAACTAATACATAGCCTTTTTTACGTGCTCCTTCGATTGGGGCCAGCCAGGTGTTTGGTACATCATAAAATTGTGCCATCAGTCCTGAATGGAACTTATATGTCCCATGCCGAACACCAGGCTGGGACATATATATGTCCCATCAGTCCTGAACATGCGAATAATATTTCTTACTATTTATTTATAGCCCTTTGCACATCACTAAACGATAAGTGCTATGGTAATGCGCAAGATTTTTTTTTATAATTGTTCTTAAACTTCCAAATAACGAAATGGGATATATTTTACCCATTTAAAGTAAAAATTTAACATATTAGGTCTTTGTGAACATTCACTGGGACACGTATGTCCCAATAGGTCCGAAAGGGTTTAAAAGAAAGAAAATAAATTTCGAAACTTTTATATACCATTTTTTTAAAACTTTATTCTGGTCTTTTCTTTATCTTATTTGTTGCGGCGACCATGTTTCTCAGTATTTTTAATATAAATTTTATGTAGGTATACAAAAAATAAAATAAAAAGTGAAATTTATATTTTCGTCCTTCGTTTTCTTTTTTCTTTCTTTTATTCTTTTATTCTCATTCTTTTTGTCTGTCAGAAGCTTACAATAAGATTTATTCAAAAATTTTGAGCGCAGACACCCGCAAATTACAGGTTAAAAACCGCGCTCAGATAAAAAAAAGTAATAGTTAAGATAAAAAAATATAAAACGAAAAACTTTTCATTTCTTTCTTCCACTTTTTTTACATATATATTATATAAAAAACAAAAATGTTGTTTATTCAAGAAAAAAATATTGCATCCTTTTTATATTGTTGTTTTTTTTTTTACATTTTGCTGCTTACCTTCTCGCCGTGGATTTTTTTGCCTTTTCTTACAAGAACGGAAACATTTTTATAAGTTTTATAAAATTATTTTAATTTTGTTAAAATTAAAATTGCAAATGGTTACTTACAATACGAACTCTTTCCTTTGAATTTCTTCTAATTTCTAATAGTTAAATACTGAAATTATAAATCCATTTAGTAATTTCCTGAACATAAATTAAAATTTTCATAAATTTGGATTTAATGGAATAAAACAAATATACATGTGGGATGAAAAAACGTGTGGGGGTCAAAAATTTAAATAAATCTTTCTTTTCAGACACACTTTCTTACACTTTCTTACACCCTCCATGGTGTAGAAAATTTTTGCGTTCTTTTGACTACACTTTCTACACTTTTTTTAAATCGGCGCCTAGGAAAAGTGTACACTTTTCTACACCCTCAAATTTGAAGGTGTAGAAAGTGGAGATGTAATTAATTTTTTTTTTAACTTTTTAAGGTGGAAATATATACTATTCGTCAATTAAATAATGTTTTAATCACAAATTATGAAAAAAGTATAACAATTTAAAATTATAAAGAATTTTGTCAGGGTGTAATATACTTTTATGTTTTTTTCATACCTTACACTTTCCTACACCACAGATTTTTGACAATTCCCACCATGGTGTGGTGTAGAAAAAAAACTTCTGAAAAGAAATTGGTATTAGTTTGTATAATGTAGATATCTAAATAATTATTGTAAAATATGAAATATTTATTTAAAACAAGGAAAAATAATTTTAATACAAAACTAAATTGAAAAACTAACAAAAAATTGAAAGTACCTATTTTTATGAAAATGTTTCCGTTTTTTTTTTTTGAAAAATTCCCGAATCTACACAACGCCCTCAATGACTTTGACCTAGTAATATTCATACTAAATGGCACTTTGCCAACAGATTCTCTAATTCTAATCTGTAGTATGTGAAATACACATTGTGTATATTAGATTTTCATTGAAAATTATTAAAATTTTGATTATTTAATATTAAATTAAATACGTAATAAATAAATTTGGAAAAAATTTCAAATTTCATATCACAATTAAATTTTTATATGTCTACCACGCAACTGATTAGACTTGGCAGACGCAGGAATATTGTAATTTTAAATTATTGGGTGCTTATGCTTATTGTAAAGCTTCCAATAATTTAAAATTACACTATTCCTGCGTCTGGGAAGTCTAATCAGTTGCGTGGTAGACATATATAAAAATTTAATTCTGATATGAAATTTGAAATTAGTTTCAAATATTTATTTTATAAGACAAAATTGAAAACCTTTTTTTCAATATAGAATTTTGCCAGGATTTGATATTGAAATATGTTAATAAAAAAAGCGAAATTTATGATTTTAAAATTTAAATTCTCATTTCTGGATAGAAGGCATTGCCTAAAAATGAAATTATAGCTGTGCATTGTTAAAGAATATTATTGTGATTAATAATTAGAATACAAATTTAGATTTCCGTGTATAATATATAAAATCATAAAATTGGTTATGTACACATTACAAATGATTGTCCGAAAATTAGAAAATTTTTAATTCTGTAAGGAATTACGGATACTTGTAACTTAGAATTTACTAGTAGGTTTAGTCGAAACAGAAAATGGTTATGTACGGGGAAAAGTTGTCGAAATTTCGGACAATCACTTGTAATTCGAACATTTCGGATGTTATGCCTTGTTTCCTTCCACCAAGAAAATAAAACTAGTTTTGACGCAAATTCCCGATACCCGTTCTCACCAGAACAAGGTGTTTAGTTTTGACGATTCAATATTGTGAAATTAAATGTCATCATGAAATTTATAGAAATATTATCGTAATTCCATTTAATTCTTGTTTTTTTATTTCATTTTTTCCATTTTTTATAATATTAATTATTTTAAATAACTACTATTATATTATTGTATTAATTAAAATTTACTTTCTAAATCTTCAAACATTTGAAGTTTAATTGACAATTAGTTGACAATTTTTTTTTGCAGAGCTACCAAAATTCATAAAAATGTTACCTTATTTTTCTATCAAAAAGTACCAGTAGAATCGACATATTGAACAAACGCAACCCTCCAACTAAACTAGGCTTAGTTAAAACTAGTCTTATTTTGACAGCTTTCTTATATGAGAAAACCTATAGAATAAAACCAGAACGAGACTAGTTATAGCGCTAAAACTAGTTTTAACTCTTGGATTCTCTAACAGCCCGTTTCCAGGCTGTTAGCGAATCCGCCGGACCAATATGTATGTTTTTTGATAAAAATAAAGGTTTGGCTTTGATGTATTTATGGTTTAGTAAAAGAAATAAACTATCCTCATTATCATTTCAATATACAGTAAAAGCCATTTATTTCGGAAAAACTTTTCCCCGAGCATTCCGAATTAAAGGGCTTTTACTCTACATACATACATGTACCTAGTACATTATATTGTATGTATGTACATCATTAATTTCATATATTTAAAAAAAAATTTTTTACTAATATTTCTAAAATAAGCGCCAGGTTGAAATAAAAAAAAAAACCTTGAAAAAATTAATACGTTATTACGTCTAATAACAAAATTGTAGATTTTGTAAGAATTTTATTATTGAGATTGAGTTGAGACTATTTATTATATAAAAGATATAGAATTTTAAAGATAATAATGATATCGTAATTTATTTACTTAACGACATACATATACATATAATAATAGTACATAGTATACAAAATTATAATAAATTAAAAAATGAAAAAAAAAACAGAAAACTTTTTAACATTACACAAAAAATAATAGTAAAATATAATAATGACGAAAAAGAATTATGTACATAATTTTTTTAAGCTTATTTCTCGCTTCTTATTATATTTTATAATTTTTCCATATTAATAAACAAAAAATATATATTTTTTTTATGTTCTTTTTCATTCTATAATATATGTAAATACATGTTTATAAATATATAAATCATGAAAAAATAACATTATTGTCTCTACTACATAATTATTATATCTATGTATATACATATTTGAAATGTGAAAATTTTTTCACTTAATTTTTTTTTTACTATTCCTAAAACTTTTACGATACAAAAATACTATATAATATTGTGTACAAAGCTTTTATAAATATTGAAAAATATAAAAAAAAAAAAAAATAATAAAAATTAAAATTAAAAAACTTTCAAGCTGACGCGATGATTTTACAACCGCAGCCTTGAAATATCAGTTGGATTACACAAAAATCCATGAGTGCCGTAATTTTTTTTTTCATTTTTTGAATATGCCAAACATTCCAGAAGAGTTTATTTCTTTTGAAATTATATATGAAAATGAATATTTGAATTTGTATTGCTTTGCTCACATGTCTGACTGGTATAAATTTATTTATTTGTATATATTTCTTTCTCATCTCTTTTTTTGAGCTTTTTTTCATCGCGATCGTGATCGTGAACGCGATCGGATCGCTACGCTAGGCTTTTTATAATAATTTTAACATTTTTATTTGTTATGTTTTCATTTCCTCTCTCTCTGAGATTATTAAATTTTCTTTTACGAAATTTTGAAATTATTTCGTTATGTGTGTGTTTAGATAGATTGTGTATGTAAAAGATATATATCTGATAAATACATTTATGTATTATATGTTTTATATGTTTTTATACCTTTCCCAATTTTTTTTTTTAAATAAATAAAATTGTACGCACATTTTTTATTTTGTGTTGTTTTTTATTAACACTTTTATTATTTAAAAAAAAAAAAATTTAAATTTTTTTTTTCGTTTTTAATAAAATGAAAATATTTTTGTTTTTAGATTTTTAATTTTTTTAAGTTTTCTCTTAATTTTTTTATGTTTAAATTGGATTAAAAAATAATATTATACAAATTTGGAATTATTTTATAATATTGTATTTTGTGTATATAACATCGTAATAATCGGCAGATGTTGAAAGAGTTTCTAAAATAAAAATCATAAAACAGTATACACACGGTAATGGTAAATATTGTTTAGTCAGTTAAAAATTTCGCAATATTTTTTTTAGTACAAATTAATATCTAAATAATAGCAATTTTTTAAACACCCATGTTTTACGAGGCTTTTTGCAAGCTTCTTCCGAGATTTGACAACCAATTAGTCTTAACAACAGTCCTGAAAATTTGAAAAGTTCCAACAAAGACGAGAGGGAACTTTTCATATTTTCAGGACTTTTAGTGTTAAAAAGATGTGAAAATCACGTAAGAGCCTTGAAAAAAGTCTTGCAAAAAGGCTCGTGAAAAAAGGGTGCAAGATCTCATACACCTTTGCTGACAGATAGTTCGTGAAACTTTATTTCATTTATAATAAATTAATATTCTTTACAAAATTTTATTAAAACAAATTTATATTTTCTGTTTTTGCCTATACTTTCACTGTTTTTTTTTTAATACTCTTTTATATCACTTTTTTTCATCTGTCATCCTCTCTAACACCAATAAACTTTTTTTTTTATGATCAATAAGATAAAATATTTGTTTTTTTACAAAATCTTAAAAACTCCAACAAAAAAAAAGCTTTATCATTTTCAAATGATTCATTGAAAGAATTTCAGGGCCATACTAACAGATATACTAATTATTATTAATAACAATTCATTATATTTTCATTTCCTATGGCGAAAAATAAGAAATGTCTGAAATTGATTTGAAAATATAATGTAATATAGTGATCGTGTATGTGGTACCTTAATTATTTAATGTTCTCTGTGTCTAGAGATCCTTCATTTTTTATTGTAGGTATAGGTATATAGTTTTTTTATATAGTATATAAAAGTGAAATGGCATAAAGACATTGAGATTACTAGTTTTTTAGTCACCGTAAAAAAAAACTGTATAAAAATATTATTAAGCACAACTTGTAGAATGTACAAAATTATATTCACTATATTTTATATGTAATACAAAATATGTATTTAAAAAAAACAATGTGAGAGTAAGGTTATGGCACAAACATAAGAATAAAGATGATCATGATGTAAGTATAAGTATATATGTACTTATAAAGTAGTTTGTGTTGTTTTGCTTTTTGTTATATTTTTATTACAAGAAAAAATAGAAAGGAAAAGTTTCAGTTTTTTTTATTTTTATATAAACTATCTTGAATAATTTATATAGTTTTATAATATTTATCTACTTTTTTAAAGCTAAAATTTTTCTATTTTAAAATTTCATTTATTTAAGATAGGAAATAGATGTAATTTAATTTACATATTGTGTGATCTTTCTTATTATATTACCTCATTGTTATAAAGTAAAGATTTTGGGGTCTTTCAATCAATAGAGCTTAGCCCTCAGCCCTCACCCATGACTATTTCTCTCAGTGAATTTATATACGTAATAAATATGATTCTACTACATTCTTAGAAAATTTATATGTAATTTTCAAGTGAAATTTATCATTTTTCAAATCAAATTAGTCACTCAGTAAAACTTCAAGCGTTTTTTTTCAGAATGCTGTCAATAGTTAAAAAAAACTTAACACGCTAAGAAGTGTTCTAAGCTTTCTAAGTGATTAAGTTAATATTATAGTAAATGTGACGAATTTAATTTGGAAGAATTTTAATATTCTTTATAATGAATAAACTTTAATTGTAAAACAAATTAAACTTTTAAAATTTTTCCTCCAAAGTAAGAATTTGGAAATTAAAAAGGTTTTCACCTACACACCAAATACTTTTGCTATACGAAATCTGTGCAATTTAAAAGCAGATAAAAATGTCGAGTCGAGATTAATTTTCCTATAGAATTATAAATACATAAGTCCTCCGGTTCGAAGGACCACATTTTCTCATTTCCTATTAAAAAAAGCGTAGGCCTTCGAATCGGTAAATTGAAATTTAATGAAATTGGAAAGAAGTACCAATAAAATTGGAAAGAAGAATCAATAAAATTGGAAAGAAATATCAATAAAATTGGAAAAAAGTATCAATAAAATTGGAACAAAGTATCAATAAAATTGGAAAAGGAGTGATAATAAATTTGAAAAACCCTATACACTACGTAATCAATTTTATTTCACTTCTTTCTTTCTTACATTTATTTTATAAACTAAATTTCCTTAATATGTTTAATCGATATCTAAATACTATTTTTTAAAATCATTTATACATTTTATTAGAATAAATAAGTCAGTATTGCATTTAGTGCAAAATACTTCCAGTCAAAAATTTGAATTTAATTTCAATTTGTACTTTTTTTGCTGTTGCACAATCTTAAATCACTTATACATATAGTCATTTTTCAGTTGCAGATTAGAAATTCATATCAGTTTTAAAACGTTCATTTATAAAATAAATCCGAGCATAAAATTTGCATAAAAACATAAAATTTAATAATAAAACTACATAAATACACAGAATTTTTTTTTTTTAATTTATTCTATGAAATATTTGATCCAATGAACTAAATATTTTCCTTCTCTAAAAAATTCATGTTCCGAAAGTGCATAGTAAACAAAGAGAACGGTAACAACACAACTAACAACGACGACGACGACGACGACGGAACTTTGCAATTACATAATAAAGAAAATAGTGAAGCAACTGCAAAATAATATTAAAAAAAATATATATTAAATAAAAATTGTAAATGAGCAAACACTGAAAGTCATTTTTTTATGTACATATTTACAAAATAAAATTGTATGGAAAGCTGATCTGAAACTGAAATAAAACAAAAACAACAACAACAAAAATTCGTACAAATTCAGTGAATGGTATTTCCCTTCGCACATAAAAAAGCTTTACTTTTAGATAATTTTTTGTACATGGAAGTTTTTAGGATTTATAACAAAAAGTATATTTATGTACTATATAAATGCAATTCAATTAATGTTCTAAAACAAATCATAAGTTTAATAAGTTATTGGAGCATTTAAAAATTCTGAATCGGTTTTCTAAGTGTAACCACAAGGGTCTCACTAGAATATTAATTCAATTTTAAATACATAAATGATGTTGTAAATCTTTCGAAATAATACAAATACAAATATGGGCAATATGGCTGAGTTTAGTTGGTGATCACGTAAACTTTATAGATCGACCACTTCTCTATATTATTTAATATTATAATGTAATATTAATACAAAATGTAAGTTAATATAGTATTTTATCAATTCTCTTTCAAATACAATTAATTTCGGCCAGACTTGTAGTTCAACAGAGTTGAACTTTTCATAATATATAATAAGATTTGCAGGTCCAATTGGTTTTTGTATAATTCAAATTCAAATTGCGCCTTATTATGTATATGTTTTCCAAATATAACTAAACCATTTACAAATTATTATTTTTTAATAACTAGAATTTGACTAATAGAACTATTTGCTATGCGTGATTAGAAATTAAATTGAAACGAGTATAATGATGATCCGAAACAATATAAATTTTATGCTCTAATTATATCTCTCTGTTGGTTAAATGAAATTATTTATATTAATTTAATTTCATATTATCGAACCGATCGTTCAAATTATCTTTGTAAAAATAAAAAAACTTGTATGAGGTCAAATAATTGTTGAGCTTTTGAGAATTCTGCCCATTATTATGGAAAAAAACTATGATGATTCTCCTATGTAAATTTACATTTACATAATGTATACAATATTCTGAGGTTATATTATAGAATTTAGTTATATAATTTACCTTACCAAATCTTTTCATATCTGCCCATTAAAATTTACATATCCAAATCATATAATATGTTAAGGCCATATGATATTCGAAATAACATCCGAGGTCGACGATCCAACACGACGTTAAAACAATATCTGATTGGCATTGGCAAATAGAAGCCTTCTTGTTAACTCAACCCGTTTTGTGTGTCCCGTCGAGAGAAAGGTGGAGCTTCGGCTCTGAAATAATTGCTTACACGGATAGTTCCAAAATAAACAACCGTATGTGCTGCTTTTTACTACCTATCGCTAAAGATAGAACGTTTTTATGCAACGGTTGTTGGGATAAAAGAGATAGCGCCACTATTCAAGAATTATGAGTCACTGATGCGGACTTGACTATCTCAGACAATCAGGCAGCACTTAAAGTGGTAACATCCTTTGGTTCAAAATCCAGATTTTTCCAAAATAGCAAACACAGACGTAACAACCTTTGTTGAAAGGAATAGAGCTAACTTGTATTTTGGTCCCGGCCACACGGATATCCCCCGGTAATGAAGAAGCCGACGAGTTGGCCAGACTGAGTACGCAATTTTACTCTGTATCCTCCCCAATGGATATTGTGTTACAGTTAAAGCCAACCTGAAATCTTGGGGCTGATATATCTCATCTCTTCAACCATTCTTGTTAAATAATAATAAGGCCAAAATTACCAATGATCTATGAGATGCCCCTAACAAAATTATTACCAAGCTATTTTTACATCTTAGTAAAAGCTCAATTCACGTGTTAATGGCACTGTTGTATTAACGGAATGAGGGACCAAACATTTAAAATAGGGCGTTCCGGAAGTCTACATATGTATAAATCAAGAGCTACGATGATGAAAGAGAGTCTATCACTCACTTTCTGTGTGACTGACTGTACAGCCTCATGCGCCTCCGCCACAAACGTTTCGGGCCCTTTTTCCTGGATGAGCTAGCAAATGTGGGTGCTCTAGGGAGTTTGTTCTTAACTTTGCACTTGCAAGCGGATGGCTAAGTCAACCGCTGTAAACCTGCAATGCGCCATGTTATCTGGAATATATGAAGACCAGAAATTTTTAAAATAGGTCGTAAATGGTATAATCGTATAATGGCAAGTCAATCCACCATCATGACCGATTCATCAGTACACCATCATGACAGACAAGAAATTAAATAAATATTACAAAATAATTTTAAAAATTTATTATAAAATGTTATTAATTTCGTGGAAAACATTTTGGTTTTTCGATTATTAAATATTATTTTAAATTTTAGAAGTTCATTTCTTCAAATTATGAATTTTCACAATTTTTTTGATAATATCGATTGTACGTACATACATATGTATACTTAACTAATTCTAATATCCTATAAAATTAATTGAAGCATATTTATTTATTCTTTACGTGCCATCGTTACCCTTTTCTGACAAATTAATTTCAAGGATCCCATGTTTCTCATTAAACTATCCACTAAATTGGATTTCACTAATCCACTAAATTGGATTAAACTATCCACTAAATCAACTAATCCACTAAATGTCCACTAAATTGAATTATTTTCGTATTGGCACAATGATTGTATATTGTAGAAAGTTTGCACAACGAAATATAAAATTAGAGCAAAGAACTCTTACCATCCTTTTACTCTTAAAGCTAGTAAAATTTTTACCCTATATAAAACTAATTTAAAAAATTAGAATATTTATTAAAATATTACTTATTAATATTATAGAATGATTTTAAATCAGAAAATTTTATGTCATTGCTTTCTATTTACAGGCTAATTTTAAAAAAAAATCCATTTTCTTTTTCTTTTCTTTCTTTTATTTCTTTTGCTATACAATGGAAACAATATTTAAATTTTAAAACGTTTAAATATTTTCGATATTTTTCAAAAAAAAAACTATCTTATGCAATTATGTGTATGTACTCTAAGTATATTTTTCTAAAAGTAGGTCACATGTATCATGATGGATGATGTATTATATTATACGTTATATGTAATAGTTTTTATTTTCTGTAAGGTTCAATACATTGTAGAAAGTTCTGTATGCCAATATATACTATATATTATTTGTATATATTTTCTATACATTTTCTATAATAAATAATCTCTGGTACATTTTACATACATAACTATACAAAATTTTCTTACGTAATCTGGAACTATTACAAGTACGTATATACAATTGTTTCAGCATACAGAAAAAAATAACGAAAATTTATAGCAAAAATATACTATAAAACAGAAACACAAGCATAGAAAAAAATTATATATATACCGTACAAAAATTCATAGTATAAAATTATGTATATATATTTTTATTTCTATTTTATGTACATTAAAATGATTATAGTGTACTATAACAGAAACTTTGGGAAAACTAAATATATATTGTAAATATATGTACGCTAAAAATTCACTTTCAATTGCAATGAGGGCACTAATCCAATATATAATAGAATAGACCGACGACGATCACTTTTATTTTATTTTTACATTCAACGATCGCGCTTTTACATTAAAATATAATAAAAATAAATTTTTCAATGAAATACAATGATAAATTTTAGTTATAGATATTTGTGTTTTGTGTATACATATTATATATGTACAAAGCATAAATAAAAAAAAAAGCTCCAAAAATATAAAGAAAAATAAACATACAAAATAATATTTGTTGAGTAGGGTTAGTTTTATTTTTTTTATTATTTTTATTTTTATTATTTTTTTTTTGTATATTGCGAGACATTTAAAAAAAAATATATAAAAAACTTTCAATTTCAATAAAATGTAAAAAAGCAAAAAAAACTCGCATGAGTGCAATGGGAATTATATTTTTAAATTTGTTTTTGTACATTATGACATACATTTTACTTTTGCATTCGCTGTTGCAGTTTTTTTGTAAAGTTTGTTTGTGTCCATTTTGAAAAGAAAAATTTACATAGCGCGAAAATATAAAAATTTATATATGTATATGAAAATTTTTTTTATTTTATGGTATATAGATAGAATAATAGAACATACATAAATACATAAACATAAAATAATATATATGTCAAATATCTTTCACTATCTAATCAATTGAGGAATGGTGTAATAATAACAACAACCATAAAAATACCACTCCTCTACGTTACTATTACTAACTATATTATGCGAATTATTTTGAAATATAAATATAATAGAAGATTAGAATTACAAAAATAATCTAATGGAAATTATGTAGTACATATATGTATTATTATTATTGTCCATTTTACAAATTATTGTGTAGGGTTATTTTGTTATATTTGTATTTATATTGCCGCCGCCATTTTGAAACTTAAATTAGTTTTTAAATCAGATTTTCAGTTGATGCTCAAATTTTCAATCAACTTGATGATGTAAAAAAAATATGCGGCTTTGCCTGAAAAAGTTGGCAGATCATCCTCTAGTCACAACTCATTAATGTCGGGTGAAAAGTAATTTTTTATGCATTCTACTATAAAGTTTCAAAATACCTTTTTGCTAATTGCTAATTTTACTAGATAAATCTATCAAGCTATAGTGATTTGATATATACTGATTACATGACATGGATACATTTCTCAAAACCATTTCTCGCCCTTTAATTCGCCCAGTTTAATTAAATTCGCCCAGTTTAATAGACTTAAATACTTTTAAATTATCTCGTAAGATATTAAATTTCAATCCAAACTAATGTACAAATTAATATAAGCAAACCAGAGAGTTCAAAAGGACATTCCGTGTTAGAAATTATGTTTATGTAAAAATGATTCTTCATGCCATAAATAATAAAACTTTCAGTCTATTGTAAATTTATGTTTCAATATAAAATATATACTAGTTAATTTGTACTATTTAGTTAATGAATTAAAAATTATTTCCTAATGCATATAAATATAATTATGTTCCCGACCAGTGGCGGTTAAAGGTTGATTAATTTGAAATTTAAATGTCGACAAAATGATGGAAGATTTTTCATCAACATAAAACATATTCATAAATATTAAAATTTATTTATTACCAATAAGCAATACGAGTAGTTGCAGTGTTTGGCTTGGACCATATATAAAAGTACTAAAAACACCATTTTATAACATTAGAAAATTCTATTTTTCCCAAAAAAAAAATAATTAATTAATTTATATTTATGTTGTAATTCGTTGAAAGTAAAAAAATAATTTTATTAATTTGTGTTTTTTTTAAACATTCAAACAAATTTAAGAATAATCTTTATTCTTTTGATTTATCCAAAAACTAAGTATTTTTTTTATTTATTTTTTATGTCAAATCATCAGAAAATTATTCATTCGTTTCAGATATTGTTTTTTTAGCTGATTCGTTTTAAATTATAAATACATAGGACATAGCTAAGCTATACATATTTCCTCGCTGTTATCTCTTAAAATATTTACAGATTAAACTCTGTTTAGATAAATATTTTTCTTTAAAAAAAAATATCTTAGCATATTTTGGAATAATAGTTTCGTAAAATTTCAATATTTCGTAGAAAGGAAAGCATTTGAAAGCAAAAAATTCTATATTCAATTTCAATGATACAACTTTTTAAAGTTTAGCAATTACATATATGCTTCAATTAAGATGCATCAACATTTTTTTAAATTATACCCGTTCTCTTATTAGAATTATAAAATAAATTATTGAAAAAATGCTGTTCCTGGGTTAATGAAATTTCTATTTTTTTTTTAAATCTGCAGATTTAACTTTTGCCTTTCTCGACCCTGGTTTATGTATCTATATAGTATAATAAGTCAACTATACATTAAATTGCATCAAAAAGTGCATTTTTTTTTCAAAAACAGGTTTTTAGAAATGATATTGCACCATGCTTAACGACAAATTTCGATTGTAGTATTGTAATATGAAAAGGAACGGGAACCGAAATTCACTTAATTGCTTATTCAATTTCATAATATCGTATATATAAAAATAATATTTATATTTTGCTTGTTTTTTTAATACTGTTGTAAATGAACTAATACAATTTTACATAAAAACTGTTAGTTAATATTGTAAAAATCTCTAGTTTAAAGAACATCAAAAATGCTACAAATACTTTGAACAGTTTTTTCATTTTACATTTTGATTAAAAATTATAATAGAATGTAATAATATTCGAAAAGTAAACTAAATAATGTGTTCCACATCCATTATTAGTGATCATAGGGTTCTTCTACTCTTTGATAGACATACATATGTACATATTTAAATTTCATACTAAAAGTCATTAGATTTTCCTCTCATTTTTCCTTTGGTTGGTTGGTTGGTAGGAGTGGCGAGCCCCCCGACTCTGGCCAGTAGACTCCAATTCGCGCTAGCGCCGTTTTGGCACCACTGACACTCGTGAACCCCGTGGCTTTAACTTATGTCTAGGTAGGGTTGGTTAGAGCCAACCTATGGCTGTCAGGAAGTGAACCATATCAGTGGGGCACTTCGCGGCTAGTTCGTTGAGGTTGTTTAGGTGGTGGTGACCCAGAGAGCAGTATCTGGCCCTTGCCAGCGCTGGGCAATTGCATGCGAAGTATATTACTGTCGCCTTTTCGTTTGGATCAAGACGGCAGAATAGGTGATCTGGCCGCATGTGCACCAATTGGCTAGTGCCCCGTGAACACAGCTATAGTTCTGGCTATTTCCTTACGTAACAGTTTTAGGAGGTCATCCGTTCTACGCTTGGCGTATAACGGCCATATTTCCCTGGTCGTTTACAAGTGGTTAGGTCTTTCCATCTTATAGGTTGGCTACTTTTAGGAAGTAAAGGAATATGTCCTGCTAGTGTTGATTGTAGGGTCCACCTGCTTCTAGGTTGGAGCCCCATCGCACTAGCTCGTCAGCCCGTTCGTTTCCTTAGATGTGGGAACCCAAAATAACGTGACACAGTACTGACTACCTATGTATGCATGACCTGACTAGCTTAGACGATATAGTGGCAGAGTTTAGAGCCAAAATGCAGCCTGACTATCGGTGACTATTGCCACTCTATGTTTAGGGGAGGTGTAATTCTTGACAAGCATATACAAGCTTTCCAGATAGCTACCATTTCCGCCTGGAAAACACTAGAACAATAAAAAAAATTAAATTTGTTTGGAATAAAGATTGACATTTTATTACGGAAAAAAATTATAATATAAAAATTGTAGCTTTTATTTTTAATATAGATTTAAGCTTAATAGTATTTTTTAACATAATTTTTTATTGGAATTGTAAATAAATTCATTCCTATATACTCGTAAAAATGAATAAACAAAAATTTCACATGTACATTACCTACAACAACTTTTACTATCTTTATGAATTTGATAACAATTAAAGTGGTTTCGAGACATAAATATTATGCCGTAATTAGGTCAATTCTGCTGCTGTCTATTTTTTATGTGTATGTGTTTTTTGTTATACACTTTAATATTATTTTTTATTGTATGGATTTAAAAAAAGTTATGGAATCGTATCAAGCTTTTTATTTAGTTTTTTTTTTCATTCCATAAGCTCCCAGGCATAGAGAAAGTGAAATGAGTTTTATATTATTTAGTAAGTGAACGTTATTAGTTCAATTTTGTATATATAGATATGTATATAATATTTGGTTTTGGTTATCATGAACGATAAGACTTTCTGAATGGAGAAAAGTATTACTTAAGTCATTGGCTTTTTTTGTTTGCTGTTAGATACAATTTTTTATTCCATAATTGATGACATGTTTTTAGGCTACGAAAATACTTCGTTTCAATGACATATATATTTAGATAAATGTAATAGGTAATAGGGAATAGAAATATAGTAAATTTTTAATCTATATTATTATTAAATGTATATGAAGTATCTGATCCTGTTATCGAAATAAAACATAAAAAAAAATTTAATGAGACCATAATTTAAAAATCATGAGACCAAAATTTCATGGGACCAATTAAATTTCTTTCTAAAATAAAAAATTCAATTTAATTATAAAACGTCACATTTGACATATAGAAATCAAAATAAATCAACGAAAATAATAATTATCATTTTCGTTATTAAATTATTATACCATTTTTGTAAATCTATTCTATTTCTCAAGCAAGCCAAATATTACAAAAGATCTTACTCTACTAACGTTGACTTTTTTTAGGGATACATAAATTATATTATGTATGTATTGTATACTTATGTATTTAATATTTATTATTTTCAATTTCCTAGTTTTGCAAATAAATATCTCTAACTTGTATTTTTTAACCTAATACAACTTTTATATTTTTCACTGATAGATTTTCTAATACTTGAACATTGTTCCCAATATACACATACAAACACACGCAGCATAAAAAATCATTAACGTAAAAATTAATTTTTTGTTTTATTATTATAAAATAAAAATAAAAATAAAAAAACTTCTGTATAGATCGTTTGTATTTATTAAATCAAATTAATATTAACTTGAATTTGCTAAGATACATTTTTCTTATGTAATCAGAAAAATACATTCAACTATAAATGATATTTTCTTATTCATAAGTTTCATAAAATCAAAATTTCCGTTTTCTTTTTCTTTGAGATTTTTTATGCTTGTATATTTATAGGGGAATTTTATTTTTTTTATTTTTAGCTAACTAATTGTCGAGGCCAATTCTATAATGGGCTTTTTTTTTTGTTGCATACATATTTATTTATTTTCTACTTCGCCTACTTAACAAATTTTTAGAAAATATATATATGTACAAATATACATACCTTTAACCTACGTTATAATGTAATTAGCCATATTATATTTGTATTGATTAATAATTTAAATAAATATTAATAGTGTATTTATGTAGCACTACATCATGTGATTAGGTTTCCGTATTCTTTGTTGATGTTCTAATAGCTCTTCTATATTCAAATTCATATGTTTACTGAAGATGATAGAATTTGAAATTAATTTTAATTAAATTTTGTTTCTTCCTTTTAAAGCACAATATGAAATTCAGAATAAGTAAAAAGACTGTTTCAATCGAATGAATATATACAACAACGATTTACATAATTACATAATAAACTTTCATGACCTTACGTTCAAAAATTATTCAAGTTTATAAATATTATATTTTAACACTTTCATTAATTATAATTTTAAAATAATAATTTGTATTCTATATTTGTAACCCACGGCTTTACCATTCATTGAAATCAAAAATATTATTTCATAAAAAAAAATTAACAAATAAAACATGACCATTCAGTAGGCTTACCAAATTGGTAAATTGTATATAGCAAAATATTTCATGATGACACTACATTTCCAAGTCTCAATAATTGTGACTTACATATTTTTAAACAGAACTTGAAAAAAATTAACAATGTTGTAATGTATTTAATAGGTTTCAATTATTGTCCAAGACATTAATGTCGTTACTGACTGTTGACTCTAAGAATCAAATCATATTGATTGCATTAATGAGATTAGAAAGTACATATATATACATAATTGTCTAACAATATTTCGAAACTCCTTAGAAGCCAAATCCTCAGTCACAATCGACTGGATAATTCTACTATATATTTTATTAATAAACATTTTCTTAAAACTGAAAATTTGCTCAGCTTTTATAAGTCTCTAAACAAACTAACAATACTATCCTATAGCAATTGAACCTACTAGACTAGACTAGACCGACATACAAATTGACGAAACATTAAGAAAAATATTTTTTAAATGAAATATAAAAAATTTTGTATTTGAAATAATTTTTTAGCTAATGTATTAGAAATGCTTTTTAAAAAGAAGCTTTTTTTTTGTGTGATCTTTCTCAATTATAAAAATTGATCGTGTATAGTTTTGTATCTGTATTGTGTGGATGTTTAATATTTATATGTTTTTTATTCGATTGTGTGTTGCGTTTATGTGATTATGTGGGCCAGTAAGTCGCATAACAATAAAAAAAAAAATTATCGTACCCAAGAGATATAAAAGCTATAGGTATATAAACTAATATTAACAACGAATTTGTTATGCAGGTTTTTATTTTTCTTTTATATATTTTTTGTGTGAATCAACAAAAACTAAACACCAATACATTCACATTGATTTAATATAGAAATGAAAGTTGTGACATAAGGCCAGATAGAATGAAAGTGAATTATTTTTGGAATTATAATATACCACATTGTAAATGCTTATATAGTTAAGCAAAAACCAAAAGTAAATTGCATAAGTATAATATATACATGTATTTTTATATATTTTCGAAAGTAGGTATGTAGCTCAGAAATATTATTATAATATTATTGTATAATAGAGAGAGAAAAGAAAAAAATATTTCACAATTATGTTATTTATAATAAAATAAATTAGATTTTTTTACGGGTAAATATGTAAAATAAATTATTATATTTAATTTATTTATAGAATATTTAATATTGAAAGTGATAAAATTGTAATTATATATTAGAATTTTTACAATAACTTTCAGAAAAACTTTCAATTTCAATTTACTTAATTCAGAGTTTAATATTAATTTTGAAAGTTATATACATATGTAGTTTAATGAATGTTTAATTTTATTTAACATTTTTAATAAAATATGAATACAGCATTGAAATGAAAATAAAATATTAAAAAATAGATTCTTCTTATAAAAAGAGAGGATTCCCCTTTCGACACTGTCGACGTCGAGTCATCGACTGTCGAGTCATTTTGAAACATTTTGTATTCTTAATGGTTTTATGAAGAGTTGAGTTTTAACAATTTTATGTACAATTTATTATATTTCATTTTCTAGCATATGTATATAGAATATTTCTCATTATATATTATATTAGATTAAATAAATGCAGAGGCTGTGAGCCTAATTTATACTTACCTCAAGAACTACTGCCAGAATTTACCTATTAAAGCCTAAGAATCTCTAGTTCACTTAGGAAGGAATGGTTTCTGAAGTATACCATACCTGATGGTTGTCCTAATTAGACTTGAATGCAATATAATATGGATCTTGTTGAATGCAATATAATACGGTTCTTGTCCAAAGATCCAAAGATTTTTAATCTACTTATAGATAGACCTTCGCATTCACACATATGATATGTTCAGTTTTCTCATTGCTGATATTACATATTTTACATAGTTGTAAATGTTGGGATTGATATTGACCTAAGCTTATTAAAGTGGTAACTGAGCCGACAGAAAGGGAGCCACTTAACGTTCTTGGTTTATATATTGAAATTTAGTAGCTCAAGTAAATTTATTTTTAGACTATATATCACTTTAATTAATATAATATTAAATTATCTTACTAAGTATAATAATACTATTTCTATTTGTAACTTGTGCGAGCATATTTTCCACTGGAATTTGCATAGCAAATTTGAAGCTACACGTTTTACTTTTACATAAATTCAAATTTATGTAAATATTTTAATAATATTATTTAAAAGAAAATATATTTTTCATTTTTCTGTTGTGTTGTTAACAAAATTAGTGAATAATTATTCTAATCCTGAATGCCTACACTCTTGTTGTTAAGTCATTATAAATTTCCTCTTATATATGTACAACAAAATATAAATATATTTTAGTTCTTGCTAAATTGTATATACATATATACATTATAAATTTTCTATTTTGCTGTTAACTAACTTAAAGTTAACATAAATAACTTGCGCTTTAAATTTATCGTACACAATGCAAAAACAAAAAGAGAAAGGAAAATATGGTTACCCATTTACTTTTTCAAAGAAATAAAATTACTTAAATGCAATAGATTTAATAAATATATATTGAAGTTAATATAAAGTTTTAATTATAACTAAATATATAAATTTCATAAATTTACATACATAAAAAGTACATGAATAATCAGAGCCTAAAGCATATACACTTATTTATATAAAACTAGGATTTGTATAATATATAAAGTCATAGTTTAAATTCTAATACTTACTAAAAAATAAATTTCCTCTTTTTTATATTGAATTATTTTTAATTTTTTATACTAAACTCTAAACATGAAACAGAATGGAACACACCTATTAGTGAATTTATTTACTACTGTAATTAGGAAATTACCCACACCTTAAATATATTTTTTTTTAAAAAAAAATTAAAATTAAAATATCTTTGCTTTTTTTTAAATTGTAAATGGCAATACTATAAATTTATAAATAATTTTCTAGAATTTCTCAAATTTGTCTTAAGGGTAAATTTATCGAAAATTTGTAAATTTTAGAATTGAGGCTTATGTGTCGCAATTTTTAATCAATGATATTATATATAGAGTTAGAGTTTATATATTATGCAGACAGTGTTTAAAAAATCACAGACCACCTGACTCCCAACTGAAAATCAGCGTTTTTGTTGACATTACAGCATCATCGTTAAAAGATACTAAGTTTCTGAAAAATTTGAATTAACATATAATAATTATTATAATATTAAATAGTTTAATGGGTTTCAATATGTTTGTTCGAAAAACTGTTACCAAGATCCGAAGTATAGTGGTGTTATCTGATCTAAGGACTTTGCAAGCTTATAAATCTTATATATATTTATTTAATAAATTAAAGCAATGATGGATTTTCCATTGTTTGACCAACAAGAAAAAGAATACTCTTAATACCATTAATCTGTTAGTATTAACAGAAATTAACATTATTTCCAAATTAATGGATTTTGGCATAGCATATGAGAAATATTTAACAGAACTGTTATAAGTAGTATTTAACAGAAATATTTACCAGAACTGATTTTTAAACTGGGCTCTTATTGTACAAATATTAAATATCAAGATTCTATAAATTCATTTTCTGATAAATTTGGTCATAAAATATATTTATGTATTTATTTATTTCAAAAGAAACATCTAAAAAGAAAATAATATGTGTATGTATAAGGAAACAAAACAACAGAAAAAAAAACATTTCAGTTTAGTAGCAAACACACAAAGCTATATTAAAACCATATTATAAAAAAATTAACTGGAAAAAAAAAAATAAACCTGGAATATAAAATATGTATAACAAAAGTAAAAGTATAGTAGAAAATGAAATTGTGAGAATTATGAGTATATAACACAGTATAATACCAAAGTTGATTGCGAAAGCTATACCTACTATATACATAGTAACAAACATCATTTTTTAGTATATACAGGAAGGTTTTTTAAAGACGGCCCTGAATAGTTTATTAATTTGTTTTTTTTTTCTTTTGGCGGGAAAATAATTAATTTTTTTTATAAATACAAATTTTATGATTTTAAATTAAAAATTTAACTCTAAAATTTAAATGAAATTTCAACAATTTGAAAAACATGAAATAATTAAGTAAAAAGAAAAAGCTTTTGATTAAAGCTTTAAATATATATTTATCAGATTTCGCAAATAAAAGCATGGATTATGATCTTGCTGCTGTTGATCGTACATGAAATTATGGTAATTTCTTAAAAACAAAACTCAATTCTTTATATATGAGCATTAAAAGTAATATTATGTGTATACATTTATTTAGTTTAAGAAAAATTTCTGAACTAAAATATATTTTCTTATGCTTCAAAAGTAATTGGAATTATGTACATGTACACTATATAGAAGACTATAGTAGTGTATAGTTGAAAATAGTCATCAGTTAAAATTACTGAAACTACTCTGTGTACATTATTAAATAATGTAAAATAAAATAAAATTATCTATATATACACTTGGAATTATATATGTACATATATTGTGTTGTAAGATATACGTTAAATTTTATATATACTTATTATATTTATGTATATATTTATGGTTATTTATTTTATGAAAGTGTTATATAGAAGAAGGGGAGATATATAAATAAATCCAAGGTCATACTTTCGAAACACGTGTTCTTTAAGTCTTTGTTGGTTACCCCTTTTTTTTTGGTTTTATATACATAAATATTATACATAATAATAATATTATATGCGCTTATACAAAATACAATACTAAAAAGTCTGTCTTTTATTTATGTATATTCGTGTTATTAAACTAGACTTGATTCAGGTATTAAAAGTATAGTATGAAATAATAATAATAATATTGAATGTACCTAACATATATATATGCATATATAATTTATTTTGATTGAAAGTGATGATATATGAAAATAATGTGTGGTTAAATTATAATTACCCTGTAGGTAAATTATAATTACGGAATTACTAGTTTGTACCATCAATATTATATAGATCCAGTAATCGGAATAGTTTGATTTACAAATTGATTTATTTAACCATAAATATAAATTTTGAATAAAATAAAAATTTATAGAAAATTTTCTATTAACTATGGAGAATTTATATTATTATTTTATAAAAGGCAAAAATCTTAAATTCTTGCGACCCTAATTGACTGTATAATTCCTTACAGTCTACTTTAAAGATTAGTTAAATTATATTATTCTTATTTCTTTCTGCTAATAATATATTAAATATATCACTTTTTAAAAAAAAAAAAAATTTCACTTTTAATTAGCAATTAAGAATTAGAAATTTATATAATTTATAACAAATTAATTATTTGATAACTGATTTTTTAACACTTTGTATATTTTCTTTGTAAAATTTTTGAATATAGAGAGCTAGGATGTTGATGCTGCAGTATAGCAAACACAGCGAGTGTATACTCCAAGAGATCGGTGCAGCATTTCGTGGTGAACACCCGGCTGATTTATTACTCGTTTGTGATAATAAGGAAACTTTACATGCACATAAATTAATTTTAGCGGCAGCTAGTCCACTTATTAGGTAAAATATTACAATTCTTTTTAGATATTAATGTATGTATGTATATTAAAAAATAACTTATATAGGTATATATATTTTTTTAAATTTCAGAATGCTATTGCATGACACCCCTATGGTTGAAGGAACTACAACTGTATATTTTCCAGATGTAGATGTAACATATTTTCGATCACTTTTAGATTTTCTTTATTCCGGTCAAACTTGTGTACCAGCAGATGATATTGAACATTTACATGAATTATTATCATTATTACAAATAAAACCAGGTGATTGGCGTACAACAAATACAAATAATTTAGAATCTGATACTTTACAGCAATCACAATTAATACAACCTGAAGATAATTCATCTTGTCGAGCAGAAACAAATTCAACATTTGATTGTGGTAGTGAAGATGAATTACGACATCGGAGAAGATCAAAAAGTTCAGAAACATCTAGAGTTTCAATAAAACGTGAACATTTAAATGAGAATAGTAGTGAATGTGAAGAGGCTGCTCGTGGTGGTATATATGATGAAGATAATGAAGAAGAGGGAAATAATAAATCCAATAATAATGTATTACAAAATCATGTCAGTATGTTAATGACAATGAAAAATAAAAAACAACATATTGAAAATGGTACAGATAATCAAACAGATTCAACAAAAAATTTTGTTACATCTAATCCGGTTGGTGAGCGTAGACGATCTTCTTCTGATCCAGTTAATTTATCACTTGGATTACGTAACAGAGATGATACGACAAATGATGATGATATAGATATTGAAACCGTCCCACCTAATAATAATAAAAGCTTAAATCCTGTAAGATTACTTGATCATTTTCGAACTAAAAGAAAAATGTTATACCATCCACCAGATCCTGAGATACTTAAACCACCACCGGATAATGAAATTCTACAAAATTCACCTGAAAATTATGTAGTAACACCGCATAGAAAACGTAGACCAGGATTTCATAACTCTCCAACACAAAATCAACCGTTCGTTCCATATAATCCATCATCTTTTATAGAAGATTTAAGGGCACATAAAGCTCCATCATCATCAGCACCACCTACATATTTTCCAGACAGAAATCAACTTTCACCGCCACCTAGTGGTGTTACAAATCCCTCCGCTATATTTAATCATAATAATTCCAACAATAATAATAATAATCAAAATAATAATAATAATAATAATAGTAATACGAGAAGACGTCCGCCTAGTGCTGATTTACAAATACCATCACCATTTGTATATCAATGGCCACCACCGTCATCACATTCAGCTGCTTTAGCAAATCTACAAACATCATCTAGCGGTTTATGTTTACCATCATCATTAAGTAGTAGTTCAGATACAAATCCACATGATCATAATACATCAACATCATTACAACAAACACAAAATTCACGAAATGGTAATGTTTTATTAGGTGGCAGTGGTAGTGCTCCAGTTAGAGAATATCGTTGTGAATATTGTGGTAAACAATTTGGTATGTCATGGAATTTAAAAACACATTTACGAGTGCATACTGGTGAAAAACCATTTGCTTGTCGTTTATGTGTTGCTATGTTTAAACAAAAAGCACATTTACTTAAACATTTATGTTCTGTGCATCGAAATGTTATAAGCATAACTGGTGGTGCTCAAGATTCAACAAGTCGGTATAGTTGTTGTTTCTGTTCAATTTGTTTTGAATCTATACAAGAATTAGTACGACATCTATCAGGTCATCATAATAATTTATTGCTTAGTAAAAATCTTAGAGATTAATATTTTTCTTTAATATAATAAAATGTAAAAAAAAAATTTTTGGACCAAATAATTATAAAAAAAAAAATTTATGAAATTAATATTTAATAATATATTTTCAATAAGCTAATATACACATCAACGGCATTCTTCTAATTAAATTTAAAATTAATATAAATTGAAAATTTTAAAATAATTTAAATTGAAAATCATTTTATCTTACCTATATACATGCACACTTTTTTCATCCTTTTCGCATCGGTCAAAAATCATTCCTGAATTCTGTTTTCCATATTTCTTTTTATCAAATTAAACTAAACAGAACTTTCGAGAAAATTAGTTTCTGGCAAATTAGCTTTTTAACTTTCGAGAAAATTAGTTTTCCATCCTTTTTCAAATTGAATTAAAGTAAGAAACTGATATCCTTTTTTCTGCATCATTAATTTTCTGTACATAATTTAAATTTTTGAAGATTCTCTACATAACCTAAATTTAAATTTTATTTTTCCAATTGAAAAATTATTTTAATTTTATAATAAAATTTAAAAATTATTTTTCATTTACTGAGTCTCATTCTTTTCTTTCCGTTTAGAATGAGACAGAAATAGAAATTTTAAAATCACAATAAAAATAAAATAAAATCTTATTCGTTTTTACATTTCTCACTCTCTTTATTTATATTTAAAAAAGGATAGTATGTATTTTTTAATATTCAAAATCAATAATAAGGATCCGGAATGAATTAGGTTTTTTATGCAAAAGGACACTTTTTACATATCATAATTTTCTTTTTGTATATAAAATAAAACTAATAATTATAATAATGATGGAAAATGAAGAAATCGAGCAGGTCTCATAGTTCATAAATATTACAATGTGTTGTGTATATATAAATTCGCAATTTTTATATTTGTGTGTGTGTATATGTTAATTAGCATATGTAATACTAATTATACATGTAATAAAGACATCATTAAAATAATAATAATAAAAAAAAAAATTAGTACCTTAATAAAATTTAATTATAAATTAAAACAAAATTTTTTTTTCAAAAAAAAAAAAAAAGCACAAAAAAGAAATAAATAACACAAAAAATGCACCAATTTTTTAATATCATAATAACAAAAAAAAAGTAAATAATATTTTTAAATTACATATAAGAAGTTTTTCTGTATATATATTTTTTATTTTTTAATTTATTAAATTTTAATTATTATATTATACTAAATTTTGTATATATATATTTACTATATATAGATAGCACGAAAATACCAATTTTGTATAATGTATATTTAATAAATAATTAATAAAAATTAATATTAATATAAATAAATAAATAATATAATAAAAGAAAAGATTATATTGAGCCAATTTCATTGTACAAAATTCCGTATTTAAATTATAAGTAGTAATTCATATATCAAATGTATATATATATAAATTTTTAAAATTATTATAAACAATTATTTGTGCAGTTGATTTTGAAAGTGTCATCATAAGTCACTTTTTGCGAAAAATTATTATTTATGCTATTTATGATTACAAATATATATATGGTGTTTTCATGTTTTACAGATTTATTATTAATTTCCTTCAAAATTCTGTATTATATTTCGTCCATAGAAATTTTAGTGGTTACACAATTGCAAAAATATTTATAATATCTCAAAATAAATTAAAAGTGACTTATGCCACTTTCAAAATCAACGGCTCATTTTGTCAAATTAAAAAAAAAAAAAAGAGTACAAGAAATCATAAAAGACAATATTTAATTTAAATATAAATTAGAGTAAAAACATCATAAATAACAAAAAAAACTTTTACAATTTTTAAAAATGTTTATTTTGTATTAATTTAAAAGTATAAATACATTCCGTTAAAATTAAATTATTTGAATAAAATCTAAAATATAAATTAAAAAATACACAGATAATAATATGTAATAAAAATAATAATCATAAAAATACAAAAATTAATTAAAAACAAAAAAAAATTTGTTCTTTTAAATAAATATTTAAAAACGATAAATTAAAATAATAAATAAAAAACAATGCAATTTTCGAATTATGTTATATAAATGTAATAATTAAAAAAAAACACAAAATCTAATTTAGTACTTCACACAATTTTTTTTTATATATATACGGTATATATAGTTTTTCTTGTAAATATTTACATATATATATATTTAATATTATTCAATATATTTGAAATAGACACACTCTAATATCAAATTCACAATGTAACATATTATTGATTGACTTTCATCAATTCTAAAATTTACTAAAAGTCAATAGTAATGCCCATACAAAAATGACAATTTAAATATTTTCTCTAAAATTATATTAATTTTAGAGAATTAATTTTGATAAAATGCGAGTATGAAAATTAAAAAATCAGAAACTAATATAAGAAATCGTTATTTCTTGTATACCATTATTTGTGGTTTATGTAACAAATTGTAATTCTTTAAATAAATTATAATTTTCTCAGAGTATCCCTTCGAATATTTTCGTTCATGAATAATTTTGAAATTTCTTAAAACCATATTAAATATATAACATAAATTTAATTTTTACTCGTTGAATTTATTAAAAATTATCAAATTTTTAATCAATTTATTTATAAATTACTATACTTACAAAAATGAATATTTACATTGATATATAATGTGATATGGCAAATAATTTGAGAATTAATTTTTAACTCAAAATTCATAAGTTATGCTTCATGAAGACAGAGATTTCATAAAAAAAAGATAAGTCACATTGCTGTAGTCGCGAGCTCTGATCCTCGATTGAAAATTAACCTTTAAATTTCAGACTAAACTTATTGAATTCATATTCGTATTGTTTGTGAACCGTAGTAGTAGATTTCCAATCAAATTTTTTTTTATCAAAAATCCTCATAATATTATTTTCATTTTACTGGCGTTGCATTTAAAAGTTACATTGCGCTTACATTGTGAATTTGTCCATTTAGGAACCAATTCAAATGAAAAACAAATAAAATGTGTTCAGATTTTTTAATTATCTATGCAAAAAAAAAATCAACTTCCATTTTTAAAAAGAAATTATTTAAAAAAAAAATGTTGTTAATCGTTTCAACATTAGCAGCATTAAAATATACTCTTAAAATTTCATATATTTTATAGAACTTATTAAGACAAATTAAATTATCCCAGTCCAGAAATCAATTTTTGTTTATTTTTTGTTTAAATGAATTAAAATATTTTGCTAATAAAATAAAAAAATATAAAATTTGTATTTTCTTAACATTAAAATTTAATTTAACAAAACAAGATTTTTGATGATGAAATAAATAAAAATATCAAAAGAAAAGAAAATTTTTAATTTTGAAACTTGACAAAAAACCAATTTTATAAATTAAGCTATTAAAAACTTGCAGTGGAATTTTTTTTGTAGTTTAATATATCTAATAATTTTTTTTTAATGATAATAAAAAATTTTATAAATTCTGTTTAATAACATACTCTATTATTTTTATTTATAATTATAAACGTGATCCAAAATAAAGTGAATAATTTGAATATTGAATTATAAATAAAGTTTGTCCTTTATACAATTTTTAGAATTATTATTGATATATGATAGAAAATTGAAAAAAAAACAGAAAGAATTTCTTATCGAATTCAATGAACATTATAATATTCAGTCTGATTATGATTGTCGTATCACTTGGAGTGTCGTCTCATTTTACTGGTCGTATCGATTTTATTTTGGTATTATGTAAGCTATACGACACTTTCAATTCAAATCCGAAATGAAAATTTTAATACAAAAATTATAGAAAATAATAAATATTTAATATAACAGTTTTTTTTTAGTAAATCCTTTGACTATATAAAATATAATATATGGACTGTTAATCGCTTATAATTTCCTTTGCTGTCAAAGAAAAAAATACTATTATGACTGGTAGCGCATAGCACCAGAGATGGCCAATAAGAGAACTAAAGTTATGGAATTCTGAATTAAATCCAGTAAAATTCTGAAGTAAAATCTATGGAATTCTCATAAATGATGTAGTTGTTTTATTGGCCATCAAAAAGGCGAGCGTCGCCAAAGGCAATTCGTTATAGTTAGTTGCTTTTTTCGCCATCTGTGGTGGAATGCGCATAGTCGGTCATAGCTACAGCAATGAAGTTGGTTACTAGCAGTCCATATATTATATAGTCAAAGAGTAAATCATTCTTGTTTAGATTGACATTAAGATTATTACCCGCCAAACATTGCGTAACGGAAACGTAAAGTTTTCCGAGTCTAATTCCTTCTAAGGTCTTGGAAAATGTTACGTTTTGGCGTAACAGAATTGATATGCAAATGTTACATTCCTTATATGAGAAGTGACACTATTTTTCGTTACGATAAGTCCTCGCAAAAGCGTAATGTTTCTGTACAGTTTAGGTGTAATGTTTTCGTACTGTTTAAGTGTAATGTTTTCGTACAGTTTAGGTGTAATGTATTCGTACATATTTAGCGTAACTTGTGCGTACTGTTTATGTGTAACGTATACGTACAAATTTAGCGTAATTTTTTCGTACTGATTTAATGTAGCGTATTCGTATTTATATAATAATTAAAAAACAAATTAGTTATTTTAATAATATATTTCCAAACAAAAATTATAAATTCATATTTATTAATATATAAAAAATAAAAAAAATAATGAATAAAAAAATTGTAACTTTTTACAAAATTTTTCGTAACTTTTAAGGCGTTCGTAAACTTAACATTTCCGTAAAGAATTTATCGTAAACTTGAAATAGTAGAAAAAAAAAGTTTACATTTCCATTACATTTTCATTCGGAATTTAGCGTATACAATTTATGTGTACGCCAACGTTACATTTTGCTTAAGAAATTTTCGTAACTTTTTAGGCGTTCGTAAACTTAACATTTCCGTAAAGAATTTAGCGTAAACTTGAAATAGTAGAAAAAAAAAGTTTACATTTCCATTACATTTTCATTCGGAATTTAGCGTATACAATTTATGTGTACGCCAACGTTACATTTTGGTTAAGAAATTTTCGTAACTTTTTAGGCGTTCGTAAACTTAACATTTCCGTACAGAATTTAGCGTACACTTGAAATAGTGGAAAAAAAACTTTACGTTAACATTACATTTTCGTTCGGAATTTAGAGTATACTTTTAAATGCTTGGCGGGTAACTACTGCAAGCTGTCTTATAAAAATAGCGTTTAATATATATTTTATGACATGATACCCTTTAAGAAAAGGGAACCGTAAACGAACCGCCGGCGAAGTCTTTTCTTCATATATGAGTTCGTTTACGAACCGCCTTGGCAGTTCGTAAGCGAACCGGAAACGTAAATGTTAGAATAAGAACAGTAGAAAAAAAAACGTAACGCCAAGAGTTCGCCAAAATCGGTTCGTTTACGAAACGCCGCAACGATTCGTTTTGGAACCGCCAAAAACCGCCAGTTTACGAACTGATTTTATTTCTAGAAATAAAAATACGGAAAAGTTATTTTTTTAGCATTTATTTCATATAAAAAATATAATTTTTAACAATAAATAATTATTTCACCACTGATTTAATTTTTTTAAATTTTATTACTTAATTTATTATATAAAACACAAAATTACTTATTAATATTTATTTTATTATATTTAACAAAATACTATTATAAGACACAACCTTCGTCACTCCTGTTTATTTTTGTTATGAAATTATAAAGTTTATTTTAAAAAGGCGTTACTTATCTAGTTCGTATACGGTTCGCCAAAAGCGAATTCGCTTATTTTTCTTAAAGGGTAGATATCTGCACCCTGCACAGGGCACATCCAATATCTTTTACAAATGGTCATCAACAGATCAGAGACTGATGATGAATATATATTCTGCAATCATTTCACTTACCTTATTTGAAAAATTTATTATAAAAGCAGTAAGAATTTAATTTTGATGACCTTATTCAATATATGGGAAGGAATTATTTATCACCCAGATGGGAAATTAGTCCTCCAAGAAAATTGATTAATTTATTTCCAAATGAATTTGTGTAATAATTTTTGGAACAGAGGAAGTATTATATTCACCAATTGCGAATATTATTATCTTTGACTATATAATATATGGACTGCTAATCGCTTATAATTTCCTTTGCTGTCAAAGAAAAAAATACTATTATGACTGGTAGCGCATAGCACCAGAGATGGCCAATAAGAGAACTAAAGTTATGGAATTCTGAATTAAATCCAGTAGAATTCTCAAGTAAAATCTATGGAATTCTCATAAATGATGTAGTTGTTTTATTGGCCGTCAAAAAGGCGAGCGTCGCCAAAGGCAATTCGGAATAGTTAGTTCCTTTTTTCGCCATCTCTGGTGGTATGCGCATAGTCGGTCCTAACTACAGCAATGAAGTTGGTTACTAGCAGTCCATATATTATATAGTCAAAGATTATTATGTATTCTATATTTTAGATAAAGTAATTTTCTCCAAAATTATTACACAAATTCATTTGGAAACTATTACAACAAAAAATTAACTAATCGCCCATAAATATGCAATAAAGATTAATATTTAAATTTTATACTTTATTCGGCTGTTAATACATTTATGTGTATAATGAAATTAGTAACAAATATACATGAAAAATCCGAATTAAGTAATAAAAATTAGTAATTAAATATTTAATTATTAATTATATTAACTTAAATAAATATAAATATTTTATTCGTCTACTAAATCATATTTAGGTGAAAAAACTAGGTTATATAATAAAGTTGTTAAAACTGCGGCTGCTATTGGTCCGACCCAATAAATCCATTGTGATTCATATTCACCATTAATTAGTGCTGGTCCAAGAGTTCTTGCTGGATTCATACTACATCCAGTCCATGGACCCTAAAACAAAAACTATATTAATTAAAAAATTTATAGCTACATTTAATTTATAAATATATATTACAGCAGCGCAACAAAGCATAGTAACAGCAAATCCAAATTTAAGTGATACCGAATCAAGAAATTGGGCATTTCTTGGATCCCAAACAGAACAACAGATTAGAATAAGTACTGCCGTAACTAAGAATTCAATCATTACTGCTTGAATAAGTGAAATGTCATTTCGTGGAACAGTTGTACATAAGCTCCACGTATCTTCTTCTCTTTTAATAGCATTGTGTGGTACTAAAAGTGTAAGCATACCATAACCAGCAGTTGCGCCACACATTTGTGCAAAAACATATACACCAAGCATTGGAAGGGTAATCCGTTTGTAAATAAAAGCAGATATACTAACTGCAGGATTCAAATGTCCACCAGATACAACGGCAAAAGATTGAACCATTGCCATTATGACTAAACCAAAAGCAATAAATTTCTGTAAATTACTGTTTGGTATAGTGTCGGTAGCAATGCAACCCATACAACCAAGAAATAAAAAAAAGAAAGTACCAATGAATTCCGACAGAAAGCGGACAATGAATTCCGAAGTCATTTTGTTCATAATTTATAATTTTTTTTCTTTTCTTTTAAAATTTATTAATAAAAAATTTTATTCCAAATTATGATTACAGTTGATTTTGGTTTTTTTTCCTTTTCTTCTAGTTTTTGAATTTATTTTATATTTTAAAAAAAGTATACTATCGAATTTTTTCATCTATTAAATTACAAGAATAAATTAATTTTAATAAATTAATTATTGACATTTTGTTATAAAGGATTTTTTAGACTACTTATTTACTAAACTTTTAAATTATACAATAAATTAAATCGTAAAAAAACAAAACAAAGTAAAATTGTCTTTGGAAAAAACTAACATTTTTTAAAACTTTAACGGTTTAACATTTAAATATTGCCATGCCAACAAATATGCAATATTTTTATTTTGATAATCATTATTGTAGCAATATGTAGATTATTTATACAATTCAATTAAGAGCATAAAAAACTATACAAATTTGGGCTTTAGTTCATATGAACTAACCCCAAAAATTTTCGGCTTTAGTTCATTTTTTTGGGGGCAATAGTTCATTTACTTACTTTGGGTTTTAGATAGTTAATTTCTAAATTTTTGACCTTCCTTTTTTTAGTTCATATGAACTAACGTGAAAAAATTTTTGGGTATTAATTCATTTTTGTATTGGGCGTTAGTTCATAGAGCCCTTAAAGTTAAATTTTTCTTAAATTTATAATGTTTTATTAATTATTTCACAAAGATTTTAGATCTGTTTTACTATTTTTTTTTGTGGCCAATTAAATATTTTTCTATCAAAAATATATAGATACCAGTTTTGGAAAGAGACCCTGTATGTCGGTATATTAGATACAGTAATTAAAATCAAAATGTATTAGAATGTCCGAATAAAATCACCAATTTCCGAAGAAAAAAAAATTTATTATTTAAAATAATATAGAATAATAAAAATAATGATAATTATAAATGTTACGTTAAAAAAAATTGTGTATAATTATAAATTTATCCAAATTATAAATAATATATTATATTAGTATTAATGTTGTATAGTCAAAATTGTAAATTAATAATTTCAATAATAATTAATGTATTGTAACGAATTAAGAAATTTTTTTATATATTAATCTCATGCTAAAAAAAATGTATCACATCACAATATTAAGTAATAATAATTTCATTCGGATATTTTTTTTTAAATGTATATCAAAAGCAATATAATTAAATTATAGACCATTTCCCTGGTATATTTAGATACTTTAGATAAATTTAATAAATTGTTTAATATAAATGAAATTGAGAAATTTTCAATGTTAAGATTGTTATTTTAGTAATAATATTAATTGTAATTTCTATATAAATATTATCTCATTTAATTAAAAATATATATTAATATAAATTGCAATTTATGCTATTTAATATTTTGTATTATAAAACTAGACCTTAGAATTTAATTTGTCTATAAAATTTTATTATATTGTCTGTGATTTTGATATATAGAAAATATTAAAAATCTAACTATACAACAAATAACTTTATATCTAAAATCTCTTTAATTAATTATTACTATGATCCAGCTATAAAAAGCTTAATATTATTTCGAGCACAATTTTACTTTTTATACATTAATTAAAGAATTTAACAAAAATAAAGAATCATAATCCGAAATTATATATGTATGTACATATATAGTTTCTATGTACATATAAATCTTATTATGAAAATTTGATTGTTTTGAATTTTTCTATTTAAGCATTATTATTTCTATTGTTGGAGTTGGCTAGTGGAAATTCATCTGCATTTGGTAGTTTTTCTGGTTGAACATCTCGCCAAAATACAACCTTATAAGCTAATGATGTAATAAAACCAGCAAGTATTGGACCAACCCAATAAATCCAATGTGCTTCAAAATCACCATTCCAAATTGCAGGTCCAAAAGATCTAGCTGGATTCATACTACCTCCAGTCCATGGACCCTAAATAAATATAAAACCAAAAATATATATATATATTATTTGTCAATAATAAAATTAAAATAATTTTTTTTTATTACAGCAACACAAGCCAATGTAGTAATAGTAAATCCAAATTTAAGAGCTACAGAATCATGATGTTTAGCATTTCTTGGATCCCAAACACCACAACATACCAAAATAAGTACCATTGTGATTAAAAATTCAATTATTACAGCTTGAAAAACCGAAATATCATGTCGTGGGACAGTTGTACATAAACCATATGTTGCATTATTTGGTCGAATAGCTTCAGCTGGTACTAATGCTTTTAATAAACCAAAACCAATAAAACCACCTAACATTTGGGCAACAAAATATACAGCAGCCAATTGCAGTGTAACCAATTTATAAACATAAGCGGCTATAGTTACAGCAGGATTTAAATGTCCACCAGATACACAACCAAAACTTTGAATAATCACCATTACAATTAAACCAAATGCAATAACCATTTGTAAATGACTATTTGATATTCCATCTATAGTTATACATCCCATACAACCAAGAAATACTAGTAATCCAGTACCAATTAATTCTGCCAAAAAGCAGGAAATTATATCCACAGTATTTTTTTTCATAATCTATAAAAGTTATAATTTATATTATATTATTTTGTATACCAGAATATTTTCAAATTCAAAAATCTTATATTAATAATAAATTTTAGTTTTTAAATACAATATTTGAGACACCAATATACGAGGATATCTATATATACAATGTTTTAAATAAAATTCTTTAATTTTGAAGAATTTTCAATTTAAAAGCCATGCGACTAAATTTTGAACAAAAATTAATATTGTTCAGCCAAAATTTCTTCTTGTAATTTAATAATTTCCGAAATAACAACAATATTACTCAAAAATGTAGTAATATAATTATATTATTGGCAATATTATAATACAGATAATAATCATATATGTGGGATGATATATGGTAAAAGAATTATTTTGATAAACATTTTGTATTTTTTAAATCTACGTTTTGAAATTCTTAACTTTAGCTTAATTTGAAATTATATAATCTAATTATTTGTATTTATCTATATATATACATATTTAATTGTAGTTTCAGTTTTAACTTTAAAATTTTAAATTTTTTTGTTAATTTTTCCATCTTTAATTCATAGCAATAATTGTAAATATCTGTAAGATTTTTTTAATCGGTAGATAATAAATAAATAAATAAATAAATAAATATTATATGCCAACAGGAAAAAATTGATTTTTTCTTATATTGTACAAAATTTTATGAATGCTTAAGAATTATAAGAATACCATTTTCAGATTAAATTAGACGCGTCTTAAAAATAATTCTAGCTAATAGTTAGTTGTAGCTTGTTTGAGCTATTTTCAGCTTTATTAATTTAGCTTAAAGTTTACTATATTATAGATCAAATTATTTTTAAAAATATTTAAAAAAAAATAATTTAGTGTTTAATTTAATTGGAAAAATGTTTGCAATTCAATTTGAAAAACATTTTAATATATTTTGAAAAACGACTAATTTAATCTGAAAATGTAAATGGTATATGTTTATCCACAATCAAAAAATCCTTTAATTATAAAACTAAATACATAGAGTGTTTAACCTTTTTTTTAAACTGATTAACAGATAACATATATAGTAGTATACTCGTATATTACATTCAAAATTTATTAAAAGTAAATGTTTTTGTAACATAATTTTTCAAGTTAAAAAATCAAGTGCACTTTACATTTTAGTTATGATATGATAATAATGTTGATATTAAATGTTAATCTAATTTAAAAATAGGTATAGATTATTGCTGCACCTAACATATACAATAAAAATACAATCTGAACCTAATACATATAATTATTTTGATTAATTTTTTATTTATTACTAATTCTGCTACTGATTAAAATGAAATAAATTTTAACAACTTTATAATAAGATTTACGTACGTCAATATTTTGTGGTAATTATATATACATATAATATTAATAGAGAGATTCTAATATTATAGAATCTCATAAATATGTTCGAAACCTGACATACATATATGACATACATACATAAAGGAAATTAAAATTTTATAATTATTTAGATACTTATTATTAATTAGTTTTGCAAAACCATATTATGTTGTATGTAAAATAATTTATAATTCAGAAAACTAATAGATATTAAGTAGGAAGTCTAAAAACCTATAAAGAATAAATAAAAATAAATCGATAGAATTTATTGATGAGTATCTTATGTGTTTTAGAAAAAAAAATATTTAAAATAAAAAGCTTTTCTAAATGACAACAGTTCATCTATAAATTAGATTTTGCATAAATATGAGTACATATGAGATATAGTAATCCAGCATATGTTTAAATTAGAAAAGTACATATTATTTTTAGCAAATTTCCAACAAAATTAGAAAAAAAAATGGGGAAAGTTTCAGTCTGTCTGCCTGTATTTTTGGAAACAAATAATGAGTTAAGATTTTAAAACGATATTTCTTTTATTTTAAAAATATATCATACTATAACAATAATTAATTTAAAATCATTGCCTCATATAAAAATGGTTAATATAAAATCTGTCTAACAACTATTTTTCTTTTTACATATTTTTAGGTGCTTCACAATTTCAATATAAATTAAACAGATTAATCATATAATATAAAGAAAAGTAATATTTTCCATTATTAGATAATGCTATATTAAAAGTAAAATATAAAGAAAATGTAATAATGATATTTAAAATAATTGTCCACTAATTTTCTTATTGGAAGTAAAGAAAGAAATTTCAAAGAGGAGAACATTTGTTTAACCTAATATAAACTTAATGGACATTTTCTTCGGTATTATTTCCTAACTAACTCCACAAGTATATTTTCAAGAAACGTGCTTTTGACAAACCCTGATCCCTGATTTTGTTTCTTATATTTTTAATAACTGACAACAAAATGAATATACAATTTAATGAAGAATTGTACAATTTAATTTAATGCAAATATTGTAATACGAAATTGTAAATATTGGGAATTATAAAAATATAAATAGTAAATAAATAATATGATATTATGTATGTACATAAAATACGGAATTCCCAATTCACTAATTCAAAAAAAAAAATTCTTGTAAAACTTAAACTTGTTTCACAGTAAGCAGTAAGGATATAAATAAATATTCTATATACTCTTTTTAATGAAAGATTATAAAAAAAAATTTATGAATAATTAAAAAAATCCCAAACCACAACAGGTTCTTTCAAATGTTTTAGCAAAGCTTTGGTTTTAGCTTTTATATAACTGTATCACCTGCAAAATTTTAACAAATATAATAATATATGATTTTTAATGTATTTTAAATATATTGAGTAAAGTTAATTTATTTTAAATTACATATTTAAAGAGAATTAAATTAAAATTCACTTTATTTTTTAATAATTTTATTTGGTTTTAATTATATTCTATGCAATACAATAACAAAATAATTTAAATTAAATTTTGTCCTTTAAAAATATAATTGAGTAAACATTTCGATGGTCTATATAAGGATTGAGAAATTGAGATAAAAAAATATTGTTAAATAGATTTTCAATCAGTTACATTTTAAGATTATGGAAAATAATTTAAAAAATTATTTGTATTTATTAAAAAATTATATTTATAATTTCTGTAAAAAAAAATCAAAAACCACGACAATAAATCGTGGTTTAATTTTACTTATATATAATAATAAAATTAATTCATTATCTCTTAATTTACATATTTTCTGTCGAAATCAGTTCATGTTTGGCTATTTTTAAAAAATTTTTAATTGATTATTTCGTTTTATGGCATCATAGTCGTCAAGCATTTGATTCTTTACACATAATAATATATTTATATTAGTATTCTTAAAAATTCAAAAAGAGAAAATTTATATTTGCTTACCATGATATTTATATAGATTTAAAATTCTTAATTTAAATTTGGTGCAAAAAATTATATATTTTTAAATTTCAATGAACTAAAAATTCTAAATAATTATATTAAATAATGATACTAAAAAAAATATATTTTATATAAATAAAGAGGTTGTATTTAATCTAGAAATGGTATACAAATATACGGTATATATATATGTATATATGTATATAATAGCAGTTGATAAAAATAATATATATATTTATTTTATATGAAATTTTAACTACATATCACTCAGTTTTAATCTGAAATTTGTTTAACCTTTTGTGACATTTTTTTCTTTTTATTTTTTTTTCTCACATGTTATTTAGTTAAAGTTAATAAAAATATTAAAAAAATATATTTTAATTTTTGTTTTTTTTTTTCATAATTCAAAGAAATTTAGGCTATAATATCGTGCATTTAAAAATATTTAAAAAAAATATATATATGTATTTTATAAATTTTTAATACTTATAAAATAGTCCAAAAATTATAATTTGTCTGCTAACATTTAAAAATTTATTTCTTTCTTCTCTGACGATATTGTAGATATTTTTAGACAAAAAAAAAAGAATTTAGATAAAAAATTCATAATTCTGGTTCTTTATAGAGATACATATATATACATGTATGTATATTTTGATTTTATAACAATATCAAAAGTTAAGAATGTTATATATACATATGTACAAAAAAACGATAAAAATATTCAAAAAAACGATAAAAATATACAAAAAAAAATAATAATATAAAAATAACAAATTTCAATTTTATATAAATAAAAGATTAAGTATGGAGACATTATTTTGATGATATTATATCTAAATCTTAAAGTTAAAAAACAGAATTATTTTAAAATTAAATTATGTATAAGCCCTTTATTAAAATTTTTAAAAGTTTCAGTATATAATGTAAATAAAAAAAGAGTTACTATAGTCTATTAATTCGGTATTTTATTCTTTTAATAATAATACGTTCACACATTTAAATATATAGAAATAAAACTGAAATATTTATCATACAAAATATATTTAAAACTCTTTCCTTTATCTTGATCCGATCTTTCAAATCATTTAGAATAATTTTAAATTAAAAATTTATTCATTTTACCTATTTTTTGCCATCATAGTTGATTTTTATATTATATATTTGATTTGAATATAATATAATGCGGTTTTAAATTATAATTTTATTTTAAATACATATATATTCAATCAGAAAATAAATAATTAAATCAGTAATTTAAATTCCACCAGTATATAAAATACATTTTGAAACTTGAAAAATTGAATTATCTATATAATTTTCTCAATAACTACTAAGTATATTTGTATATAACATATTTTAAAATTTAATTATTTTTTAAAGTAATTTAAAATTTCAAATTATACAATTAGTTAAAAACATTAAAATAGCAATCTATCATATAGAACATATATATATATAATTAATCTAATTAATGCATTAAAAAAATTTACTCTTATACTTTGTAAAAATAATTTAAACCAAAGTATAAATCATTATTTATCATAATTTAAACATTATAAAACACAAGGACAAATATAGTACTATAATTTGACAAATTGATACAAAAACAAATACGGAATGGAATTATAAATATTAGTATAGTAACTAATTTTATATATAAGTAAATATTTTTTATATATATATATATATTTTCAAATATTCCAGTAGAATAATTATTTTTGATCTATAACCACATTTTATTTTAATATGATAGTGTATATAATTAACATAAATTTATACAACATATGTATATATAAAATATTTACCTCCTTAAGTTGACATTAATTTATGATAAGGTTTGAAGATATATTTATATTATATTAAAGCTTATAAAAAGTATACTT